>CM033425.1:600000-917500 GCA_019425775.1 Rafetus swinhoei | reverse complement strand
GTGCGGCGGTTGCTGCTGGGGGGGAGATTGTTGGGGGCTGTGCTATGGTTGCTGGGGGCATTGCTGGGGGGCAATGTGGTTACTGGGGCTGGTGGAGGCACTGTGGTTACTAGGGGCACTGTGGTTGCTAGGAGGTTGCTAGGGGGCACTATGGTTGCTGGGGGCACTGTGGTTGCTAGGAGGGTTGCTGGGGGCACTATGGTTGCTGGGGGCAGTGTGGCTGCTAGGAGAGTTGCTAGGGAGCACTGTGGTTGCTGTGGGGTTGCTGGGGGCAGTACTATGGTTGCTAGAGGGTTGCTGGGGTACTGAGGTTACTAGGGGTGCTGTGGTTGCTAGGGGTGTTGCTGGGGGCACTGTAGTTACTGGAGGCACTGTGGCTGCGGGGGGCGCTGTGGTTGCTAGGGGATTGCTGGGGGCTGTGTGGTGACTGGGGCGGGTGCTGGGGGCACTGTGGTTACTAGGGAGGTTGCTAGGGGCACTATGGTAGCTAGGGGCGTTGCTGGGGGCACTGTGGTTACTAGGGGGCACTGTGGTTGCTAGGGAAGTTGCTAGGGAGCACTGTGGTTGCTGGGGGTTCTATGGTTACTAGGGGAGCGCTGTGACTGCCGGGGCGGCGGCGTGCTCACCTACTATGACGCCGCGGGGGCAGCGCGAGCCTGGCCCAGCCCCCACCTCCTGCTCTTCGCGTGGGGCCGGGCCGGGCGCTGTGGGCGGGGCTACCTGGCGCGGCACGCCCTCGTAGCTTCCGCCGTCGGCCTGGGCGAGCCGCGCGCCCTGGCGCCCCCCCCGCCGGCCCCTGCGCGCTGCCCTGCCGCCTGAGTTACGCTGCACGCCTCCGCGACCAGCGCGCGCGCGCCGAGCCCGCGCTGCCCACCATGCTGCAGCGAGCGCGCGCACCCGGGGAAGCGCTGGAACGCGCCGCGCCACAATGGGACACGCCAGCCGCTGCACGGGGCGTTGCGCGCACGTGGAGAAGCGCTGCCGGGCTGCGCGGGCGTTGCGCGGACGGTGGGAAGCGCAATCAGTTGCGAGGTGCCTTGCGTGCAGACGGAGACGCTGCCGGGCTGCGCGGAGGCGTTGCGCGGACGGTGGGAAGCGCTATCAGTTGCGAGGTGTCTTGCGCGCACACGGAGACGCTGCCGGGCTGTGCGGAGGCGTTGCATGGACGGTGGGAAGTGCTATCAGTTGCGAGGTGCATTGCGTGCGCAGGAGATGCTGCCGGGCTGCGCGGTGCCGTTGCGCAGACGCTGGGAAGCGCTATCAGTTGCGAGGTGCGTTGCGTGCGCAGGACACTCTGCCGGGTTGCGTGGGGCCATTGCGGACGCTGGGAAGCGCTATCAGTTGCGAGGTGCGTTGCGCGCACAGGGAGACACTGCCGGGCTGCGCGGGGGCGTTGTGCGGATGCTGGGAAGCACTATCAGTTGAGAGGTGCGTTGCGTGCACAGGAGACGCTGCCGGGCTGCACGCGGGCATTGCGCGGAGACTGGGAAGCGCTGCGCAGGGGCCACAGCCCCGGCCCTGCCTCTGCTTGCGCTCCCTGCCGCTTCGCAGTCTGGCTGGACCCTGCTGCCGGCTCCCGCCGTGTAAACAATAAAAGAGTTTCGCAGGGACCCTGCAGCGGAGCCCGGAGTCTTTCCCCAAGGGGGGAGGGCTATGCGGGGAAGGGTCTCTGCCCTGACTCCACAGCCAGTGACTGGGCGCCCAGGGCAGGGGAAGCCTGTGGGAGGCAAGGCTCCGGGCTGATCCTTCCAACAGAAGCTGCAGACCTGCCGCAGGATGGGGCGGGGCCCCGCTGCTCTTCCCGCTGGGGCTGCGGATGGAAGTTTCCTAACTGCCCCCCTCTGTGGGTCACCGCCTGCACCCCTGAGCTCCCGAGGGCTGCAGACTGGACAGAGATCTGAGCTTTAGGGAGTCCACTGACTCTGAACTCTCATTGGCTGGAAACCGGCCAACGGAAGCGGAAGGGACTGTGCACTGCGGTAAACTGCCTTAGCACCCCTGCTACGCCACTGCAGGTAAACCGCTGCCCCACTCCATTACCCCAGCCATGTGCCCTCCCTGAACCCAGGGACCCCTCCTGCACCTCAAACCCACCCCTCCCACCTCACAGCCTGCACCCTCGTCAAAAGACGCATTTAGGTTCGTGAGCAGCCACAACTTTGACTTTTTCATTCATTTAGTGACCCTTTGTGTTATAAGTATCAGAGGGGTAGCCGTGTTAGTCTGAATCTGCATAAACAACGAGAAGTCCTGGGGCACTTTATAGCTAACAGATTTATTGGAGCATAAGCTTTCGGGGGGCAGAGACCCACTTCATCAGATGTATGTCTGTCACGTACATCTGACGAAGTGGGTCTTTGCTCACAAAAGCTTATGCTCCAATAAATCTGTTAGTCTATAAGGTGCCCCGGGATGTCTCATTGTTTTTGCAGATTCAGACTAACACGGCTACCCCTCTGATACTTCTTTCGAAAGAGATCGTCTAGACAGCCACAACTTTTTTCGAAAAAGCGAGCTGCTTTTTTGAAAGAGGGCACCCAGGCAATCTGGATGCTCTTTCGAAAAAGCCGTTTGTGTTCTTGAACGCCTTTTTTCGAAAGAGCTCTTTCAAAAAAAAAAATTCTTCCTCGTAAAATGAGGTTTACTACTGTCGAAAAACGGCCACGCTCTTTCGATTTAATTTCGAAAGAACGCGGCGGCAGTCTAGATGCAGGTGAAGTTTTTGCGAAAAAAGGCCCCCTTTTAAAAAACAACAACTCTGTAGTTGAGACATAGCCCAAGGCTATGTCTACACTGCAGGCTTCTTGCGCAAGAACCTTTTTGCGGACGAGATCTTCCACAAAAAGGTCTTGCACAAGAGCGTCCACACTGCAAAAGCGATGCGCTTTTGTACAAGTGTGTCCACACTGCATGGACACTCTTGCGCAAGAAAGCGCTGATTGCCATTAACAGAATCAGAGCACCTGTGCTTTTTCCGATAAACGGGTTTCTTGCACAAAAACAGCCTGCCGTCCACACACACCTTTCTGTGCAAGAGCTCTTGTGCAAAAAGGCTTATTCCTTGTAGAAAGAGGAATAACTCTTGCAGAAAAAGCCCTCTCCTCTTCCGATGTACTGTACATTTTCTTGCGCAAAAATTCACTTGTAGTGTGGATGCTCCGCGAGTTTTTGCGCAAAAACTCTGCAGCGTAGACGTAGCCTCAGTGGATGACAGATTCTTTAAGTCAGGATTCGAGAGCTTCAGCAGCTCAGCCGGTGGTGCGGGGCCTCCCACAGGAGTGGGTGACGAGGTGCTTCGGCCTGTGTGGTGCAGGCCAGATAAGATGAGGCTGCGTGAAAACAGAACGAAGTGGCACCCTGGGAAAATCTGTCAGTAAATTCCCACTCGGCGCCTCCTGTAATGCTTCTTGCGCACCGCGCCACCTGCTGGCTGCTTGGGGTTTCAGGTACACACCGCTCGGGCAGGGAAGTTGTTCATAACTGAACCGTTCGCACCCCTGGACGAAACTGTGGGGTTTTAAGAGTTTGCAACCGACCCTTGACTTGATGCGGCCTTGACACTTGACTAAGCAGAGGACCCATGCTTTTAACCAATGCGATTTCAATGGAACAAGCGCAGAAAGTTTCCTTACCTTGACCAATCTTTAATAACTGTAAACGACTGAAAAAATAAAGTAGTCAACCGCACTGTGCTGTATTTACCTTTGTTGGCGTTGCTGCTGCTGCTGCGGCCGGACTCCATAATTTCAGTTCCAAACAAGAGGTGTGGCGGACAGGTTGGTTTGCGACTTTGATGTTCCTCATGGTAGGTCCATGTGAACAGTGGCAACTTGGCGGGAGGAACCCCAGGTCCATCCAACCCCCCAACCGAGATGGCCTGGGGGATTAGCAGGGCTAGTGTCTGTCGGCAGCAGGGGCCCACCCGCTGTCTCCACACTCATCAGCACCTTCCACTAGTCCTCCACCTGCTGCTGTCCAGCCCCTGCTACCCATGGTCTTTGGGGCGTGTGACCTCCAACGTGTTGCCCACTGGTTGCTAAGTCAGGTGGCTCAGTGCACTGCAGCTAGGGTGACCAAAGAGCAAGTGCCAAAAATCAGGAGAGGGGAGGGGGAGATAATAGGTGTCTATAGAACACAAAGCCGGGCCACCCTTCCTGCAGGTCTCTTCAGGAGCTGCAGGACCGCAACAACGGAGGGGAGGGTGTGTGAATTCCCTTTGCAAGAGCTGCAGGCAGATCTTTCCGTACGCCACTGAAAGGCGCTCAGAGAGGAGGGTGAAGGCGGCGTAAGAACCTGTGTGGGAGGAGGGAGGCTACGGCATAAGGAACTCACTTGGAACGCACAGGTGAGGACTTGTCTGGAGCACCCACCAGGTTAGTACAAACCCTCCCCCCCAACTCGTGACTTCTTCTTAGGAGCTGCCAAGAGTTTGAAGGCTCCTCTGGTCTTACCAGAGCTCCGTGGCCAGCTAGATGCTAGTTCCTAACCTACCTACCGAGGATATAGCCAACGGTGAAAGCAATAGCCAGGGTCCCCAACGCAGCGCACAGATGCGTCTCCCTTTCACGATTGGTCATCGGTTCACATCAGTTTCACTCCGCAAGGCTCTACCCAAACCAACCCAACCCTGGTGCCTCACCACAGGCCGGGTCAAAGTAACCCAGGGGCCAAGTCTGGTTCACTGGCTGTAGGTTCTCCACCTGTTCTATATGGAGGAAAATGTTTTTCCCGGTATTTGCTTGGATGTTTCTTAACAGCTGTGAGGTCAGAAGACTCTGCATCGCTTGGACCGTTCTCTGTGCATTCTCAGCAATCCAGGCTGGGCTGGGTGTCCAAATACTCACCCCCAAATTTTCCCTAACTCAAGGGACTCCTCATTTTCACAGAGCCAGTCTTGGCCTCATATTATTCACAGGCCTTGTTAACGGCTTCTGGCTTTGAGTATTTCCCGAGGGCAGGTTTCTATTGCTGGCACCCTTTTAGCATACTCTAGTTGTTGTAACTGTTGGATGAGTTGCCTGTAGGCGCACATCCCTGCATCCTGGGGGACGGGGTGTGATAGGCACTTGTATAGGTGAGTGTCATTGCCAACACTTGCAGAATGCACGGTGGCTTAGCGTCGAGATTTTCTGCTAACAACTGTTAATGCACGGCCTTTGGCAATAAACCTGCTCGACTGGTTTCATCCTTGCTTGAAGCGGTCATTTCCAGGAACTCAGAGGTCTACTGTGTTGACCCAAGCACACAAGGTTTAACGCTTTAGATAAGAGGGAGCACACGCACGCAGCCAAAAGTTTATCATGGCCGACGGAGTAGAGGATCTGTCATGAACCCACCGGGACAACCCCGAAACCCTGAGTGACAACACCTGCATGCCTGCTCAGCTACAGCATCCAGCGCAGCGATAGAGAACGCCTGCTCCTTGGTACAGTTAGAAACCTGGCTGTGAGTTTCCTTGGGCCCAGTTACTGTGGTCTAACCCCCTGCCACCTTCTGCTCAGCCTCAGAGTAGGTGTTTCCATTAGTTGTTGCTAGATTTTCCTTTCTTCGTCTGAAGAAACATCAGTTACAAGGTGCTGGACAGGATGTTCTGGTGCCAAGGGCTGGGCTTAGATCTCCAGTATACCCCAAAGGAAAAAAGCTTCTTGGACTTTTACGGCACTGAACAAACAAGACAATATGACAACCCTCCTTCCTGTCATACCAGGCACAGTTCTGGTTTCTTTTAAAAAATAAATATTTATAAACAAAGGAAAGAGAGTTGAAGAACTACAATGTTAAAAACTTGCCTGCCAACCGCACAAATGTCTTTTGCATGTAAAATCACAAGAACAGATTGTACACCAACACATCAATATAATACACAGTCTAATGGCCCTCCCCCCTTTCATGCGCTGCTCTGGTCCCCTGTGCGGCAGGAAGCCACGGCTCAGATCACAGGGACCAACTCTTCCGTGCTGCTTGCCAGTGCTGGCTCTGGACGGCTCAGTCTCCCTTGGTGATCAGGTCCTCAATGTACGCGTCCAGCTCATCATCGGTATTAATATCGATGTCCTGAAACCAAAAGGCACACGAGGAGGTTACTTACCGGTCACAGGAAGTTCTTCGAGCTGTTGGATTGCTTTTATCTGGCTTCCACTGGGGGGTGGGACACAGTTATGTCCTGGGATAAAGGAAGTCCTTACCTTCCCTAAGTTCTCCACTGGACCCAATCCAGTGGCGCTCAGTAATTCTACTCTGCCCACCTGGCTCTCACCCACCTCCTGCACTTTCTGCAGAAGTGCCACAATATTAGTCCGCAGTTTCTGTAGTTTCTCCTCCGTCTCCTTGAGTTTTCGCTCCGAGTTGCGGAGGTTTTCTTCACATGCTTTGGCCCGGGCATCAGCACGAGTCTGATAGGAATTGCACAAATTCTGCAGCCCCATTTCGTACTGTTTGAAGTATTCTTTCTGTGGGGTGGCAAATAAAGTGAGTTGACATGCTGTAACAAGGGATGAGACCGATATGCCCCAAAGCCCGGCCCCAACAGAATTCCCCCACCGGCTTAAATCTGCCCATAGTTTCCTCCGGGATTGACTGGTAGAAGCATCCAGGCAGCAATATTATGAAGTTGATTTGCCTAGCACTAAACGACTCCTTTTATTTCAGCATCTGGTCACCCTCCATCCTATTTGCTTTTTTTTTTTTTTTTTTTTTTTTTAAATGAAAAGTTCTCATTTGTCTTAAAGGAAAACTGAAAGATGGGTAGAAAAACCCTGGGAAAATCCAGTAACAACCCAAAAGCTTTGTTTCAAAGCTAGTTTCAGTTGCCTTGTGATGACAATTGGGTCTCTTCGCATTTCTAACCTTAAGCAGCATGACCCTTAGGGTATGTCTACATTGCAGAGATTTTTCCGAAAAACGGCTGTTTTTCCGAAAAAACTTCACTTACGTCCACACTGCAATTGTGTTCTTTCGAGAAAAAAAAAGTCGAAACAGAGGGGTTTTTCCGACATTGGTAAACCTCTTTCTACGAGGAAGAAGCCTTTTTTGGAAAGAGCTCTTTCCCCGTGTGTGGACGGGGAACAGGGAGTTATTTCGAAAGAGGAAAAAGCACGGGTGGCCACTCTGTCCTTAGTAATCACAGCTTACATGCGAGATAGTGTCCACACTGAATGGACACTATCTTTCGAAAAAGCAGATTGCTACTCCACTGAGGCTGTGTCTAGACTGCAGGCTTCTTTTGGAAGAAGTTCTTCCGGAAGAGATCTTCCGAAAAAACTTCTTCCGAAAGAGTGTCTACACCACAAAAGCACATCAAAAAAGCAGAGGCACTTGCTGGTTCACACTCCATCCATGGGTAAAGGAGGGGAAAAATCACCAGAATTCCATGATGGGTCACCAGTTGGGTACCAAACGATCATCTTCAAACAAGCTCAGATTTGGTAAAATAAAAACGGTGTGTTCGCCTTTTCTCAAAAGAACGAACACTTCAGGCACATTGGTTTAACCCTTCTATTCCCAAACCAAAGAAACCCACGAGCTGTCCGTTTTGAATTTGTAGACCCAGCAGAAGTTTGTGTAAAGGAGAGGCACTCAACTCACCAGAGGAAAAGCCATCAATTCTTCTGAACTCATGGAACTCAGCTCCTTTTTGGAGATGGGAAAATTCGGGGGCAAGAAGTACCGCAAACAATTCCTACCCAAGAAAAAACAAGCAGCCACAGGGATGGTTTTAAGTCTTGTTTGGAGATTGAAACACTCAGAAATTGTAATTGGCGGGAGCACCCAAGAAACCCACCGGAGCGTCTGGACTAGCAAATCCACAGTCTCCTGGTTGCTGCTGGGACCGGTGGTGTCTGGCTCGATTCGGGCACAGTCTGAGGTTGAAGGCTCAGTTGCAACCTCCTCTTCTTCCTGCTGTGTGTCTGGACTCTGATACTCTGGAGAGGGAGGCTTCATCAACCGCACATCCTCACTGCCCTTCTCTACCCTGGAGTGGTCAGGAAGGAGTCACATACAGCCTGTTCCAGATTAGCCACACTTGGTTAGTACCCTGTCTCAGAGCCCCCATCACTGACAGCTGCTCCCAGATTACAGTTTCTTCCACAGCCGCCCACTCATACAGACGCCTGTTCCTTACACAATCACAAAGCAACTTTCTCCAAACATTCCGGTGAACACAGCCTTCCCAACGTAAGAATAGATTATGCCTCTCCTCAGAACCTGTGAAAATGTAACAGAGTTCCCTCACTCCTCCCTGCATCTCCAGAGCCCACGCAACCAAAGATAATGGTTAGTTACCAGCGATCTCTCGGTGTGGTGTCTGTCGGAACGTGATCGAATTTCACCTTCCAGCGTACGGCGTGCTTGCCCATCTCCACAGCCGTGACGCGGCCCGTGAACCATTCCTTGTTCACTCGGACCTCCACATGCAGCCCTTTGTCTGAGACATAGACGGGTAGATGTGAGGGGGTTTGGAAGGATGCCGAAAGCACATTTCATGAGGGAAACTCATGTTTCCTCAGTACTCGGCTGGGAACGAACGTGAATTTACAGAGGCGAAGTTCCTAAGCTTCCTGGGTGTGGGGTGGGAATGACTTAGAACAGGGCTACTCAACTTCGGAAGCCCCAGGGGCCACAATGATACTCTCAGCACACACCGAGGGCCTCAACTTAACTGTGGTTGTATATACATGTAAATATACATGCAAATAGCTTCTTTCACACTGACGGGCATGAATACAAAGATTAAGGCAAGACTACACAACAGGCAGGCCCCATTTAAGTCAGTTCTGCTGATATTAATAAAATGCAATATTTACCCGATTTCCACCCGTATGACAGCACTTTTAATGAGCAATGACAGTCCAGGAATTTAACTACTAAAACGCATCTCAACAGAAGACCATTATATTGACTCGCTGTTGTGAAGCGTGTTCCCAGTAGAGGCCATGTTCAAAGGATCCCACCTGCAGGCTGTGTGTTGAGCCCCACAAACCCAAACCGCACTGCAGGCTGCGCACTGAGTAGCCCTGACTTAGAAGATGTCCCTTAGAAGAAGTTATAGAATAACTACTCTATATACCAGCAACAACTATGTGTAACTACCACATACAGACAGAGAAACGAAGAGCGTGAAAGAACAGGGTTTCCAAATCAGGCCATACAAGATGACCTAAACAACCTGTTATCCTCTTAGCTACAAACTCAAGGGGACACACAATGAGCAGAGGTAACGGGCATAACTAAGGAAAGCTTCAGGCTCTGACCCTGAAGAGCTCTTCAATGTTAACATAAATGTGCATCCCCAAGGTTACAGGTCCCAGTAGTATCAAACCAACCTTAGCCACAATCAGATAAACTCTACGTAAATTTCTTGCAGTTGGGCAAAATATGGACTCTATTGGCACAGGACCTTGCTCCAATCAGGAACGCCAGCCAGCATGGCCGGGGCTGCAACATGCTCCCTGCCCCTTTCACTGCCTTCTGCATACAGGCAAATACGAGCCAAGCGTAATGGTTTGCCTCACCTTTCTGGGCTCTTTTCAGATCAGCTAATTCCTCCTCCCCGGCACTGTCTGTGAGCTGTAAGCACAAAGAACTCACGTTAGCCAGCTCCCGAGGAGATGAGAGCGTGCTGGCTCCCGCCTCGCAATCCTCACCTCCACCACCACCTCGTTCGAGTCTTTCTTCTCCTCTTTCACGACCACAATTTTCCCTCGTTTGGTCTTCTCCTTTTTCTGCTCCGCCTCCTCCTCAGCGCCTTCCTCCGTGGCGTTAAACGTCCGCTTGCGGATGCTGGAAGCCTGCGGAGAGCAAGTAATTTCTGGCTGACTCTCACGCCACTGACTGTCCTTTTCCAGGGGACGGACTTTCAGAGTGCCTCTATACCAATGGTCACCAACCTGTAGATTGGGATCTGTTGGTAGATCCTGGAGCCTCTGACAGGTGATCCTGACTGGTTTGGTCGGGAGGCTACCAAGTGCCCGCACTCCCCCTACTGCCATGCTGCTCCTGCCCTCTGCCTTGGAGCTGCCCTCCCAGGCATCTCCTGCTTGCTCTGCAGGGTGGAGGAGGGGAGCACTGATGTCAGGGTACCCCCCCACACTGTACCCCATCTCCAGAGCTCAGGATGGAGGGAGTGGCATAAGGCCAAGGTGGGGGAGAGCCTGCCTTAACCCTCCTGGGCTACTGCCAAGGAGCCACTTGAGGTAAACTGTGCTCAGCTGGTGTCCACACCCCAAGCCCCTGCCCCAGTCCTAAGCCCCACCCCCCGCACCGAAATTCCCTCCCAGAGGCTGTACTCTGAACGCCCTCCTGCACCCCAACTCTGTCCCAGGCTCAGTCCAGAGCCCCTCCCACACTCTGAACCCCCTGGACCAAGACCAGAGCCTGTACCCCATAGGTTCCCAAACTGGGGAGCGTGAAGAAATTCCAGGGGGGGCGTGAGGTGACCCAGCCCCCCTTCCCCTCATCAATCCCTCCTAAGAAAGAGCCCAGTCCATACGGTAAAAAAATTTCAGAAAATACCATGTGAAATGTCCAGTATTTCTGTTTTTCCTGACTTGGGCATCCGCCGGAACATGGGTTGGTTGGGGCTCATGGAGCGTCCCGGGCAGACTTCAAAATGGCCGCCTTAAAAGGGCAATGTATGCTTTGCTCTTAAAAGGGCAACCTTTTTTTTTTTTTGCTCAAGTTTTGCTGGGTTTTTTTTTGGGGGGGGGGGAGGTATGAGGGTTTCTCAAAAATCAAAAAGGGGGTGTGATGCCAAAAAGTTTGGCAAGCACTGCTGTACCCCAACCCCAGCCTGAAAGTGAGTGAGGATGGGGGAAGGGAAGGATGGAACGAGGAGGGCAGGGCCTCAGAGAACAGGTGGGGCAGGGGCAGGGCAGGGCGGAGGAGATGGGGCAAAGATGTCTGGGTTTGAGGGAGATCCTGGAACGTACTAACAATGCAAAAAGTGATCTTGTGCTTAAAATGGTTGGGAGACCACTGCTCTCCCGCCACCTACACACAGTAGCCAGGGCTTCCAGAGAGCTCGGCTCTCAGCCACTCCAGCTGAGAACAATGGGAGCAGCAGGGTGCCAAGCCATTTTGAAAATCGGATCACCAAAGACTTCCTACAGAAGGTCCTAGCTCATCAGTCACAGGTCTCTTGCTCCACGCCACAAGGGCTCACCCCGAACACCATCAGCGTCCTTCATCACCATGCACCTGCTGCCATGTTTCTACCCCATGCAGGGCAAGCACTGAGGGGCTCAAGGAAGCAGCTGGGGCAAGGGATCCCACCGAGAATCCATGGCCGAGCTCTCCCCTAGCACAGGTTCTTCCACCCTATGCGGACGGGAGGAGGGCTCTCTCACACCTGGAGGCAGAGTAAACGCCGATCATTTCCCATCCTATCAAACAACAGACTCACCGGCGGAGAAGGCTTGGCTGCTGCAGGTTTTTTCAGTACTGGCGTCTTTGTAATTTTAGGGCTGGGCGTCTCGCGCTGGCCTACAGAGTTCTGCGGGAGCACAGGGGGCGGCTTTCCCACGTGGACCGGTTTGGCATGCGTCCTGACGATGGTGCTGTTGGACTTTCCCACCGTCACAGTGTGTTGCTGGGTCCTAGAAGTACCAGCTTCTTCCCTGGACAGCACACTCGCCAGTTTGGGGGTGCTGATGGCTGGTCGGGACAGGGGAGCCTTTCGCGGCTGGCTGACGGACTTGGGGGGAGGTGGTGGCGGCCTGCTGGGAGCATTTTTAATTACATCAGGTAACGGCGGCGATCGCGGGCGTTGAGGTCTGCTCAGCGACTGGGAGTCCTGGGAGAAGAGAGGAATAAGCCAGAAGTTGCTCTCGGAACAATTCCGCATGGTTCTGGAGAGGACAGATCTGTAGCAGTATTGGGTGGTACTCACCTCCATTACAGGCCGTGTGGTCACTTCAAGAGGCAACTTTTTCAGGTCAGCTTGGGACCGGATTGGAGTAGTTTTCTGTAGTAAGACAACCAGAACGAGGCCGTTTTAAAAGCTGTCCGCGTTTGGCTGTGTGATGGGGCGGACAGAGCCCATCTTCCACTGGAGGCCGTTCAGCACCCTGGCCAGCAGAAGGGACAGTGGAGAGGGCCTCCAAGAAGGGCAGCGGCCCAGCAGCCAATCAGGGTTCCGCAGCCTGGTATATAAGGAGCTGCTGAGTGAAGGTCAGTTAGTTCCTTCCTGGAGCTCAACCTGGCCAGAACTCTGGGCTGGCTGGGAGCATCAACACCTGGGCCAGCTCCGAGTGGAAGCTGGACCTTTTCAAGGAACCCAGGCTAGATCCTGCAACAGGAGGCTAGCCTGGGGTGGCGTGGAAGAACCCTGGGCAAGTGGGGGAAACCCTGGACCTCAACCGCCAATTGGACTGTCTCTCACCCCAAGTGGGCGAGGTCATTGTTGCGAGCCCCCCTGTAGCCACTAAGGGGCGCTCGCTGACAGGACTGAACGTGTTACAGGCTGACAACAGGCAGTGGGGGAAGGTTAAATGGGTTCTGCTGGCTCACTAAGGTGGGAGTTCACCATCCCATCTAACCTTAAAAAAAATGGGGAGTGACCCTCTACACACAGGGCTGTGGGCTGAGCAGACCAAAGGGCAGAGTCCAAAACAAAGGGAAGCCTCAAGTTTGAGCTGAACCTTGTTTTACTATTGCTCATTTTTTGTTACAGGTTGAACCTCTCCCGTCTGGCACCGTTGGCACCAGACCAGTTCCGAACGAGAGAATTTTCTGGACCACGGGAGGTCAGTGTTTTCTGCAGCATTACCTACGCAACCACTGCTTAATGAGCTGATAAGACGACATCGAGGGGTTAATTAGAGCTAGAGAACACGGAGAGCCAGGACTGGTGGCTGTAAACAAACTTTATGGGGCCACGGGAAACTTGGCCACACCCGGGAGAAGTGGCTAGCCAGCTAACTAAAATTCTGGACGACGGAGGTTTCTGGATAAGAGAGTTCTGGACGAGAGAGGTTCAACCTGTATTACGTTCTATGCTTCTCTCATGTGGGGGAGGAACTCCTCAAACATCCACAAAATGAATGCACCAACCTCCTTCAAAATGGCCATTTTATTTTATATATAATAGAACTGGAAGGGACCTTGAGAGGTCATTGAGTCCAGTCCTCTGCCCACATGGCAGGACCAAGTACCATCTTCTTCCATGATGCCTACAAAAAAAAACTTTACAGCAGCTAACATGCTACTACCTATCGTACTGACCAGAATGGTCACTGTTTCCTTGTATTCTTTGGTCGGTCTATTGTCTTGTCCTGAAGTGGTAAGTTCCTTGGGGAAGCGAATACCCTTTGGGTTCGCTTTGTACAGCACCTGCCATAAGGGGGCCCTGGTCTGGGATTGGGCTCGGTAGTGCAAATCATGAAACGATTTTGGGATGAGAGACATTTAACTCAGTGTAATTCATTTGCCAAAGGTGGCATCTCAGCCTCCCCCCCGCTCAGCTCTAGAGTCACCTGCAGAGCCTCCAGTTTCTCCTGCTGCTGGCGAATTTTCTCCGTCAGCTGCTTCTGCTTCTCCTCTTGAGACCGGATGTCCTTTTTCAACACTCCCAGGGGGACCTTCTGCTTCTGCTCTGAAGCGTCACATCTATCAATACAGAAGACAAGCTCAACAAGAGACCAAAAAGTAACGTACAAAAACTTCCACAGAGAGAGAAACGTTGGCCTCCAGGAAACCTAGCTATGTCTCTACTCCAATAACCTGAACATCAGAAATGAAGAGTCACAAATTTTAGCCAGATGCCTACAGGACATACAATTTAAGGACTTCCGCTTGGCTGCCTCTTGAGGCAGACAGCCCTGCTCACCTCATGGGCCTCACACAATGGTACACTGATGGTTTTAGACTCCACACATGGCCTTGTGGTGCATATGCCACACTCTGATGGTTTGATCCTTACTGCAACCGGATGGGTATAGAGTGTGGTGTCGTGGTTAGCTCTGGAGTTCACCCACTGCGAAGGCCGAGCTTCACCAAGAACACCCATTCTGGGAGGCTAGGGAGGACACCTCTTCCCTATGCCAGTACATTGAAGGGAGAGCATGGAGGAAAATACATGTGCTGAGGCAGTCTCTCAAAAAGACTGGAAAGAGGGTGTATGGAGAGATCCTCCCATGTGCGAATGGACAAAAAGGAAGGTTGGTGAGCAGCTTGACTCGTACAAGTGCATCTCTGGTGGCATCTCAGGGCTGTAGATCTAACTTTCATTTTATCTGCTCCTTACTGCTGTAAAGAACACCTTTGGAGAGCAACTCAATGCTCTGCTCCCTTCCGGCGCCTGCCAACCATTAGAATTGGTCATTTCTTCCATTCGTCTCAGTGGGCGTGGTTGGCTCAAACCACATGATGTCACTTAATGGCAACATGGCTAACTAGTTCACTGAGGCCCACTCTGGAGTAGAAACATCCCGATTCAGTGGGACTGCGGGCAGACTCTTGTGATGTATGCAGAACGCCATCCTCTACCCCGTCCGGTGGCCAGAACAGCATGGCAAAAGCACATTAATGCCAGTTCCCTACCTTGGCTCTCATACTCACCTGTCCTGCTCAGGGTCCGGGTTCATGGAGCATACCCAAGTATCTGGGTACTCCTTCTCCACAGAGCTCAGCTGGAATGGGAGAGTCCGCCACTTTAAACACATATCTGCCACACAAAACACGACAGTCAGCACGTTGATTCTAAGACACACACACTCTCCCCTAGGTTCTAAGCAGACCCATTTGGCCCTTGTGGACTTTCCAGAGCAATCAATCAACTAATAACATTCCCTTCCAGCTGCAGGGACACTTGGCATTGGGGGCCATCTTCCATCTCCCTCCAAGTCACTCGACTGTGTTGCAAAGTTTTGTTTTCTTGAAAAATACACGAACAAAATCATAAAAATAATTGGAATAGTGGTCAGGAAGGCTGAGGCCCCACAATGCCTAAGGTCTCCTTAAGGGTACTTCTACACTGTGCAGCTATTTCAGGATACCAGAGGTATCCCAAAATAGCTACCCCGTGTCTTAACAAGCCACCTGTTATTTTGAAATATTTTTCAAAGTAACGGGCGTGCTATTTCGGCATCCCTGTAACCCTCGTTCCACGAGGATTAAGGGATGTCTCAAAATAGCATGTTATTTCGAAATGTGGCGCTGAGTAGACGCGCTAAATTTCAAATTAAGCTACTTCGAAACAGATTCGAAATAAGATGCGCAATTTGCGTAGCACAAATTGCGTCTCTTATTTTCAGTTTAGGGTGCGGCGTAGATGCACCCTTCGTAAAAGGAAGGGAAATCAGGAGGGATATTCCCATTTGATACTCATGCTATTCCCACACCATGTGCCAAAGGGAGGGAACACTCTAAAAGGTCCTAGACAATTCAGCAGGGGAGAACAGCTTCCTGACACTGAAGATCAGTAGCAGCCTAAGAATGCCACCAAGAATCATAGGGGTTGAAGACTTCTAGTGATGGATTGTAAAAATGGCCCCGGGTGGCTCAATGTTCAGCCCCTCCTCGATGGTTAGTCCTGCCCCATAGCTGCTCTGCTCCCCGAAGAGTAGTTTCTCCTCCCTATGACACAACAATCCAACACCACCACAATCAGACGCACCACACTGAATCGTGGTGGGAATCTCCATGGCTCGTCGGCGTTTGTAGCGCAGTTCACTGGAAGGAGGCTGGTTCCAGTTTGCTGATAAATAGCCAAACTCATCCCAAAACTTGATTATACCCCTCTGGGCTGGAGAAAAAACAACAAAACAAGAACATTCATCATGTGGCTGCTCTCAGCTGCATCAATATAGTCCTTCTCTGGTACGCTTGGCCCTCTGTCCCACCAGCGACCCAGACTCCCTTCCCTACCCCAGTCAAGTTGTGAAGCCTTATTACCAATAGCAACATCCTTCCAGTACTGAGCCAAGTGGTCCCCCATCGCCCTCAGCAAGTGTCGATACTCTTTAGCGTCCGCGAAGTCTTGTTTATTGTGAGTAGGCTCCAGAACCAAGTAGGGGATGTCCACCACGCCTACCACTCCACCACATGCCCTGGGAGTGAGAAACAACTGTAACGCACTATTCGCTGCCAACACCCACCATGGCACCTGACCACGGGAGCAATATTGAACAATAAGCAGTATCAATCACATACTGCAACTAGCTGGCTTCATGCGTTACCTCCTGCAGCAGTATGCTTTCAGACATGAATATTAAAGGGTTTCAGCTGTCGTATCAGTCCCTTAATACCAGGGATTTAGGGCTGGATTTAGTGTCAAGTGTCTACTCCCAGGGGAACTCTATTCCAAACAATTCAAAATTCTGCATGCACTTTTAAAACGTTGCTTATTTTGTTAAAATAGCACAATATAATCCACAGGAGTCCCAGCCAATGTGGGGCTAACAGCAGAAGCATGGCTGGGTTGCCATTCCCCGCCCTAAAGAAGTCACAAAATTTGCATGAAAAAATAAAATTCTGTGGGGAACGTTAATTCTGCCCAAATACTGCACTGCACAATGGTGCAGAATTACAACAGGAGTAAATGGCTTTGTTTTCCCCGTTGTGCCCAAAAAGTGCTTTCAAGTGTGTTCAATTAGTCCCAATAATCCTGCTTTGCCCAAAGAGTTAGTTTTCTTTGGGTACGTCTAAACAGTGTGGCTATTTTGGGATACCGAAATAGCTACCCCGCATCTTAACAAGCCGTCCATTACTTCAAAATATTTTTCGAAATAACAGGTGCGTTATTTTGGCATCCCTGCAACCCTCGTTCCACAAGGGTTAAGGGATGTCTCAAAATAGCGTGTTATTTCAACATTTGGTGCTGTGTAGATGTGCCAAATTTCAAAATAAGCTATTTCAAAAGAGAATCGAAAATTGCACAAATTGTGTATCTTATTTCGATTTTAGGGTGCTATGTAGACACACCCTTTATGACATGGGAGTGATTAATGAGTCAATGAACTGTCAACTTTCATTCTGGAGGCTTCTCTAGGAAGGGCCCAGTACCAATGGCTGGCACAGAGCTGAAAACCCTTATGTCGCTGCTGGGAAAACCCCATCTCCACATGCAGAACCTCATCTTTATTGGGAAATCTGGGGCTTTCAAACATGTAATAAACCAGGACAAACTATGATTGAGGCAGATACGGAGTGAGTAAAGCTCCAGAATCTGGAGGGAATGGTTCATACCCCCTCTCCAGCACTGCTGTACAAACCAATTTCCATCATAAGCAAAGGGAATTTGGAAGGTTTCTGAAAGGAACTCACATGCCACCCTCCAGCTGGGGGCCCACCTTCTCATACATCTTAATCAGTCGACTGCAGTTATAGATGAACATGCCATCCAAATCCCGCTGCTCGATATTCACCCCGAAGATAAAGTTCAGCTCTTTAGGCTCCTTCAGGGCCCTGGAACAGGAGGCAGCAAGAATCAGAAACCTCCATCGTGTACACAGAAGGAAAACAGACCAAGATCAGCCCATTGCTACATCCAGAGATATGAAATCCACAGCCATTAAAACCCCACTATTTTTCTCCATTTGAGACTTACTGGCATATTTCCTGAGGATATCAATGTTTAAATTAAAAAAATATATTTGCTGAATGCAAATTACAGGTTACATTTCGCAACACTGATGTGTATGCTAACTACAGGTCTGGCACACCATGAACTGTGACTTTTTATAAAGGGGTCATTGTTCTGGCTTCTGCTCCCAATATTTTTCTTTTCAGCTGGCAAGGAAAAGGCGTTAGATTAGATCAAAGTCTACAGTCTGGCTGTATGTTTCGTTGCAGATTTTGCCCTTTAATGGTAACCTATTCATTGCTCCATGACTGATGGCTTGCATAACACATCAACTGTGCTTTGCACTCAAAACTGGGCTCAATTTTTCAATACATACTTAGCATTATACCTGACAATTTCAGGACACGTGCCCTCAGGTTTTGTAGGATGAGGACTTACATTATTAGAGACACTGATTTTTCAATACAGTTCCAGCACATTTCAAGCTGCTGACACACCCACGTAGCATATAAAGCAGGGCTCCTTTCTGGGCATTTTGGACCTGATTTTCAGAAGAATTCCACTTCCAGTCCGGTCCCTAAAGTGCACGGATTTTCACCAAGCAGTTTCAGTGAAAATACGTCTCCTGTTGCAACTGCTGAGCACTTTTGAAACCTTGACCCCTCATCTTTGACACATGGGGATGTTGGCACCAGCGAGCAGTCCCATCGAGAAGGGGAGGATCAAAGACTGGCGCTGGCTGGGGAGCAGTGCTATGTTCAAGGCAGGTCAGTGCCAGGAGTTGGAACAGTGCCGCTAATTCGGTGATCGGGATCCACACCAGGATTGAGATGAGGATTTGCTGTCCAATGACATTCTTGTGGGTGAAGGTACGTCTAAGTCTGCACTCTAAAATCGAAATAGGCTATTTTGAAATTTGGCGCGTCTACACGGTGCCAAATTTTGAACTAAAGCACTATTTCGAGACATCCCTTATTCCTTGTGGAACGAGGTCTACAGGAAATGCTGAAATAGCGCGTCCATTATTTTGAAAATTATTCCTGGGACGCAGGATAGCTATTTTGGGACAGCTCCGGTATCCTGAAATAGCCTTGCAGTCTACATGTACCCTGAGCGGCTCCAAGGGTTAGGACTGAGGGACTTGTACCATGAGTCAGACCAAAGGCACTATCGGATGCCGACTGCACATGTGCAGCATGGCAGGGCACGGCTATGAAAAAAAAATCTCCAATCGCTGGCATGAGAACGCACTAGCACCTGAAGTCGAGCATCCACAGGAACAGCACTCGAAGAACAACTTGCACTTTTGATTGATAAAAGTCTTCCAGACACCCAAGGCAGGAGCCATGGGGGTCACACATAGGCTTCAAGAAAGAGCCACAGGGCTTAAATTCCTAAGGGTATATCTACACGTGCACGCTAGTTCGAACTAGGGATGTAAATGTAGGCATTCGAAATAGTAAATGAAGCCGGGATTTAAATATCCTGCACTTCATTACCATAATCTCGGCTGTGCGCTGTTTCGGAAACCAGCTGTTTTGAAAGCACTTCCATCAAAAATGAGGAGTAACGTTAGTTCGAACCAAGGGGTTTGATTCGAACTAACATGGCCCAGAGTGCACTTTCACTTTCAAAACAGCTGGGTTCCGAAACAGCACGTGGCCGAGATTATGCTAATGAAGTGCAGGATATTTAAATCCCGGCTTCATTTACTATTTCAAAGGCCTACATTTGCATCTCTAGTTCGAACTAGGGTGCAAGTGTAAACATACCCTAAGATGGTAAGAACCACCAAGCAATAATCTATACTAGGGACAAGCATGGCAATTACAAAGCAAGAGAATCACTATTCCAACAACCATCACAGGCAGTAAGAAGGAACTGACGGAGAGGTCAGCAGGGTCATATATACTGTGCCATACCAGCACCACTTCAGGGGGTGACCTGACGGTCAGCTGCTAGGGAAAATGTTCCGACAGCCATGCATGTGTGCACACGTCACTAGAATTGATATGAGCAAGCACTCGAAGAAGAACATGTTATTTTGTAACACAGGGCTCCCCTTACCTCCCGGGACCTTGTTTAGTATACAGGTGGCCCCCGACTTGCGACGTGATCGGTTCCTGGGGAAGCATTGCAAGTTGGGGGTGTCATAACTCGAACCCGCATTTACAATAGGCACTATGCGCTGTCATAAATGAGGGTTGAGGATGTAAGTCAGGGGTTTTCAGCCCCTTCCGCACTTACAAAAATGGTCATAAGTGCAGGGGAGGGGGTCGCAACTCGGGCTGTCGTAAGGCGGGGGTTTCCTGTAATTCTAGAAAGCAAACTACAGTTCTTCAATTAGGGAGAATACTGCCTTGTCTAAAGAAGTCTTTGATTGCATAAGGATGGGAGCGGGGAGGGCAGAGAAAAGTCGCACAAAGGATTTTTGTCATTGAAAGCTTAGGTTTTACAGCCAAAATATATATTTTTGATTTCTGCAGTTGACTTCAATATGGAGTTCTTTAAAACTTTATGTAGGGAAGCAGGATCATGTACGTTAGCTTTAAAGTCTTTCCAACTACACTCTGGAGTAAATGCATTGGTGCCGTTCCAAAAGCTTTCTTGAATTGTAGTCCTTAGAAGTTTCACATTTACCGCTGAATTGTGGGATGCTGCATTTCTAGGAGGAGATGTTTGCCTGGAGACACCAGGTGTTTTATGTTTATTAATACGGGAGAGTAGAACAGCATTCCCTTGGGCCCCATTCACAGGGTTCACTTTTATGAAGCACTTCCATCAAAAACAAGAAATAATTAATAAGGGAAAAGACATTATCTACAGGGGAATAAAGAAAAGCTGTCTCCTTTTGGGATTTCTGGTTCCCTGAAGTCATAGATCTTCCAAGATCAATTTTAAATTCAAACTTTTCTCTCCCCTCTGCTGTCTGCAAGAGTGTCTATCTGGGCCCACATTTAGCAAGGTGTTTAGGTCAGTGCTTCCCGACGTGCAGTACTCAGGTGTGCAAAAGAACTGGGGAGGAGGCGGGACAGACGGACAGACCTCAACTGTTTTCAAAGTCTCGGCTTTCATTTAAAATTGATGAGTCTCTAGAGGTCATGGTTATGAAAAAAACACCACCTTCAAAATGTGAAGCGAATATAATAAATACACAGACCCCCCCCCTCCCGAGTTTGCAGATCGCCTGAATCAACAGATCTGATGAATTTTATATGGGAGCTTACTCAATGATGCCTTTGATTCTATCATGAATTTTCAAGGGGGAAAAAGGTCAAAACAGCCCCCACCGGCATACTACGGTTTTCTTCTAGAGCCCATCTACAGTAGCAAAACTACTGAGATGAATCACGTTATAAGACAATCATTCAATTCTGCTGTGACATGGTTGATCCGATCTGGGTCTACCCATGTTACTGAAGCCAGGTCTACACACGCGAATAAGATAGACACTGCTACATCGCTCATGGCTATGCAAAATTTCATGTCCTGTGTACCTCAATCAGGTTGACTAACTCTCTCTTCCTTGTAGATTTCGTTAGGTCAAGCGTAGAACTGGCCTGAGTCTTATTACAGACCTAGTGCCAGCACTGGGAAGTGTGGTTAGAGTATGATTTGGTCCCATCCACTCAGGCAAAGCCAAATCACGCTGGACTTGCATTAAATTGCCACCTCCGATTACACTCTTGCAGTGCCCACCCTCATCTTCCAGCAGCGAAGGAAGTCTTTAGGACACGACAGCAGTATCTTCCAGCATGCAACACCACCAAGGGAGTAGAGAATCCCCCAATTCACCGCAATGGGAGAGAACTGAATTGCGAACAGGTAGGTTGAACTTTGTGGTAGTCATCATACTGAAGATGTCCAGCTAACGTACTTATCCAGAATAGATGTGTGGACACCTCAGGTCCTGACTGTGCATTCATTTAATAGGCTGTGTTATAGAATCATAGAACACTAGAACTGGAAGGGGTCATCAAGTCCAGTTCCCTGCCCTCACAGCAGGACCACGCACCATCTAGACCATCCCTAATAGACATCTATCGAATCTGCTCTTAAATATCTCCAGAGATGGAGATTCCACAGTCTCCCTAAGCAACTTATTCATAAGAACATAAGAACGGCCGTACCGGGTCAGACCAAAGGTCCATCTAGCCCAGTAACCTGTCTGCCGACAGTGACCAGCACCAGGTGCCCCAGAGGGGGTGGACCGAAGACAATGATCAAGCGATTTGTCTCCTGCCATCCCTCTCCAGCCTCTGACAAACAGAGGCCAGGGACACCATTTTATCCCCTGGCTAATAGCCTTTTATGGACCTAACCTCCATGAAATTATCTAGCTTCTCTTTAAACTCTGTTATAGTCCCAGCCTTCACAGCCTCCTCTGGCAAGGAATTCCACAGGCTGACTACATGCTGTGTGAAGAAGAACTTTCTTTATTAGTTTTAAACCTGCTACCCATTAATTTCATTTGGTGTCCTCTAGTTCTTCTATTTAGGAACTAATAAATAACTTTTCTTTATCGGCCCTCTCCACACCACTCATGATTTTATACACCTCTATCATATCCCCTCAGTCTCCTCTTTTCTAAACTGAAAAGTCCCAGTCGCTTTAACCTCTCCTCATATGGGACCCGTTCCAAACCCCTAATCATTTTAGTTGCCCTTTTCTGAACCCTTTCCAAGGCCAAAATATCTTTTTGAGGTGAGGAGACCACATCTGTACACAGTATTCAAGATGTGGGTGTACCATAGTTTTATACAGGGGCAGTAAGATATTCTGGGTCTTATTTTCTATCCCTTTCTTAATAATACCTAGCATCCTATTTGCCTTTTTGACCGCGCTGCACTGTGTGGAAGTTTTCAGAGAACTGTCACGATAACTCCAAGATCTCTTTCCTGATTTGTCGTAGCCAAATTAGCCCCCATCATACTGCGTATAGTTGGGGTTATTTTTCCCGATGTGCATTACTTTACACTTATCCACATTAAATTTCATTTGCCATTTTGTTGCCCAATCACTCAGTTTGGTGAGATCTTCTTGGAGTCCCTTACAGTCTGCTTCTGTCTTGACTATCCTAAACAGTTTGGTATCATCCAAACTTTACCACCTCACTGCTTACCCCTTTCTCCAGATCATTTATGAATAAGTTGAACAGGATTGGTCCTAGGACTGACCCTTGGGGACACCACTAGTTACCCCTCTCCATTCTGAAAATTTACCATTTATTCCTACCCTTTGTTTCCTGTCTTTTAACCAGTTCTCAATCCAAGAAAGGACCTTCCCTCTTATCCCATGGCCATGTAATTTACACAAGAGCCTTTGGTGAGGACCTTGTCAAAGGCTTTCTGGAAATCTAAGTATACTATATCTACTGGATCCCCCTTGTCCATGTTTGTTAACCCCTTCAAAGAACTCTAATAGATTAGTAAGACAGGATTTCCCTTTACAGAAACCATGTTGACTTTTGTCCAACAAATTATGTTCTTTTACATGCTTCACAATTTTATTCTTTACTATTGTTTGACTAATTTGCCAGGTACTGAAGTTAGACTTACCGGTCTGTAATTGCCCGGATCGCCTCTAGAGCCCTTTTTAAATATTGGTGTCACGTTGGCTACCTTCCAGTCATTAGGTACGGAAGCCGATTTAAGGGATAGGTTACAAACCACAGATAATAGTTCAGCAATTTCCCATTTGAGTTTTTTTAGAACCCTTGGATGAATGTGTTTAACCACCTGGACAGGAAGTTTTTCCTAATGTCCAACCTAAACCTCCCTTGCTGCAGTTTAAGCCCATTGCTTCTTGTCCTATCCTCAGAGGCCAAGGAGAACCATTTTTCTCCCTCCTCCTTGTGACACTCTTTTAGATACCTGAAAACTGCTGTCATGTCCCCTCTCAGTCTTCTCCTTTCCAAAGTAAGCAAGCCCAATTCTTTCGGTCTTCCTTCATAGCTCATGTTCTCTAGACCTTTAATCATTCTTGTTGCTCTTCTCTGGACCTTCTCCAATTTCTCCACATCTTTCTTGAAATGTGGTGCCCAGAACTGGACACAATGGTCCAATTGAGGCCTTATGGGGATAAGAAGGCCGGTGTAGTACAAAGACTCCACTATTCCCTTCATTGCTGGACAATTAAGATGCTTGGTATTAAAATTACATTGATGGAGTGTCAGCCTGGGACAAGAGAAGCTGGAAATGGCCTTGTACTCACCGCTGCTTTGCCTCCTTGATTCGCCGCTTGACATCCGCCTCTCTGCGCATGGTTATGGCTGTGTTCTGGACTTGCCGGAGCGTCACCTAAAGATGCAACACAGCTCACAATAAGACCAAATTTAACACACATTTCTGTAGCGCATCTTCTGCCCAAGAATCCCTGAGCACTTTACAGATTGATCTCATTAAGGTGTGGAAAGTGCTGCCTCTGGGATGCAGCACAACCCTTACTAAACCACCCAACACAACAGATTAGAACAGGGGTGGGGAAACTCGCGGCTTCATTTCATCCAGCTCATGGCAAGTCTCCACAACGTTGGCCGGAAGCCCTGAGCTTTGTTCCCTCTCCCCCCCACATCCTTGGGGCTGGAGCTGCAAGTGCAGGCATGTTCTGGTGGCCCCTAGGCAAAGAGTCAACGAGGCAAGTTCTGCGTGCTGCCCCCACCCTCGGCACGGTCTCTGAAGCTCTCTTTGGCAACTTTCACTTTTAACCAACTCCACATAGCTCACGGAGCAGGGCTCTGAACAGACACCCCCACCCCCATGACGGAGCGCCCCAGCAAACAAGGCAGATGTCTCACCCTGGAGTCTCGTGTAAGATCTCCCCCCAGTCGCAGTTCTAGTGCACGGGCTTTACTCTCGGCCTCTCGAGCCTTCTCCTCCGCTGGAAGACAGACAAAGAAGGGATCATTTGGGAAGCTCGTTCTATGCAACAGAGGCTGGGCATGTGCATATGAGCATACATGTACGGGCAGGGCAGCCAATCAACCATGGGGATTCACAACTACAGATGCTACTACAGGACAAGTCAGGCATTCCTTCGCTAATGCAGGACCCACGCACACACCCGGGACCCACCTATCCGAGCCATGTGCTCTGCCTTCTTCACCTCCTGCTCTGCACGGGTCTTGAAGCGGTTTGAAGTGTATTTATACATCCTGTAATGAACAGAATTGATTAGAGATCCCATTAGCCAGCTCAGGAATCACTATACAAAAGCTATATGGAGAAAGATGGCAAAACGACAGCCCACAGGTTTTGCAATGTGCCTCGATCTACCATCAGCCTTAATAATTAGCTGGTCTAGAGACTAAATGTCTCCACATTAATCAAATTATGCTCATCTCTCAAGCGGTCCTCCCAACAAAGTCTGCATTGCCTGCCCTATACTAGAACATTGTATTTAAAGTAAAACTGGTTCAGTTACGACCGTTCACATTTACGACCAAAGCTCCCATGGAGCAGTCGTAAAGGTGGTCCCCGAGTTACGAACGCGACCCGCGCTTACGAACAGCGTGGTCGCTATGTAACTCAATGGAGTCCGAGTTATGAACAGATCGAGTTACGGCCAAGTGTTTGGTCCGTGACTCGTTCGTAACTCGGGGAGAGGCTGTAGTGAAGATGGAGGAGATTTCTGACCTGGAAAAACCAGAATTTGTAAGCACTATTTCTTGACATTTGAATAGGTTCTATTCTTAGCTCTCCTACCGAGTCACTTTGGGTGCATCTACACAGTAGTGTGTGCCTCAAAATAAGCGATGCAATTTGAGCTATGCAAATTGCATAGCTTATTTGGAAATAGCTTATTTTGAAATTTGGCACTATATACACAGTGCTAATTTTGAAATAAATCGCTATTCCGGCATCTTCCTTAATCCTTGTGCAACGAGGTTTACAGGAGGCTGGAATAAGAAACTAGTTATTTTGACTGTATTTCGAAATAACAGGCATGCTGTTAAGACACGCAGAATGCTATTTTGGGATAATGGACGTTATCCCGAAATAGCGCCGCTGTGTAGATGTACCCTTTGTGACCTGCAAAAATCTCTAAGGAATCCATATTCAAAATCAGTCACTCACTTTTGGCTTTTATCTAATTGATACCCCTTGGATCTAGTTTTTAAGAGGTGCAGAGAACGAACAATTCCAAAGCCAATGGGAACTATGGTTTCTCAGCCGGCATCAAGAGCCGGGGCCACTTCTGAACATCTGGTCTTAGCCTCTGCCTCCTCCTCCCATGTGGAATGACGATAATGGTACTAGTCTCCCCTGATAGCTCTTTTCATCCAACATGCTAAAACAGACCTATATATTTCACTGGCTGTCAATTAATCGCAATTAACTCATGCGATTAACTCAAAAAAATAAATCCTGGTTAACTGCAGTTTTAATTGCATAACATTTCAACTGGCACTGTTTATTAAATATTTTGGATGTTTTTCTACATTTTCAAATATATTGATTTCAATTACAACACAAAATACTAGACGTACATGGTTCACTTGATATTACTTTTGATTACAAAGTTATCACCCCAATATCATTACCTCACAGACACTATCCTTCCCCCCTCACCCTGCCCCCTGTTCTAAAATCTGATTTGTCAATTTTATATGTGTTCACTTTTTTTTTTTGATTGTATCACTTTGGTATATATGGTTGTGCCAATTTTCTTCCACAAATTGATCTGAGGAAGTGGGTCTGGCCCACGAAAGCTCATCACCTAATAAACCATCTTGTTAGTCTTTGAAGTGCTGCATAGTCCTGTCTTTTGTTTAAGAGAGACGCTGGTTTTTCAGTTTGCCTCTTAAGTACTGTAGTGTAACCTCTTAAAATCATAGAACACTAGAACTGGAAGGGACCTCGAGAGGCCATCGAGTCCCGTCCCCTATCCCCGTGAGGGCAGTGCAACTTACCAATGCAGAAATTTTTTACATAACTGCACTCAAAACCAAAACGGTGTAAAACTTTAGAGGCTGCAAGTCCACTCCATCCTACTTCTTGTTCAGTCAATTAATAAGACCAACAAGTTTGTTTACATTTGCAGTAGACAATGCTGCCCGCTTATTTATAATGTCACCTGAAAAGAAGAACAGGAGTTCGCATGGCACTTTTGTGGCGGACATTGCAAGGTATTTACATGCCAGATATACTAAACTTTCATATGTCTCTTCATGCTTCGACCACCATCTCAGAGGACATGCTTCCATGCGGATTATGCTTATAAAAAAAAAAGTATTAAATTTGTGACTGAACTCCTTGGAAAAGAATTGTAGGTCTCCTGCTCCATGGTTTTACCCAAGTTCTGCCATATATAATGTGTTATTGTAGTCTCAGACATTTGATTTAAGAACATTTTCACTGCAAGATTTGACAAGAACACAAAGGAGGTTCCAATATCAGATTTCTAACGACAGCTACGGCACTCAACCGAAGACTTAAGAACCTGAAGTGCCTTACAAAAACAGAGGGCCGAGGCATTGACCACGCTTTCAGAAGTCTTATGAGCAACACTCCAATGTGAAAACTACAGAAGCCGAACCACCACAAAAGAAAAATCAGCCTTCTGTTGGTGGCATCTGACTCAGAAGGTGAAATGAACAAGCTTTGGTGCATGCTGCTCTGGACTGTTATTGATCAGTCATCAGCATGGACGCATGTCTTCTGGAATAGTGTCAAAGCATGAAAGAACATAAGATTCTTTAGCGCATCTGGCATGTGCATTCCAACCAGGTGACTCACACGCCAAACCCTTAGGATGTGGGGTCAGAGCCACAAGCTGATTGGAGCGCTACCCTCCCAAAGGCTGCCGTTGTGTCTGGCCTGCTAGGCATTGCATAATGTGCTGTGCACATGTGGACAGACAACTATGTCGCCGCCCTACATATCTCCGTAGTTGGAACGTGAGCAAGAAATACCATGGATGAGGCCTGCGCCCTGGTAGAATGCGTCATAATTGCTGGTGCTGGGGCCCCAAACACTAGCATTGAATTCGTGAATCAGGAGACTACCCCAGTAGGAGATTCGCTGCAATGATACAGGCTGGTCTTTCATGCTATCTGCCAATAGCTACAAATAACGGGGCTGATTTTCTAAATGGCCTAGTTCTCTCAAAGGAAAAGGCCAATGCCTTGCATATGTCCAGAGTGTGGAGTCTCTTGTTCCCAACTCCCAGAATGTGGGTTTGGATAAAACACCAGAAAAAATATCTCCTGATTGATGTGGACCTGAGAAACCACCTTAGGAAGGAATGAAGGGTGTGGTCTTAACTGCACCTCATCCGTAATGAACACAGTGTTTGGGGGCTCTGAGGTTAGAGCCTTGAGTTCTGGCACTTTCCTGGCCAAGGTTATGGCCACCAGAAAAGCCACCATCTAAGAAAGGTGAAGTAGAGAACATGTGACTAGCAGTTCAACTAGTGGACCTATGAGCCTATATAGGACTAGGCTGAGGTCCCATGGATGGACAGAATGGCTAATGTATGGGTATAGCCTGCCTAGAACCTTTTAAGAACTGGTTGACCATAGAGTCAGAGAATACCATGCAGCCTTGTATCCTGGGGTAGAATGCTGATATGGTGGCCAAGTAGAACCTTGTAGGTGAAACCAAAACACCTTGCTGCCTCAGCTGAAGAAGGTAGTCTACGATAAGAGCCCATGTAGAAGATGAACAGAGCTGTGATGCCTAGATGGAGAACCGTTTCCACTTGTCCAGGTAAGTGGCTCTCGTGGAGGGTTTCCTACTACCCATGAAAACTTGATGAACCTGGTTTGACCAGAAAAGCTCCCTGGAATTCAGCCACAGAGCTTCCAGGCTGTGAGATGTAGGACTCGAGGTTCAGATGTGAGAGGACATTGGTCTTGTGTCAGAAGATCTGCACGAAGAGGAAGTGTGACTGGCACTTTCACTGAAATGTCCCAGAGGGATGTGTACCATTGCTGACGAGGCCAGGCTGGCACTATTAAGATGACCTGTGCTCGCTCCCTCTTGATTTTGAGGAGTACTCTGTGTACCAACTGAATTGGCAGGAAGGCGTAGAGGAGAAATTCTTCATGGGAGAAGGAATGCGTTGTCGCACGATCCTGGACCGGGGCTCTGGAATGAGCAAAACAGGTGACACTTCCTATTGTGGTGTGTAGTCAACAAGTCCACCTGGGAAGTGCCCCGCCTTTGGAAGAGTAAGATGGCAACATCTGGGGAAAGAGACTACTTATGTCCATGGAAAGACCTGCTGAGGTGGACTGCCAGCTTGTTCTGGGCCCCGGAAACATAAGATGCTTGCAGGTTGTCTGAATGTCCTACACAAAAGTCCATCTAGGTTTATTTCCTTAGCTGATTTAGGAAAAGGTCATGCAAGTATCAAAACCTTTAGTAAAGTCAAGTCATATCACATCTGCTGCTTCTCCTATATTCACAAAGCTTGTAACCCTGTGAAAGAAAGCTATTAGATTGGTTTGACACAATTTGTTCTCGACAAAGCCATGCTGTTACTTAGACATTATCTTCTAGATATGGGTGAACTGATCGCCTAATTATTCACTCAATTATCTTTTCAAATACTTAAATTAAGCTGACTGGTCCATAATTCCCGAGGGTGGTCCTTATTTTCCTTTTTATAGATGGGCATTGTATTTGCCTTTTTCCAGTCCTCTGAAAACTCTCCTGTCTTCCATGACTTTTCAAAGACAATCGCAAATGGCTCAGATATCTCCTCAATCAGTTTCCTGAGTATTCTAGGATACATTTCATCAGTCCCTGCCAACCTGAATACATCTAACTTGTCTAAGTACCTTTTAACTTGCTCTTTTCCCTATTTTACCCTCCGATCCTACCTAATTTTCACTGGCATTCACTAATACACGTCTAATTACTACTAATCTTTTTGGTGAAAACTGAAACAAAACAAAAAATCATTTCCACAATTTTTGTTATTTTTCCCTCTCGATTGAGTAATGGTCCCACCTGGTCCTTGGTCTTCCTCTAGCTTTTAATGTATTTGTAGAATGTTTTCTTGTTACCCTGTGTGTCTCTACACATCACAGAAAGTTAAAACTACTATACAGGGCATCCCCGCTATACACTGCGCCGGTATACTTTGCTTCCACACTAACATCGTTGACGCTCGTAGGAACTATCATTTTATAAGTCCTCCCCTTCCCTGGTCTTACCTGGTGCAAAAAAGACCAATTTGTGTAAATTCCCCACTTTACGTCGTTTCGCTATACACCCATGTTTTTTGGAACGTATCTTGGATGTATGGCAGGGACACCCTGTATCTAAAAAGACCACCACACACTTAGTGGTTCTAGATACTCAGCCTAGTTTCATTTCCTCGGGATATAATTTTTATACTATTCCAAAGGGGCATTTCCCAGACATACCCAACTAGTTATTGGGGTCTGAAACAAGAGCTGTAACATTGCCACAAAAGCAGCCAAAAGGCCTTTACTCCTCTGTATGCCCTTAGGGACAGTTCCAGGTAGAATTTTTAGAAGACTTGGCCATTTCCCCCTGACCCAAAAGTATTGACAATCTTGCCTTATGACTTCAGATTAGCCAGTGTCTTTGATTTCTATGCTTCTACGTGATCGTATACAGGGCAAACACACCCAGCAAGCTACCAGGGACTTCATGGGACCCTTGCGGCTGAATGTGGTCCCCTAGGTCAGGGCTCCTACCTCGGCTTGTAGAGGCAGCAGGAAAGTCGCTTTGTTTGCACTTTGTGTCCATGGATGAAGATCCTCATTCTAGGATCAATGTAAAGGACAGCAGCATAGGCGCGGAAGGAGCGACGCTCTGGCTTTCTGCGAAAGGAGAAAGCTTACAGAATCCAGAGAGTCTATTCAAGCAGTGCCCCCTACATCTCTTATCAGAGGAGACAGCTCATATCCAACCCTGAGTAGCACCCCAACACTCTCCATAAGTCCTTCCCCCTCCCAATCCATCCTTAAACAATATCCACGATCCAGGAAGCACTGCACAGACTCCCATGCCAATTCATCTGCCAAGCGATGTCCCACAGCTCCTTAATTAAGCAGTAATTCTCTTCATTTTTTCTTCACCCTGAGCTCCTTCAGTGAGGAGACACCTCCACAAGTACCACTGCACACTTCCTTCAGGCAAGAATGTTCTGCACTATCTGCTCCAGAGCTTCCAGATTCCCATTATGAGAAGCTCCATCTTTTCACATGCACTGGTCCCTACTTTGCCAACCCAAGCTGAAGATCTTACATCTCTATGCCCAAGCATCTCCCAGAATGCCTTCCATTGAGCACAGGATTCACTGTGGCTACTGAAGTTCTGAGGCTCCACCAAAGCTTTCCCCAGAGACCGAATTTTTACGCACATGGAAACAGGGTGAGGTCAGGATGAGTCAGGAACAGGCACGTTAACATGTAACTGAGTAATCATTACCCAGAAGCTGGCAGCATAAGTTTCATTAACACCGGTCCTATAATTTACAGGTAACTGCTTTTGCCGTTATATATACCTTGGATTCTGTTATTTCCCCTCCAACTCATCTTATGAAGTGGGTTTTTCCCACGAAAGCTCGTGACCCTATATATTTGTTAGTCTCTCGGGATGCATCTACACTGCACCGTTATTTCGACATAACTAGCGTTATTTCGAAATAATGCGACTGTCTACACAGCCAATCCTTTATTTCAAAATAATTTCGAAATAACGGACGGCTTATTCCAAAATCTGTAAACCTCATTCTACAAGAAATAACGCCTATTCCGAAATAGCTATTCCAAAATAAGGTGTGTGTAGACACTCCACTGCTGCTATTTTGAAATAGAATGGCCCTGGGGAGGGGCTAAGTTATTCGTCCCCAGTGCCTCCTGGGACTCTAAATTGAGATAGCACGTCTACATTAGGAAAGCCTGCCTCGGACTAATTTTGAGCCTTCCCTGCAGCATAGATGTGCTACTCCAAAATAAGCTATTTCAGAATAACTATTCCGGAATAGTTCATTTCAAAATAAGCGTGCAATGTAGATACACCCTTCAGACTAACACGGCTATCCCTCAGACTTTTCACCCTGGTTAGGCAGCCAGCCTCACCAGAACTCCATCTCTGGTCACAATGCGGATTTAGCCACCCAACTCAAGCGAAGTTCAAGGGAGAAGCCTACTGCCCTCCATTCCAGTAACTCTTTCAAATGGTTATATATTCACTCTGTACTCCAGGACTTGCCTCCCCCAGCTGAATTAACGAAGTGTCACATTTGGCCATGTGCTATTGCCCTCTCTGGGGTAACGCAGTAGCAGGATAGCTATAGCACGCTACTCTCCTGCCCCCTATCCAGAGCACAAGAATAACGTCCATGAGCCGTTAAGAGCATCAACATCAGGGAGCAGGAGAACCAAGGCATTTCTGAAACCCCAACCTGATGCACTCCAGAATGCAGAATTCTCAGCAACTCAGCCACCTGAACAGGACACATCAACCTACAACCACCACAAGCCATTCATACAAACAGCCCCAGCACCTGGGGTGTCTGTTACACTTACGTTCCTTCAGGCGGTGTTTCTGCCATCTGGATATCTCGGGGGTCAGAGGTCACATCTAGCTCTGGCTCCCCATTATCCATCAGTTTGAGATTAAAGATAATCACCAGGGTTCCTGAGTAGGTGACAAACTTGAAATTAGCGCCACCTACCGCCACCTCAATTACTTCTCTTATTTCAAGTGTTCTCAAACCCAAGGAATCCCATTTTCAGAGATCCCAAGACCACCTACTCTGCTCTCATCTTGCCCCGCCCCTTCTCAGAGGCTCCACCCCCACATACTTACTCCTCCTTCCCTCTGTTATTCAATCTGTCCTGGCCTCACTCACTTTTACCAGGCTGGGACATAGCCTGGGTTGCAGTGCTGGAGGGGGTGTGGGCTCGCAGAAGAAGTGTAGGAGGGATGTTTTCCTATTTCAACTCCAAATGCCCCATGTGCAGCACCAGTTTACACTTACCCTTCTCCCCAGGGATTTTCTTAAATTGCTGCATCACCTCTTGCTCCGACTTAAAGGGGGAATACTTGTAAATAAGCTCCGTCTCAATAGCAAATTTCTCCATGTTGTCGGTCATGGGCTCCAGGGTGCGTGTGTTCCAGGTGGGCAGTGGGACAATGACCTGTAGAAAGGACAAGATGGGTATATTAGGAAAAACTATTTCACTAGGAGGGTAGTGAAGCACTGGAATGGGTTGCCTAGGGAGGTAGTGGAGTCTCCATCCCTGGAGGTGTTTAAGTCTCGGCTTGACCAAGCCCTGGCTGGGTTGATTTAGTTGGGATTGGTCCTGCCTAGAGCAGGGGGCTGGACTTGATGACCTTCTGAGGTCTCTTCCAGCTCTATGGTTATGATTCTATGATTAAGATGAAGCTCTGAGGGTATGTCTATACTTGCTCCCTAGTCCGAACTAGGGATGCAAGTGTAGCATACCGAAGTTACTCCTCGTGCTTCATTAGCAACAGTTAATTCGAGGGAAGGGGTTTCTTTCAGAGTACCGCGTCTACACTCGTCGAGTTAATTCGGACTAGTGGATTTTTAAAGTGGCGACCAGACGCGAATATGCTAATCAAGCACAGGATATTTAAATCCCGCGCTTCATTAGCAACTTCGGTATGCTACATTTGCAACCCTAGTTCGGACTAGGGAGCAAGTGTAGACATACCCTGACTCTATAGGAGATACGTCCTTGGCTCCCGTGCTTGGGTTGTTTCTTCTGATGGCCTCTACCCAGGGTATTTTGAGCACCTTCTTACCCCCACCAATAACAGCTAAGTATTCATTCAGTATCCAACACCAAGAACCGTCGTTTCCAACCCTCTCAGAGTTACCTTTTAACACAGCTTATCTTCCCAAACCAATATATTTTACCCCAAGTACAATGCAAACCACAAGAGAAATGATCAACTACTCTCAAACAATTAGGCTCTCTTCCTTAGAAGCGACGACGAAGTACAGAGAACAAGAAAAAGCTCATCTTAGCAAATTCCTCACATTATATTTTAGAGTGACAAAGGGCGTGGCAAACCTCATCAATGCCTTCTTCCTCATGGAAAGTGCGTGACAGGAAGAGGCAGGTCATGGTGGCGTCTTTCTTGGTAAACAGGATAAAGTCTTTCCCAATCCGCATGGAACCCCTGGAGGAAGATTTCAGAGGGCATGTTACTTATATTAACTGCTGTACAAAGTCAGTCGGAAAAAAACCCACACTTTCTACTACAAGTTAGGGATGTAATCGTCTAGTCGATTATCTGATTAACCGATAAGCAAAAGTTTATCGGTTAATGCTACAGACCAGGGTTTCTCAACCTTTTTTTATAAAATACCCCTTTAAAAAAAAAAAAAAAAATTTTGTAAGTACCCCCAGTCCCTACAGTTTTCAGACACACATTTTTTTTTTCTACCATTGCAACACATTTGTTTAAACAACTTAATCGTATCCGGGCGGGCGATTACATTTTTGGGTGTAAAAAGTACAAAAATAATAAAGCACTATAAAACTTGAAACAAAAATTCAGTTTTCACCAAATTTCAGTTGTGTTGACGTACCCCCCAGACTTCTCTTGAGTACCCCTAAGGGTACTCGTACCACTGGTTGAGAAACACTGCTATAGACTGCACGCATTCCTCCCCCACTAGTAAATGTTTTAGCAGGCTGGCCAGCAACCCAGCTAGGTCCCGGCTTGCACCAGGTTTGGGACCTACCCCTGCTGCGGCTCTGCATTTAAAGTGTATTAAGAGCCAGGTGGACAGGCAGCCTGGCTCAGTTCTGGCACACACTGGTCCAGGAGCTCAGATTCCCTCCTTCCCTGCCCTGCAGACAGGGGCTACTACCCCACGCTGCTACCTCTCTATCAGAGGCAGCAACACAGACCGAGAGGCAGCTGGTCCGCGAGGGGAGCTGACTTTCAAACTGGCTCCTCTTGTGGACCAGCTCCCGCCTGGCACCCTATGCTACTGCCTCTGATACAGAGGCAGCAGCATGGAGTGGCAGGGGGCTCCTTGGGAGCAGGGCCAGAGCCCACTGGCTGCCGGCCCACCCCTGGGGACTATAGAATAGTCGAGTAACCGATAAGAATTCATGAGGTTAATCGACTATTCAATTAACCGATATTTAACATCCCTACTACAAGTCCTGTGGTCTTCTACTACAAGCTACAAGGGTCCCTTCCCCCAGCCTATTTTTAGATGTATTCTGAAATGTCAACAAACACAATATAGTATTTAAACCTCTCAAAATGCTCAAGACAAAGATCTCTTGCTATGCAAACAAAAATCCAAAATCATTCATGCCCTAAATAACTTGATTCACCTCACAAAAACGACAATCCAGAAAAGGATGTATTTTTGTAGGATCAGATGGGGGCCTCTGGGCTTGTTCCCCCCTGCCCCCCAAAAACCATCCCACTAGCCAATAGCAGGGTCAACTAGCTCTGCAGAAAAAACACTTCAGACTCAGCTGGAGATACATGCAGCGCCCAGCTGAGTAGCTGCCACTTTCCCCAGCCAAGAAAACTCAAGCATTCCACCGATACGATATAATGGAGATTGCTTAGCTGTAACTAGAGGTTCTTTGAGATGTGTGGTCCTCATGTGCACACCATGTACCTGAGTCTGGAGATTTTTAATAAGCAGGACAGGGAAAGATGGAAGGAAATAGTGAGGGAGGCATTGGACACCAACGGGCGTTGAGCCCATGGTTGTTGATAAGTGTCCACTGGTCCATATATGCACAGTTGGTCTCCACGTGCTCTCAACCAAAGGTAGAAGAGAAAATGTGGAATGACATTTCTCCAGTTCCTTCTTTTACCATGAATTCAGTCATGACGTGCAACAGAGGGGATGGATGACACGTATTAGAATACAGATAGGAACCACACATATTGAAGAACCTCCAGTTACAGGCAAGAAAAGGTCCTTTTCTTCCTTGAGCGATGGCCTTTAGGTGGTTATGTGGGAAATCAGTGAACAGGAGTCAAACAGGAAGAGGGTTACAGCCTTGCGCAGATACAAAAAAAATATGGATCTGCATCCACCAGGATCAACCCGTGATCCAAATCACGATCTGCTGGTTATCCTTTACCTTTGTCCACATCCACGCTCACAGCAGTAAGCCAAGCCATGTGGCGACACTGTTGCTGCCCAAAAAGTCTGAGCACAGCAAGAGGCGCTAGATAGCCCCGACTCCAGCCTGCCACCCTGCCCCAGCCACGAAGCTGGACACCACACGCCAGAAGCCACCAGTGTTATCCACTGCTCCAGCGTGGTAGTAATCGTAATGACCTATGCCTCGCCCCATCTCGATTTTTAAGACTATCTTGCTGAGAAGTGGGATCAGCAGGAAGGCATACATCAGATCTCCTGCCCAAGACAGGAGAAACCCAACAGAAAGCAAGCCTCTGCCGAGACCCTGCAGAGAGCAGAATTGATGACACATTCGGTTCCATCTGGCGGTGAACAGGTTACACCAGGCACTCTCCACTTCTGGAAGGGCACCTGGAGAGATGCGAGGCTTCCGGGTAGATCACATGCTGCATGCAGAAGTCTCACAGACAAAGGGCTTCCTGGCACACAGCTGACGAATCACCTCCCTCTTGCTTGTTGTTGACAGACAACATGGCCTCCATATTAGGTCGACACCAGATGTGGAACAAACACTGCACAAGCCAGACGGGCAGCTACAAACTCCTTGATGTCAATATGTAGCTCAAGCTTTTCTTGCAACCATAACCCCCTCGTTTGCAGAGTGTGGAGATGCACTCCCCTCCTGACATCAAACACTTTGGGGGACATGAGCTCACAAACAGCACACCTTCCAACACCAGCACCGGGTCAGACCACCTCTGTAGCTGCCGGAAGCTGTAGCGGGATCGAGAAGAGCTTGTCCAGGTGATGCCCAGCCAGGGAGTAGACGGATGCCAGCCACCAAGAGGGCGTAGTCTGAGTCTCAAACATTGTATGTGCACTTAGCCACGTGCTCCAATAGTCCAAGGCAGATCCAGGCAGTGGTGAATGGGTGGACAGTGATGCTAGCAATCAAGACCTCACGTTGTCCTGAGCCTGGTTTCTGGCACTGTTGGAGTGCTTAATAAACTCAAGCTTTGATCCTGGTCCAAAGCATAAAGTTTGATCATGTTATCAAGAGGCTCAGGATTTGACGGGTGGCTTGCAACGTCTCAATACCAAAGTCCAGGTCTAGTGCAGCATTAAGTCATTAAAGTCTGGGTAAATCTGAATACTCCAACATCTGAGATAGGCTGTCACTACCAAAATGCACCTGTGGTGCCATTGCTAGGTCACACGGGAACACTGGGAATTGACAGCGGGGCAGTCCCAACCACAAATCGCAGGAACTTGCACATGCCAACACTTCACAGACATAAAGGCTACATCTACGCTGGCATGATTTTGCGCAAATACTTTTAACGCAAAAGTTTTTACGTTAAAGTATTTGCGCAAGAGAGCGTCTACACTGGCATGTGCTTTTGCGCAAGAGATGTGCTTTTTGCGCAAAACCATCCGTGCCAGTGTAGACTCTCTCTTGCACAAGAAAGCTCCGATGGCCATTTTAACCATCGGGCTTTCTTGCGCAAGAAATTAACGTTGCCTATCTACACCGTCCTCTTGCGCAAGAATACTTGCGCAAGAGGGCTTATCCCTGAGTGGGAGCATCAGAGTATTTCGCAAGAAGCACTGATTTCCTACATTAGAACGTCGGTGTTCTTGCGCAAATACTCGCGACCAGTGTAGACAGGTGGCAAGATTTTGCGCAAAAGCAGTCGCTTTTGCACAAAATCTTGCCAATGTAGACACAGCCAAAAAGTATAGGTCTTTCAAACAGAGGGAGGTGTACCAGTCTTCTACATCCAGAGAAGGAATGACAAAAGCCAGGGACTCCATGAAGAACTTCAACTTCTTGAGATACCTACTGAGGTTTTGCAGGTCGAGAATGGGGAACAGACCGCCCTTGGCCTCTGGGATCAAAAAATAGTGTGAGTAACACTTTTTCCTCCTCCGGTGCAAAGGGACTACCCTCCATGACTCCCCCCTGCAGTAAGCCTTACAACTCCTCATTGAACAGATGAAGGTAGAGTTCAAGTGAGCTGAGTGGACCGGCTGATGGCCTTGCCAGTGTTTGTAGCACTTTCCCTTTCTGCTGAAGAGATCTGATCTGGATTGGCTCTTGAACCTGTGGGATTGCTATGGTTCAAACAGCTTTCTCGCAGGCCCCTGGTGCACAGGGCTACCTTGCGGCGCTCTCTGGACCTTTAGCATCTTTCAGGCCATATCATTTACTGTTGATGTGCTCTGAGACCAGTACTAGGCCATTGAACAGGAGGTCCTGAATGGATTTGCATACCTCCACCAAAAGGCCCGACGACTAGTTGGGACACATGCCTTACAGAAATGGCCAAAGCGATGATCCAAAGTAGCAGGGTCTGCCACACTGGAGGACAATTGGAGGGCTGCCCTCAAAGATCACCAAAGATCACTCCTTCCTGAGCTCCGATGACCGCAAATTCATGAACTTGTCCGTCGACTGCCGAATACTAAAATTGTAACAGCCACATAAGGCCTGATCGTTGGCCACTCAGCTGAAGGCTGGCTGTAGAACAATTTTTTCTGCCAAACAGCTCAAGCCTCTTTGCCTCCTTCTTAGCTATCGATCCCAGTTGGACCAGCCTATCGTGCTCACCGGCTGCTGATACAACCAGTGAGCTTGGCGTGGGGTAGGTGTACAGATACATACACCCCTCAGCAGAGATGTAGTGATTTCTTTCCACCTGCTTGAAGATGGGGGGCAAGGAGAGGGGGACTGCCACAGGGCTGTGATCAGTTTCACCACTCATGTACTGGCAAACATGATCCCTACTATTGCCTCAGTGGGTAAAGTTAAAGAGGTGGGTATAGGTGGGGGTCTGCCAACTCTGCCGGGGGAGTATTGGGGGGCTCCTGAAAAATTTTAACACAAAACAGGGATCTGTGGGTTTGAGAACCACTGAAATAGGAGAAGCAATTGGTGTGACAGCAGGTGGAGATAATTTCAAGTTTATGTGACATGGAACAGGTGTCTATCGGTTCAAAAGATGTGGTAAGTCCTCAAAAGATATTAAGACCTCATGAGACCCTTCAGGAATCTAACTCTTGTTGGATGAGTAGTATGTACTTCAATGAGAGGATGAAAGGTACTCACTGCCATGAGGCAAACTTAATTCCAGTCATCTGAAAAAGTGGGCTGTGCCCACGAAAGCTCATGATACCATCTATGGATTCGTCTAGACTACAGGCTTTTGTCGACAGAGGCTTTGTCGACAGATACTATCAACAAAGAGCGTCTAGACTGCATCCAGTTCTGTCTCAAAGCAAACTGCTTTGTCGACATGAGAGTGTAGACGCAAAGGACAGTGTAGATGCAATAACGCCTTCTGTCGACAGAACTCTGTCGACAAAAGGCGTTATTCCTCGTAGAATGAGGTTTACCGCCATCGACAAAACTGCCGCGTTCTGTCAACGTTATGTCGACAGAACTCAGCGGCAGTGTAGGCGCAGGTATAGTTTTGTCAACAAAAGGCCACTTTTGTCGACAAAACCCTGTAGTCTAGACACACCCTATATGTTTTGTTAGTCTGTAAAGTGCTACCAGACCATTTGTTGTTTAAGTTAATTCTAGTAGGTTGATTATACACATCCTGGCCTCTCCAGGGGTCCAAGTGCCTTGTGGAATGTGATTGTCCATGTGGGTTCCCCAACTTAAGAGGAAAGCATCTGTGACAATATTCACGTTGGGTGTGCCTGTCAAACTTTTCCTGAATTTGCCCACTAGGCAAGAGAAGCCACCACAATGGTTGAGATTGTTATTCTTTACTAACTGTGAGTAGAAAAACTGACGTCAGGTTTGTAGACTGTATAGGAGGATCCAGGCAAATGGTGGTACATGGGTGCATGAAGCCACATGGTCTAAATGGGAAGGGCAGACCCTGACTGGAGTCTGAAATCTGATGCAGACTTGTTTATTAAATTGTTTGTGGTGTGGACTCTCCATCGGGAGGTAGGCTCTTGCTATGGAGAAGTCCAGAGTCCTATGAAATTTGTGGGTTTTGTGGGAATCAATGCAGATTCTTGGGGAGATAACAGACAGACTAGGAATGAGGTTCATAACTAGATCTCCATGCTCCACCAATTACATTCTGAGGTCCTGGAAGACAGGCTGCTGACAAGAAGATCTTGTGGGTAATACATCAATCCTACAACCTTCTATGCAAAGTGCCAATGACTACATACCTCTGTTTGTTGATGTATGGTAGCAGTAGTGTTTGACATAACAAGACTATGATGGAGAGAATAGATGGGAGAAATGCATGACACACCCTCTGTACCGCTCAAAGCTCCAGAATGTTGCTATGTATTCTAGATTTCCCAAATAGTCTTGAGTTCCCTGTGTCAAGTGAGGAGACTGTGATGATGATCATGTCTGGGGAGGATGGAAGGAAGGACGTCCTGGTGCCGACCTGACTTGAGCCTGTCCATGACCTCCAGCAGAAGGTCCATGGTGTGGCACCTGGGAGAACGGACTTTCTGGAGCCACAGCTGAAGGCGGCAACAGTAGTCAAGTATGTACAGGGCCAAAGGAGGAGAGACAAATCATGACTGAAACTAAGGACTGGTGACCACTTTGGCAAATCAGTTTCTGCAGGGTATGAATCATAGAATACTAGACCTGGAAGGGACCTCGAGAGGTCATCTAGTCGAGTCCCCTGCCCTCATGGCAGGACCAAGCAACATCTAGATAAGAGATTGGCAAAGAAAGAAAATCAGGCTTACGGGCCGGATCCGGTCTCTCTGGCCTGCCCAGCTAACTAGCAGAGCGTGGATACTTACAGCCAGCAGTGTGTGTTCAGCTGCCCCTCCCCCTACCTTGCTCTGTCCTGCAGCCGAGCTGCTCCCAGGATTCTCCTGCTAGCTGGGCAGAGAGGAGGGGAGTGCTGAAGTCAGGGTGTTCCTCTGCCACTCTACCCCGTCTCTGTAGAGCAGGGATCGGGGAGAGACACAATGGAGCTGCTCCAATCTGAAGCACTGACAGTAAGTGACTCAAAGAAGTGCCTGTTGTAAGAGGCAGTGTGCCATTTAGGATTTCAGTGCTCTCCCTCTCATGCTCTCGCACATATATTTCCCCTCCATACCCCATCTCTGCAGAACAGGGGAGGGGGCAGACAGAGCAGAACAGCTTGCCCTGTCTGAAAGACATAGCACATGGCTTCTCTCAGAAATTTGAAATCTGAAGGCCACGGCCCGTGACTATGTACCAAAATTCATGAAGTGGCCCGTCTGTGACCCCTGACCTAGATCATCCCTGAAAGATGTTAATATAACCTGTTCTTAAATATCTTCAATAATGGAGATTCCACAACCTCCCTAGGCAACTTATTCCAGCACTAAACCACTTTGACAGTCGGGAAGTTTTTCCTAATGTCCATCCTAAATCTCCCTTGCTGCAATTTAAGCCCATTGTGTCTTGTCCTATCATCAGAGGTCAAGGAGAACAATTTTTCCTCCCTCCTCCTTCTAACACCCTTTTAGATGCTTGAAAGTCCTACTAAATGGATCTCGTGTCATGTTTAGACATTTTATCCATTCTTATTGCTCTTCTCTGGACTTTCTCCAAATCTTTCCTGAAATGTGGTACCCAAAACTGGACACAATAATCCAGTTGAGGCCTAAACCGCACAGTGTAGAGCAGAAGAAGGACTTCCCGTGTCTTGCTTAGAATACTCCTGTTAATACATCCCAGAATCATGTTTTGTTTGTTTTTCATTCAGTGTCACACTGTTGACTCCTATTCATCTTGTGATTCACTATGACCCCTTCCTGAAGGGCTCCTTCCTAAACAGTCACTTCCTATTCTGGATGTGTGAAACTGATTGTTCCTCCTTAAGTAGAGTACTTTGTATTTGTCATTATTGAACTTCATTCTTAGATTATTTCTCCAGGTTTTCAGGTCATTTTGAATTATGACCCTCTCCTCCAAAGTTCTTGCAACTCCTCCCAGTTTGGTATCATCCACTTTATAAGCGTACTCTCTATGCCATCATCTAAATCGTTGATGAAGATATTGAACAGAATTGGTCTCAAAATTGATCCCCGTGGAACCTCGCTCGTTATGCCCTTCCAGCAGGACTGGGAACCACTGATAACTCTTGAGAACAGTTATCCAACCAATTATGCACCTACCTTATAGTAGCCCCATCTATGTCATATTACTTTGGTTTATTGATAAGAAGGCTATGAGAGACTATATCAACCACTTTACTGACATCAAGGTATACCAGGTCTACTGCTTCCCCCTTATACGCAAAGCTTGTTATCTTATCAGGGAAAACTATCAGGTTGGTTTGACATCATTTGTTCTTCACAAATCCATTCCGATTGTTACTTACCGCATTATCTTCCAGATATTTGCAGATGGACTCCTTATTTGCTCCATTATCTTTCCTAGCACAGCAGTTAATCTGACTGATCTGTAGTTTCCTGGGTTGTTGTTCTACCCCTTTTTACAGATGGGCACTAGATTGGCCCTTCGCTAGTCTTCTGGAGTCTTTCCCGTCTTCCATGATTTTTCCAAGATGACAACTAATAGTTCGGATACCTCCTCAATCAGCTCCTTGAGTATTCAAAGGACACATTCCCTTAGTAGATAGACTCATGCTGAAAATGGAGTGAGTGGAGAGAATTACCAGTCTTCAGATTTAAAAGATGAGTCACGTTGAAATTCCAGTCCTCTATAGTATTCTGTAAAGTCCAACAACGTGTCATAACTGAGAAGGCACATTTAGCTAAAGGTGTCTGGTAAAGACTAGCCATTGAGAAGATCTTGCATGCCAAAGGAGGACATCATTGATTGGCAGAACAGCCCTGGTTACCAATGATGTGTGCAGGATGTCGAGAAACTGTTGTAATTTGCCCTGTATTTCCACCAGTGGTATATGGAGGTCCTCAGCCGCACTGTGCAAGAGGTCCTGGAATTGACAAAAAGTCATCTGAAGGCCAAAGGAGAGGATGGTCAAAGGCACTTTGGCATCAGGAGAGGATGTCAAATATCTTCCCAGTTGCAGTGGTATCGCTGGAGAGGAACTGAGCAGTTCCTCCTCCAAGACTGGTCTCAAGTGCTCAGTTGACAATAATTAAAGCGGGGAAAGAGGGGACTCCACTCTTGCTGAACAGGAAGGCTCCAAAAGAAGGATACTGCAGCCAGGAATCTCTATGTGGCCAATAGGATGGATCAGTTAGATGCTACGGAGAGTCCCACGGAGCAGAATACCAGCAGCCCCATTGCTAGGAAAAGGGAGGGTACTGCCACAGACTGGGCAGAGCTTTAGGGTGCTTATATTGCTGGTAGAGCAGAGGCAGTCCATGCAACCCATCTGAGTCCTCCAATGATGAGATTCTGGAGCCTGGTTCTAAAGGTGGTACCATCAGAACCGTATGAGGAGCAAGCAGAAGTGCAATCCAATGCAATGCAATAAGTGCAATGCGATAAGTCCAAGGTAGGAGAACATTCTTCTCTATGTTCAGATTGTATAGGAAGGCACAGAGACTTTGTTTCACCCAAAGCAAAAAGTTCATGAGGCCCAAGTGTTGACTCCAACCTCACTGGTGTCAGTGGCACACATCCGCAGTCAGAACCAGAACTGGAATGGACAGCTGCTTCAGGACAGATATTTTCCTTGATTTTGGGGAGCTGACTTGGAAGGCATACATGACTCGGACATAACCAGCAGAGCTGGCAATTTGTCATGCTTGTGAGTCTTGGAATGCATTGCTTCTCCAAGGCTAGGACTTGTGGAAGATGCCTTGTTCTTCTTGAGCCTGGAGGAAGACTGACTGCCATGCTTATGCACGTACTTCTTTGCCTCACAAATGGGCCCCCAGCCAATGGGCCCCCAGCCATACTTTTCGGATGCGATTAGTGATTTTACAAACCCCTCTGATCCCCAATACTGAGACCCAATAGTCACTTTGAAAGCTTGGCTGCCCCCCACATTTTGGAATGTGCCCCAAATCAAAAGAACAAATCGGAACCTCATTCCCAGTAAAGATTCACTATCAGCCAAGAAGAGTCTTTAGGAACCCACGTTGTAGCTTCAGGATTCACCTTAATATGTCAACAGCAGAGCCTCCTGCTTGTAAATAGTTATTCAAACCTCTAGTCTCAATATCATAATGTTGCCATGCAGAGTAAGTTACTGTGCTATCATAGGCATAGGACCAATTTCATTGCCTGAGTAGGTCAAGATGGAGTGCCCCCTACCCACACTGCAGCCCAGCTGACCTGGGTCCCACCTAGGGTGTCGGGCTGGGGTGGCCAGGGCCAGAGCTGCTGCTGCAGCAGTCAGACCAGGGTTCCATCTGCCTCTGTTTGGGGTGTGGCGTGGCCGGAGCCGATGGCGTGGCCAGGGTCCCATCTGCCCCCCTCAGGCCAAGGCTGTGGATTCTGCCTACCTGCATGCGGTGCACAGCGGGGTTAGGGTCACCTGCTGCCTTGTCTGGGATCTTGCCACCCAGCTGGTTAATCGGTTACCTACCCAGCAAGCCTAACACTTACCAGGTAACTGTTTACATACCTAACGCTAAACTAACAAATGAGGCCGGTCACGATTCCCTTATAGCTTTATAAAACGTTTGAGTGTTTCCGTTTTAGAGACATCTCAACTTTTGCTGGTGCTCTACCGGCCAAACCCCAAGACCTCAGGAGGCTGGCTTCTGTTATACCTACGATTTCAAGCCGTTCCCATACTGCCCAATTTGAGTCGATTCTGGTGATCGTTTGGCCGATTTACCAAACTGAATCACGCTTGCAGCATCACCTGGAATGACAGAGTGGAAGGTGAGAGCAACTTACAAAGTATGGAAAAAAAAAAAATCAACTCTTTCTCTCTTTACACACATACAATTATGATTTTACAAGAGTATCATGATTACAATACATAGCAACAGATGAGATTACTGAATCCATACATCGAAAGCCAGAAAAATGTTGGGTGGGGTGTGATTTTTTTTTTAAGGTATTTTTGTACCAGCAAAAGAAATCTAAATGTAGTCATAATAGCAACAGTGCACCTTTGCCAGCAGCACTTATTTCATTCGGGTTTTGCTAGTTGAAGCTGTGTTTACGCTATACAGCTTGGTGCCCCTCTGTTTAGGAAGGTCACCGCTTTGATATTATCAGAGCTGGTCTAAACAAAACTAGCACGGCTGAGCAACAGGAACGTGTGACAAGTGAAGCTGGAGAACACTGATGTGCAGGTGGGTCTCATGCTCAGTTCAGCCCTGGATGATCACATGACTAATTTGTAGTTAAGGTCACAATTGGGCCACTGGTTGCAAAGAGGATGCCAATGAGCACCTTTGCAGTATGGTCCACCAGACGAGGGAGGCCCAAACCAAGCACGGAACAAGCAGTGGACGGCCTGCTGTTGTGGACAGAAAGTTTTTTCCATAAACCTATTACCATCGACAGCAGGGATTAAGTCAGTATAGGGGTATAGATTTTGCACATCCCCGAGAGAGAGGGATAGTCAGACAGATTGCACACACAATGTTGACGCAACTCTTCAGCATAGACCAGCCCTTTGCCTTCGTAGGTATCTCTTCAAGGTTTTGGGGTCCAACACCAAACAGATATTACTAAACATCTAGACTACAGTGTTTTTTCGAAAAAAGTGGCCTTTTTTCGAAAAAACTGTACCTGCGTCTAGACTACCGCTGCGTTCTGTCGACAGTAAATTGAAAGAACGTGGCGGTTTTGTCGACGGTGGTAAGCTTCATTCTAGGAGGAATAATGCCTTTTTTCGAAAGTCATCTTTCGAACAAAGGCGCTATTGCATGAAAACAGAGTTTTTTCCAAAAGAGAGCGCCTAGACTTTTGAAAAAGCGAGTCGATTTTTCAAAAAAATCTTGTTGTCTAGACGCTCTCTCAAAAGAGGCTTTTTCTAAAGATACTTTCAAAAAAGCCTCTTTCAAAACAGGCTTGCAGTGTAGACGTAGCTCTACTTGACCATAAATAAAATTGAGCTAAGCCTCTTTTGGGAAACTCCCTTGATAGCCTCAAAGAAAAAAAAAAGGTAAGGAACCTGTGCATATCTTAACTCTTTTGGATGTTCTTAGCCATTAGGGAAGAAAAAACATCTCTCTAAGATAGCGTGCCAGTTCTAGAGAGTAATTGGTTCATTCTGAGATTCCCTCTGTTTAAATCATTTGCACCCATCCTTCCACAAACAGAAGTCCTCCTCAAAATCACTTGGGGCATCAGAAACGGAGCATCAAAACTAGGTATTTGACATTTTTTGGAGGAGGGAGCTAATCAGAAGTCTTCCCTAACCTCTACCTCACCTATGATATTTATTTCATATTACGTGAGAAAGCGAGTTCCACATTGTCCATATGACATGGAAAAAGAACAGGCTCTAGGGTAACAGTTCTTTTGGAATGTCCTGTATTTTGTCTGTTTTAAAAGATAGGCAAATATTTTCCGGGCCTTTTTTTTGATGCATCTGTCACTGCCTTTGCCAAGTGTTCAAAATACATCTGACAGGTATTACGATGTTGCAAGCTACTTGGATTCAAGAACGGTTTTTCCAAAACCAAAGCCTTCCCACAGTGGCACTTGAAAGCCACAGATCAAGCTAACAACAAGAGTACCACAGGGTTCTGCTCTGTTTTCCCTAACGTTCAACAGGGACATGAAGCTACTAGATAACACTATGGCTACGTCTAATCTGCAGGCTTCTTGCGCAAGAACTGTTTTGCGGAAGAGTTCTTGTGCAAAAAAATCTTCCACAAGAGCGCGTCCACACTGCCATGTGCTTTTGCGCAAGAGCATCCATGGCAGTGTGGACGCTCTCTTGCGCAAGAAAGCTCTGATGGTCATTTTAACCATAGAGGTTTCTTGCACAAGAAATTCATGTTGCCTGTCTACACTGCCCTCTTGTGAAAGAGCTCTTGCTCAAGAGGGCTTATACCTCATGGAGAGAGGAATAACTCTTCTGGAAGAAGCCCAGTTTTCTGACGTTATACTGTAAATTTACTTCTGCAAGAACGCGCGTGCAGTGTAGACAGCCAGCAAGTTTTTGCGCAAGAACGATTGTTCTTGCGCAAGAAGTGTGCACTATAGACACAGCCTATGAGTATATCCAGGCTGCACTGCCATCAGCATGGAGAGTTATGAAGGTATTCTTAATATGCTCATCTCTTTTGTAGCGAGGAGCCATGCAAGCAGCCCAGAAAACCCAAGATTTGCCCCATTCTGTCCTTCCTTTGTTTGAATTCTATTTTTAAGTGAGATTGCTCTGGTCTGTCTATGGGGTATACATTGACAAGCTGTTCCTTTATTGAGGAAAGACTTGTACAGATAAGTGTTTTACCCTGAACACAAGGCTCAGCTTGATTTCTGGCAGAAGATCTTCTACTGACAATACTATGCTTGATCCCTGCAAGTTTCATCCTAAAGATCAACTGGTTGCCACATCTGCCGAGACTGTGCCAGAGAGATCATCGGAGACTACTAGATCCTAACGTATGTAAGAGCTGAGACCTTCAGGCAGATGTGGAATGGATATGGAGCCAGTGCAGCAGGTACACCAACGGTCTCTTTTCAGTAGTCCCGTTAAGACTGGTTGCTGCATAATGAACGAGGCAGAGCTCCCATGTGGCTTCATTACCGGTAGAGCCCAATGTAATCATCCAGCCTTGAGGCAATGAAAACACAGATCACTGTGACTAGGTCGGCATCACAAAGAATCACACTTTTCTGGCCTGCTGAAGATAGGAAGAGACATTTTCTGGCAAAGAGGAAGCAGTCTGAACTGCTTACCAACTTAACAATCCAACGGCAGATGCCCTCAACAAGCAAAGACGTGGTTCCATCCAATTCTTCAAAATACTTCCTCCCCTTCCTACAAGCTTCGCAGGTATCCTTCACAGACTCAGGCTGAACCACCACTTTCACTCGAGTACCAAGTCAATTGGCAAAGGACATAATTCATGTCCAATGCACAATGTTGTCACTGAAGCCCATAGCATCAACTAATATCTTCCAGTAGTTCAATATACATGCTGAAAAATAAATAGACAGAGGACTGAATCCAGCAAGATTCCACAGATGAAAGAGCTCAGGGAAGACTAGCAACCAGCCACCAAAACCTTCTCAGATATATCCTTAAGAAATGTGGTTAGCCAACTAAGTGAGGCGCCCATCTATCCTTTCAGGTGACCTCAACAAGGCAGTAAGACAGAGAGAGACGTGGTCAAAAGCTACAGGTAGATCTTGAAATACTGACATGGAAATCTGCCTTCTGCTCATGACCAGAAGACCAACAAGCGTTAACTTTGAGGACACACTGTCAGACCCAAATTGTCTCCATTTCTCAGAGGGAATTTTGATGGCAAGGCTGAGGTTGGGACTCCAGAGGTAGTTCAGAAGATTGGTTGCTGCTGGAATGTGATTGCTGTTCGAACGTTGCTCTCATTAAGTCAACTTCTGAGTCCGTTGATGGTATTTAGAGTTTGCCGAGAGCACCCACAGCCTGGGATGGATGCCGTTACATACTTAGTACAAACCTCAATCAAATAAATGAGAAACTTCTAGACTATTGATGTCAAGTGCTCCTGGAGTCTTTTTACACCTTTCTTCTCTTGTCCAAAGCAGGGAAGACAGACACATGGCTTTATTGCTAACATCTTCTGCAGCCCAGATTAAACTACAACAAGTTGTATGGCAGCCAATACCTAATCTGAGGGTAGTACTGATATGCTTTTCATCAACAGCAGACCACGTCTAATCACTTATGAGAATAAAGGGTTCATTTATGTGGTGGCATGGACTTCCCACTGTGCTTAGATGTCCTGTAGTGATATGCCTGAGTCAAACTGGTGAAAGTGTCTTCAGATCCCAACTGCTTGGTCCTAGGAAAAACTTCTGAGTTTAGCCAGACTTTTCTGCAAAGCAGACTAAGAACTCCGCACAGCAAGACATATTTAGGTCCAAGACAGACTAAAATTATTCTGGTCACAGCATCACCGATTCCCTGGCCCAGGAAAAAGTAGCTCTTAGTTTCTCTTGCAGACGTGACATGGATTTGCATGGACTCCTTGTGATGGCCCGATTCAATTTGTCTCGATTCACTGCTGTCCTAAATGTCTAACCAAAGTTTTTATATCCCTTGCATCACTCACTGAGCAGACATGACATTGGTAGAATATGTGCAAAGATTAATGTTATTTTTCTCAGCAAAACATTGCAAACACAGCTTTCTCCCACTTACTTGGATCCATTCCTGCTCCATCATCCAAAAAACATAGCATAAATCCACCGCGCAGGTCCTCCCGTCGTTCTACAAGAAAGAATTAACATTACACTCAAATAGGGAGGGGAATTAAAAATTGTTTGACATGTGCACATAATTTTCAGGACTAGAGCAGCATGGCAAATAAGATTCAAACTTCAAGCTGATTTGCGAGCAGTACCACTGCTAGTCTTTAAGGTGCTGCTCAACTATTATTGCTTAAGTTTTTCCAGTTACAGAGTAACTTGGCTACCCCCATGAAGCACTATAAAGTAGTTAGCCACCACCATTAATAAGAACGAAAAGGAGCAGATGAAATTATAGGCATTTTTATTACTGAAAAATTACTAATCTTTCTTATCAGAGAAAGAAGGTAGCTTAAGCTCACATGCTAAAATCAAAGCAACTAAAGGAAGCTTATGTCTTTGTTTCTGAAAAGAAAATATCAAGCGGTCTACAATTCTGGTAATCTTTGTTTCAAAAAGATTAATTTAAACTGAAACAGGTGCAAAGAAGAGCTACTAGGAAGGGGTGAAGCCCTGGAATGGGTTTCCTAGGGAGGTGGTGGAATCTCCATCCCTAGAGGTTTTTAAGTCCAGGCTTGATAAAGACCTGGCTGGGACAATTGAGTTGGGGTTGGTCCTGCTTTGGGTAAGGGGTTGGACTGGGTGACTTCCTGAAGTCTCTTCCAACCCTAGGATTCTTCAATACTAGAATGATCAGGGACATGGAGGGCCCAGAGCTTGGCTTGTTTAGTAAACCAAACGGCAGGCTGAAGAAGGATATGATGCTTCTTGTAAATACAAATAGGGAGGGATGAAGAGCTACCTAAGCTAAATGACAACGTAGGCAGAAGAACAAATGGATATAAACTGGCCATGAACAAATTCAATCTGGAAATTAGAAGAAGCTGTCCAATCATCAGAAGGGGTAGGTGCTGGAACAGCCTCCAAACAGAAGTTGTGGGGGAAATAAACTAACAAATTTGAGTGCAATTTTAACGACAGGGTTGTTTGCAAGGGTGGGGAGCAGGGCTGGTGCTCACACCTGGTTTCTGTTCCTAAAGCTCATGCTTCAGCATCTCAGCTGGGCACTGGCAGGAGTCAGGAAGGCATTTTTTCCCCTCCACCAGTACATTCTGGGGGGGTGTTTTTAGTCTCCTGCCTTTAAAGCATCAAGAGCTGGTCACAGCTGGAAATGAGACCTTGGGTGGTGGCCTTGGGCTCAGAGTTGACACCAAGCATTCGTTCTCTCGGGTACCTGACTGGCTGTTTCTTGCCCACACTCTCAGGCTCTATCTGATCATCTCATCTAACTAAGATGGAGTCAGGAGGGAATTTTATTCTAGGTCAGAAATGGAGGTGGAGGCCCTTCACCTTCCTCCGCAGAATGGCGTTGCGAGTTACTTGCCAGATCATCTGGGTTGATTCCTTGAGATAATTTATTTCCCTGCCATTGCAAAGGACTCTGGCACTAGTGCATCTTGATGCCTTCTAGACTCAGTCTATATTACGTAACAGTCCGGGCTCCTGCGGGTTGTAATACTTTGGTCTCATTTTGGTTGTTGGATTAGTTTTGCTGATGCCGGGTGGTGGTCTTGCCCTATGCAATATGAAGCGAGACTGGATGATCTAAACTCATCCTTTCTGGCCTTAAACTCTATAAAATTCCTTTAATCTGGTACAGGATTCTGACAGATTCAAATCAAGACCAATCTAAAGACAATGCAAGACTCCCCTCATCCATTCGCCTACATCTCTCCTTAGGATTTGTTGATATTAGAAACGTTATGGACAGGGCTTGCCAAGCCACGGCGAGCCCCGCTCGCCAGCCGCTCGGTTCAGCACGCTGCACATGCACAGACCGCGCTGCGGCGCCATGCCAGGCTATAATCTACTCGCCTGTATAATCTACTTACCTAAATTCTCGAGCCCTGGTTATGGATTTGAAGGGATTCCTAATGTGACACTACCTTAGTGAGTTTAGGTGTCCAATACAATTTTATCCACTTGTAAATCCATAATTGCTAGGTGTATTTTGCAATCCCCTGGTTACTAGGCATTGCTGCCACCTAAGGAAAAAACAAGAGTCTGACTTACCAGTATAAATATCTATTCTCGTTGCATCAGCATCTCTACAAAGTAACAAAAACACAATCAGCATCCAAAGCGTGAATGAAGATGAAACAACTCAGAAAGCCCAAGAGGCAAGTATAAGGGGGAATTTCAACAGGAGTTACGAGTATGGATCAAAAACTATATAAGCTCTGTGTATGCAGCGTAGCTGTAAATGTCAGTCCCAAGATATTAGAGAGATGAACGAGGTACAGCCTCTCCCCGAGTTACGAATGAGTTACGGACCAAACACTTGGCCGTAACTCGATCTGTTCGTAACTCAGACCCCGTTGAGTTACACGCAACCACGCTGTTCATAAGCGCGGGTCGCGTTTGTAACTCGGGGACCGCCTTTACAACCGTTCCATGGGAGCTTTGGTCGTAAGTACGAACAGTCGTAACTCGACCGTTCGCAACTCGGGGAGTGGCTGTAATAGTTTTTAATAGTATTTAATAGCTTGTCTTTCTCACCAACAGAAATTGGTCAATAGAAAAATGTTCTCTCACCCACCAGGTCTCTCTAAGCCTATAAATGCCAGTACCCCTCAAACAAATGCAAGCAGCGTTTGTGTTCTGTTCCATTTTTGGCCTTCCTTTGTTCGGATCCAAACTCCACCTCAAGACACTGATGCTGGCATACGTAATTAAACCTGGTTACAATGCAAACAACTATTCCAATTTTATGAGGGAATCAAATACATAAAGAAAAAATCTTTGTACGTCATGATGGAATAAGCCTGAAATGTCAAGCTTCTTCCAGATTTTGAAAAACATCAAAACTTCAGTTGCATCACTTACCTCCTCTTCAACCAAAAGGTCTTCAGAGAGCTAGACACACAAATGTCTAAGCCAGAGAATCACCTATGCTTGCTTTCTTAGCTAGTGAATTTGAAGTGCAATTATATTGAGAAGGAAAGGAACACTGTGGCATTCCAGTTGTCTCTCAGGGTACATCTACACAGCAGCATTATTTTGGAATAATAGTGCGCGTCTACATTACAAACCTTTATTTTGAACTATGTCGAGCTAGAGGACTTCCTACTCTGACTCCTGGTAACCCTCATTTTACAAGTAGTAAGGGAAGTTGAAGGAAGAGTCTTCAACTTCCTGCTGTGTAGACAGCACCAAAAGCTGAGTTATGCTATTTTGACTTCAGCTATGTCAATTGCGTAGCTTAAGTTGCATAGCTTAATTCAACTTTAGCCCTTCTGTGTAGATGTACCCTCAATGTGTTCACTTCACAAACTGAGATTTTTTTTTAAAAACAGCCAGTCCTGCAAATTCAACTCAAGTTCTCCTTAGCTATCTTTATTACCAGTAAATAGTTCATAACCTAGATTTTAGTTAATAATTCTGCTGAAGATACAAAAACCAAAATAAACTCCAGCTCCCTACCCCCTATTTTCACTAGTTCTGAAAGGCTAAAAGAAATAAGTCTTTTTTGTCACTGACTTTTTGCATCTGACGAAGTGGGTCTTTGCCCATGAAAGCTTATGCTCCAATAAATCTGTTCGTCTATAAGGTGCCACAGGACTCCTCGTTGCTTTTGCAGATTCAGACTAACACGGCTACCCCTCTGATATTTGCCACTGACGTGACTGAGTCAGAAAATGAAAGCGCAGATCTGTTGAATAAGTCGTAACTTTTATGTAGTTGAGTTAAACTAAAGTAAAAATTGGAAATGTCATGTATCTTATCTAAACAATCTTTAGTTTATCAACGTTCTTCTTAAATCATGGGCACCAGAATTGAACATTAATTACAGCAGCAGCCAATGTCAGGATGCACAAACAGCAGAATCTCAAGTAGGAGCAGAGAGACTATTTTATCTCTGTATTTGGCACTAGTTCAACCACTGTTGGAACACTGCGTCCAGTTCTGGTGCCCAAAAGTCAAGAAGATATTGATAAACTGAAGAGGGTTGAGAGAAGAGCCATGACAAAGATTAAAAGAGTCAAAAATATACCTGCAGTGATTGAGATCAAATCTAGCTATTTAGGTTAACAAAGAGAAAGTTATGCATTGATTATACTATACAGCCACTCCCCGACTTACGAACACGCCGACTTATGACCATCCGTACTTATGACCAACCTCCCATTAACCCCATTATATGTATTTTTGAGTTGAAAACCATGTATGACAAGTTTTTTGAACAGTGCGGGCAGCGCGTTTAAGGGTATTTCCAACTTACGACCAAATCAAGTTACGACCAGGTGTTCTGAACGTAACCTGTTCATAAGTCGGGGACTGCCTGTATAAGTGCCTACATATGGAACAAATGTTTAATAATGGGCCCTCCAATCTAGCGAATAAAGGTATAATACACTCCAATGTCTGGAAGTTGATGCTAGACAAATTGAGACCAGAAATAAGGCATACATTTTTAATAGGGAGTCGTCCCTGGAAAAAATTACTAATGTGTGTTGTGGATTCTTCACTGATGACCATTTTTAAATTAAGATGGGATGATTCTCTGTAAGATCTGCTCCAGGAATTATTTTGGGGAAGTTCTATGGACAGTGCTAGCCAGAAGATCAGACTAGAGGATCATAATGGTTCCTTCAAGTTTTAGAATCTACATATCTGTGTCGGCTCTCATTTTTATCTACTCTTACCTCTACTTTCTCTCTGCTAATTAATTCCACTTCTGCTCTCCCTTCATCGACTCGTCTCATTCTTAGAGTTCCCTACTCTAGCATATGCCCTATCTATACTTCAAGCCACCTTAAGATTCACTTTTGCAAAGCACAACAATGCAAAACCACATCAAAAGTCTAGGGGGAAAAGGCTATACAACTGATCCTCCTTCTTGGTCTCTCAACACATTGTGTTTTCTAGCTGCTTAATACTATCACTTTTTCAAAATGGGACCCTGTCCTCCTCTTGGATAGGGCCTGCACCATCACCATTCAGCTATAAGCTTCTGCATTATGTCTTTGTGGTTATTGTACTGGAAATGAAGATCACTGCTTCTCGTAAACCACAGCTCACACATTTAACTAGCAACTTCATTATCTCCCAATACAAATACAATCTCAAAATACATACCTGGCATTATCTACAAGCTCAGCAAGGGCACCAAACAAGAACTCATGAGTGGTTCTGCAACATCAAACACCGAGAGTCAGTAAGGTTACTGCAATATCGAAAGAGACTGTTTCTCTCAATTTCATACGTATGTCAAACTAAGTCTCCCATTTGTATCATACTTCCCTGATAGTCAATGTAAAAAAACCTAGAAATTAGTTGTGCACTACAGCCTCTTCCTGACTTACGAACCGGTTATGTACCAAGCAATTGGTCGTAACTCGGTTCGTTCGTAAGTTGTACCCCATAGAGTTACACGCGACCGCGCTGTTCGTAAGCACGGATCGCGTTCGTAACTCGGGGTCCGCCATTTATGACAGCTTTGGTCGTAACTGTGAACGGTCGTAAGTCGACCGTTCGCAACTCGGGGACCGGCTGTATTCACTCCGGTCAAAAACAAGAGACCAATAAAACAGCTAATGATTAAAGGAAAATATTAAACAGCGTGAATCAACATCTAAACTATCAGCTTTATGTATTGTTATTAAGAGTATTAGCTAATGGGAAAATTATGATATTAACTGTCCCTATTACGAGGTGTCAAAACAGAGAACTGACAAGCACTCTTCTACTGAGAAGTAATCAATACATGTGAATCCTTGATTACTTACCATACTGACTGTTTCTTTCAAATTACAATTAATTAAATTCTTTTAACTAATAAACCATGCCATGGCAATGATTAAACTGCATAGGATCGGAGGTTTCTTTTCTTCCAAGAGTTGAATTTCTGATAAATATTAATGTGGTATGCATTCATAATATGCTTACTATTGTTGCACAAATCATGTGATATTTTCCAGAGAAATCAATGGCTGCAGCTGTTGCTAATCCAGAAAAAGTGAGTTGTGAGTCAGCATGGTATATTTAATCACATGGTCTGAGGAATTCAATGTCAAAATGTATCTGAATGAATCCCAGTTCAGGACTGCAATGAAGACTAGAATATTTGAGTCCAAAGTTCTTAGTAATTTGTAAGAGGTGCTCAATCCAAAACTGTAACATTTCACATGGTTACTTTGTGGGGGTCTTTCCCCACAAAATCTTTTACAGGCTCTTTAAAGCTTTAAAGAAGAGGGGAAGTTATTTTTCTGGGTAATGTCCAATGGACATAAAATCTCCGCTGTACATCCAACATGGTGGTGCATCTTCAAAAGCTAATCTGTTTTCAAATGCAGACTAGTTGCGTACTTTGATAACTTCACCTAAATTACAGGAAACGCAGAAACTGGAGGAATTGTGTTCCTCACCAGTTTAAGTTAAGTGATCAATACAGACTGGGCCACATGTAGAGCTAGAAATTCATGTTCATTGACTCAGACGTTCAACTTCAGAAGAACGCTGACACCTAATCACAGAGGTGCTTTGTCCAAATGAGTCTTGCAGATATTGGATTAATCTTTCATATCCACTACAAAAATAAAAAAACCCAACACATCAGCTGAACTCTGATTAGAATAAAAGTAGTAGTATTCAGACTTCACCCATAGGTACAAGAGAAGAGGATGTGATGTTTCTGCACCAATAGGTCAAAAGGATGGGCTGTTTCTAGAAAAGCGATCAGCAGTGAAGATGGTATTAGCTTTCAGGAGCCACTTCGTTTATACAAATGCCCTTCACATCTTTCAGACGTTGTTTCAGTTTGCATGCAAGGTAAGGAGCTGTATTAGTTTGGGAAAATTCTGTTTATAACCAGAAGACCTGGAAGCATTTAATTTTCTCTTAAAATGAAAGCTTAAAATTTGGACAGAACACAGGAATACTCATGGAAACGCTAAATCCACAGAAAGTGAGGAATTCCCTCATACACAGATTTCTAATGCTCTAATGTTTAAGGACAATTACAAAAACCCACAGAGCCCACAGAAAATATATCTGGAGAATACTCCATACTATGGATAGTCACAAGCAAACAGATGATTCAGAATTAATATGCATTATACTTCTGCACATTTCACATCCCCAAACACTTCAAACTAAAACATAGTGAATCTACTATTTAAGAATATGTTGTGCTGCATTAAAGATGTAAATATGGATTTAAAAACAAAGATCACAGGAATGAAAAATCTGATCATACCATAAGCTAAGGGGATGAAAAAAAATGATTAATCCCTTTCTAAATAATTATGTTTTTACCACTGACTCTCAGTGGTATCTGAATACCTAACAACATAGTCCCCTCATATCAATTGAGCCAAAAAGACGAAATCTCGCTAAAAATGCGTGAATTGAAATCCAAAAATATTTATCACTAGGTAGGGCATATAAACATGTAACTTTCTTACAGTATGTATAAAAAAAAGTATACTACTGCTCTCAGAACTGGCATCGTCTCAAAAACCACTAACGATCCCCAAAAAGTTCACATTAACTTTAAAACCAAACCAAGATGCTGATCTGCACTGTTATTAACAAAGATCTTCATTCATAGCAACAATATGCCTACTTCCTCTGTGTCAAAGCTACCCCAAAAATAAATACTTAACTTGCATCTATCCTATGTAAGACTTGACAATGTAAAGATTCTCTCCCAAGACACGTTTTTTGTCCAGAAAAAGGTCTGAGCTATTTCAGTTGTAAAGAACATGTTGTAAAACATGAATCAAATCTAACCAATGCAATGTCATCTGCCCAAGTTAGCAAAGAGCCTGAAATAATATCTGAGAGGTACGAACTATCCCATTCACCTTGGTGTATATATTTATTCAGATGTCTCTACTGTAAGTAAGTGTCTTCACTATTAGCTATTCCACTGCTTAATCATATGATGTAAAGAGAGGAAGTATATTACAAAGTTATACAAAATCTACTCTGAGGAACAACTGATGTGGGTTTGGGAAGTAGTATTACTACCATCTACCACTCAAAAATGATCCAAGTCCAAGGCACTCGAGTACCACCAAGACTTAAGCCCCAAGGAACTCAACAATGCTATAAGTATAACATATTCAGACCACAGTGAAGGGAAGTCAAATTCGAGGAAACCGGAAAGCGGGTGTGATCATGTTCTGAACATCTACAGAATCTATTGAGAACAACATCTGAAATGAACAAGGCTTATTTTGTGAGGGCCAGATTTCGTTTTAACTTAGCCACAAATTATTCTCTCTCGACCATAGGCGGTCATTACAAGATTTATTTCTGAAGACAATTTAGTGGTACGAATTTTAAAAAATTGCTTCAAACAACTACACATCACAAATACATATCAACAAATCAAGCGTAAAGACAAATTAGCCAGGTCTACCTGCATTTTTGTGTTCATCTCATTTTAAAACAGGGGTGGAGAGCCTCAGGACCAGGGCTTGCCTGGATCCAACCTCCCGAGACTCAGGGGCCTCCCCAGCATTGGGGAACCTGCGCTGGCACTCCAGCCTCCCACTGCCTCACTGCAGCACACAATCGACTAGCTGCGCCCCCCCAGGCTCTGGTGTGGGAGGGGAATGTGGGGAGTGTCTTTCTCCTTCTCAGACAGGTGCCACATCAGTGAGGAGTTTGGGGTTTTTTGGTTATTTTTTTAAACTTCTCCCTTGTGTGTGGCTCCCAACTGATTTTTCTGTGGGTCAATGGCCCCCGACCCAAAAAAGGTTCTCCACTCGTTTTAAAAGCTTAAAATGCTTGAAATTTTAAGTTTGTACCAGTTTCTCAAACTTTTAATAGTTAACATTTTAATTTTTTTTAAATAAAGGAACACACACCAACATATGGTTTTAGAGTATCTGTAATACTAGGGATCCATAACTGTTAATTATAATAATACTTTGCCTTACACAGAACCTTTCATGAAAGGATCAAGAAGCAATGGGCTTAAATTGCAGCAAAGGAGGTTTAGGTTGGACATTAGGAAATCCTTCCTAATGGTCAGGGTGGTTAAACTCTAGAATAAGTTTCCTAGGGAGGTTGAGGAATCTCCATCTCTAGTGATATTTAAAAGCAGATTAGATAAACATCTATCAGGGATGGTCTAGATGGTGCTTGGTCCTGCCGTGAGGGCAGGGGACTGGACTCGATGGCTTCTCGAGGTCCCTTCCAGTTCTAGTGTTCTATGATCTCAAGAGTCTTTACAGTTCTTAATACAACTCAGATTTTTATCTATACTGCGAAAATGAGTTGTGATGAAAAACGTATCTATTTAAATACTTTAATTAGCAAGCTGTCAAACACACCAGATGCTTAAAAACAGACCATTAATCATGACTCCTAAGATTGACCTTTAAAGTCATGGCTAAGGGTGATCCAGTAAATGCATGTTTAAGTGTTAGCTGAACTGGTAAGGAGTGGTTAGCAATGTTCTAATTAACAAAAAAAAACAAACAACCCCCCGCTTAGTTCGTGCGGAGTGGATTTAAAAAAAAAAAAAACCAACAAAACCCCCCCCCCAAAAAAAACAAAAACAAAAACAAAACCAAGCCATGGTTCATTTTCCCAGTAGACAAAAATCTAAGAAGTAAATAGCTATAATCAGGAACTATGTATTTTGCAGCTCCACAGCCACAAACTGCTTCAAAATCTAAGCAGCCATTTCAGAAGTTCTTAGTATTCATCGTTGTGAAAACAACCATGAAACATGACAGCGTCAATCTGCAAATGCCCGAGACTATGGTTTTGAAAGACGAATGCTCCATTCATCTCAAGGAGTTAATTCTAAAACAGATTGAAATTTAAAATGTCGCTTCTTTAATTATTTTACTCTTGATCATTTTAGTAGATACAGCCAACTAAAGTACTTGTTGCACAATCTCAAAATGCCTGTCACTCTGGTTGGCTGTTGAAAACTCTAATTATGCCCCTCCCTATTTCCAAAACCTCCATCTTCCCTGCTAACAATTTCTGTGATGCAATTATGCACCACAAAATTTTGCAGTGCAATTATGCACTGCAAAAATCTAAAGCACATTAAAAACTGAAATTGTGATGACAGCAAAAAAAAAATTACTTTCATATAAAAATAAACATGCATCTCTAATGACTGTACTAGTCAATCTCATATTTATTGGAAGTCTCCATTTTGTAGCCGAAATGCAGATGCTGCAGACTTTTCAATCTGCCACACCAGAGTACTGCAGACTCTTGGGACCTCACAGCACAATTTAGAACCAGTTTGCCATGGAGCTGGATATTTTAATCATTTCCTGATTGGTAAGATGTGCGCCACAGAAGTGGAGCAACTTGACATCATGGTCACTTGGCCAGTCAGTGACAGCACCAGAAACTCAACTCCAAGTCTTCATATACCCATCAGATGACCTCACACAACATACATACTTCTCCTATTAATAAAGACTCAGCCAATTCTACCTGTTCCCTCTTTTACAAAGGGGCCATAAAATCAAACCGCTAAAGTTCCTCCAACGGCCAAATGACAACAATGAGAAGAATCCATCACTAGTGTGCATCGTTATGCCCAAACATATTCCTGTAAGGATAATGAAATCTCACAGTTTATGATGGAATTCCCTCTCTTACATAGCAGTACACAATTGATTACTTGCAGTCTGCAGTTTTCTGACAGGTATCAATATACTATTTTTATTTTCTTAAAACACTGCCACTTTCCAGAAGCAACATGGGGTATGTTCTAAGAAAACAGCCTCAGAGCTTCCAATATATTGTACTAAAACACAACAACCCCTGAAAGCCAATTGGAAGCAGAAACAAAACATACTTAAAAATGCACCTGAACAAGACATGCGTGAACCCAAAGAAACATTATAAAAGAGAAAAGATCATTATCAAGAAAGACTGATTGTTCATATCCACATCCCTCTGCAGAAAAGCACATTCTATGAACTCTAGGAAGTCCATTTTTTTCCATTGTTCCATGTTCTTCACTTTCCAAGAGCTATGCTAAAATGTCCGCCATTTTAGGAAAGTGTCTATTTTTCTAAAACATAAATAAGTAGATAAAAAGAAAAAAAAAAAAAGAGTTCCTTTGTTAACAAATGCTCCAGTGAGATAGTTCATCTAGTATTTAAAGCAGGTGCCTAGGTGTTAACTCTTGGATTTTACTCGCAGTTTTGCTACAGATGTATGATCTCAGACATGTCATGCCATGTGCCTCAATTTACCCATCTTTACAATGGGTATAATACCTACCTACCTCTTAGAGGCATTCTGATACTTAATATTTGTAAGCGCTTTGTGATGCTTGAGTGAAAGGCATTATGTACGTGCAAAAATTATTTGTCTTCCTTACCCTGTGATCTACAGATCCTTCAGGGAAAAGAAAAATACGTTTCCTCAGCAGACACATTATTTTTGAGAGAAAACCAAAAGCGGAGGAATCCGACACAAAGGACATTCTTCTCTCAAACTATTTTCAAGTGTCGTTTCTTTTCCTGAAGACACCTCTGATGGCTTCTGTCTTTCCGACGATGTTGGATCGTTTGATCAAGAGTAGCTGGCAGCAGGAGAAATATTTGATTCTTTTAACATCCACCGTCGAGTTTCATCTCATATAAATGGGTCGAATGGACTTGAGTTGAAAATACAAACCCCACTCCTGCAGCGGAAGGCTCTCTTCAAGCGAGACAGGAAACGGAGGACCCTTTCTGGATTAGCAAGGCAATTTGGCATCGGTTCTTTCTTTAAAAAAAGGCCTAAAGTTGGAGGCGGGCCAGAAACCGGCTGCGGCTGCCTGGCTCGAGGCGGGCCAGAGACCAGCTGCAGTTGGCTCCGACCGGCTGCGGCTGGCGCAAGACTGGCCACAACCGGCTGCAGCTGGCTCCGACCGGCTGCGGCTGGCTCGAGACGGGCCACAACCAGCCGCGACCGGCTCCGACCGGCCGCGGCTGGCTCAACATGGGCCACGACCGGCCGCGACTGGCTCGCGACCAGCCACGACCGGTTGCGGCTGGCTCGAGACCGGCCGCGACGGGTTACGACCGGCTGCGGCTGGCTCAAGAATGGCCCCGCCCGGCTGCGGGTGCGCTGCAAAGAAAGCTGCGGCTGGGCGCCATGCCCAGGGCGGGCGCTGGGCGGGACACTCACGAGTTGGTGTGCAGGTACTCGAAGGTGAGCTGGGCGCGGTTCAGGCTGCTGTAGTTGGTGAAGGCCATGGCGGGCCCGAGCCCTGCCCCTTCCCCCTCAGCACGACGCTAAATGGCGCGCTCCTAGGCGGGCGACGGCGCTTCCCCGCGGCGCGCCTCCGCAGCGCGCCTCGGCGGGAGCCTCGAGGCCTCCGCGCCCGTCACGGCCTGTCCCAGGAGGCGCCGCCTGCCCTGGGCGGAGCCGCCATGCGGCGCGGGCCTCACGCCAACGCCGGGCCCCGCGCCTCGCCGCCCCCCTCAGCCGTGAGGCCCCTGCTCCCCCGCCGCGCGGCCTCCGCCTGCTCCAACCGCCCCAACCGCCACCGGCCCCGCTTTGTCTGCTGTGGGCTGGCGCGCGCCGCGCTCGCAGGCTGCCCCGCGCCGGCCCCGCCTCCCGGGAGGGCGGGACCGAGCCGCCCGCCAATGGCCGGCCGCCTCCGGGAGCGCGTGACAGGAGAGGCATGGCGCCCGCCGCAACGGCTTCGCCCGCCTCCCGGCCCCCCCATGTCACGTGACGGAGCCGGCCTTTAAAGCGCGAGGCGGCGGTTGGGGGGCGCGCGCGCGGGGCGCTGAGGCGCGCGAGTGAGCGAGCAGCAGAGCGTGAGGTCGGGGCGGACGGGCCCCGCGCCCTGATTGGCTGGGCTCCGGTGGCAAGCGCGCCCCCTCGGGTCCCTGGATGGCCCTCCCTGACTGCCCCCCCATGGGGGGGCCTGGCAGCTCCCTTTTCTGTGGTGTGTGGGGTGGGATACCTGGCTGTTCCCCTTTCTGTGACACGTGTGTGCGACATGTGTGCACATGTGCGTGTTGTGTTGGGGTCCCTCACTGAGGTGACACACCCCCATTCCCTTCCCCCACCAGTGCCGTGGAGGGCGGGGGCCTGGGCTAGTAGATTTTGTGTGCCCCAATGGGGTTGGGGCGTGGGGTGAAGCGCCACGTGGGCTACCCGATGGTGGGATTGGCCCTGAGCCTTGGGGGCCAGATTCAGGCAAGCTGAGGGGTTGCATCCATCCCCCGGGCCTAAGGTTCCCCACTCGTGATCTAGAGCAGGGTTTTCCAACCTATGGGTCAGGACCCAAATATGGGTCGCCACTACATTTCAGAAGGGTCGCCAAGCGTCTCCTCAGGTGGCTGTGCCCCCTCCTCCCCTCCACTCGTTTTTGGATTGCCTTGGGTCACCAAGTCTTCCTGAATTGTCAAAATGGGTCCCCCTCTGGAAAAGGTTGGGAACCGCTGATATAGAGAGTGGGGGCTGAGAGCCATTGGACCAAACTAAACCCATAGGCTGCATCTAGATTGGCAAGATTTTGCGCAAATACTTTTAACGGAAAAGTTTTTCCGTTAAAAGTATTTCCGCAAGAGAGCGTCTATACTGGCATGTGCATTTGCGCAAAAGATTTGCTTTTGCGCAAAAGCATCCGTGCCCAGTGTAGACGCTGTCTTGCACAAGAAAGCTCCCATGGCCATTTTAGCTATCGGGCTTTTTTGCACAAGAAATAAACGTGGCTGTCTACACTGGCCCTCCTGCGCAAGAATACTTGCGCAAGAGGGCTTATCGCTGAGCAGGAGTGTCAGAGTATTTGCGCAAGAACCACTGATTTTGTACATTACGAAGTCAGTGTTCTTGCGCAAATACAAGCGGCCAGTGTAGACAGGTGGCAAGATTTTGCGCATCATGCCAGTCTAGACGCAGCCACTTATCATGGAAATCCTTTCAAGGCTGGAGGTAGCGCTTCTAGTTAGGGTTGCCAGATGGTTTAACAAAAAATACGGAACACCTGCTCTCCCAAAAAAATCTGGAAAAAATTCTGTTGAGGAAAAAAAAGGGGGGAGACCAAAGTTGTTAAGCCAAAAAAAAAAAAGGGGCGCTGCACCTTCAAATGGCCCCACGCTCCTCACTCCCCCGCCAGATGCGGCAAGGGAAAATTGTCCCAGCAGGGCTTCCGGCGCTCCTCATTCCCCCTCTTTCTGTCTGAGGGAAACAGGTATTTTCTTTTTTTCTTTTTTTTTACCGGATGTGGGATCTGAATACCGAACTGCCTGGGCAGAAACCGGACACCTGGCAATACTACTTTTAGTTCGGCACCTATCCTTGTAGCCCATAGAAATGACCTTCGCTGCATGCAGCCTCTCCCACCTCATCCTTGTGCCTAGTTGCGCACTGCTGCCTTTGAAGTGCATCCCCCCACTCCCCATATGGGTGACCAGTTTTTGACCTGAACACTTGGTCAAAAAGAGATCTTGCCAACTGCAGTCGGCACTTCTGACCAGGCCACCAAAGCTCCAATCCGTGGCGTGGCAGGATAAAGTAGGCTGCCTGCTTGCCTTAGCTCCACACAATTCCCAAAAGCAGCTGGTGTCTTTGGCTTTTAGGTGCAGATGCAGTGCCAGGCCTGTACATGCTGCCCCCCACCCCATGTGCTGGCTCTGCAGCTCCCAGTGGCTGGGAACCACAACCAATAGAAAGTATAACAATGTTGGCTGCAGGCACAAGTAATGCGCAGAGCACCCTTAGGAATCGAACATGCCGAACGTCTCCAGGAATTGCCTGAAGTCACCCAGCTGGAGTGCACACCCTGCCTTAGCACATAGAAAGGGAGGGAGTGTGAGTGGAGTAAATGTTGATGCAGCCTTGGAGAAAGGGTGGGGCAGAGGCGTGTGGTTTTGCACAATCAGAAAGACTGTAATCCTGCTCCCATGTGGCTTGCTGTATGCTGGCATCTTCAAACTTTCACTTGTATCTCTCCCTCCCTCCACCATTCTTCCTGTCATTCAGTCTTTGATAAGAAATTAAGAGTTTAGATAACCTAGGAAATAAATTATTCCTTTATTAAAAAAGCTACTAAGAACAAGATGGTAAGGCTATAATTAAAGAAATTAAGCATACATGTACCAGCCCCGTGGCAGGAATCTGGAAATATAAACACTACTACTAATTTTTTTGAAAAGTGATGTGAAACTAGAAAAGGAGAAGAAGATAAAAGAAAGTCAAACATACGGATCTTTGGAGAATGACTCTGGTCATTATCTTCTAGTAAACCGCTGTCACTCAGACATTAGAAAATAAACGAACTAGGGGCTACACAGTTGTAAAAAGAAAAGTTTGTCGTCAAACAAAGGTGACTCCTTGGTACTTGTACAATAGATAGGTTTAGAAGGATTAAATTTTTATGTCAAATTCACTGTCCTCGCACAATTGAAAATATATTTCCACCAATCAAATTGTAGGCAAAGTAAGAAAAATAGTTTGAGAACTTAGAGTTTGATGCAAGGATGTTTACTTTGTATCTTTATGACGCAGTGATTTTAACGAATATAAAGCTTTAAATTTTTGAATCGGTGTCTGCTGTCATTAAATAATTCTGATTGCCCATCATTTCTCATAACTGAAGATTTAAAAATGTAAAATGCTTATAACTGATAATTCTGTGAAACCGTAAAAAATTAAATTGATAAAAATTTTAAAAATGCTTAAAAATAGGCGTCTATTATCCATCAACATTTTCTCTTCCAAAAGGACTCCGAAGCTAAGGGGAAAGAGGGCAGGCCACAGAGCACTCATAGGAACACGTTACGAACAACTGCCGTAATTGCACAAGGTAAGTAATTTCTCCCTGAAGAAGTGTTCCTGTAGGTGCTCCATTTTAGGTGACCCCTGAGCAGTATACCTGGAAGGAAGAGGGAGCTTCAGAGTTGGATCTAACACTGATGGTACAACTGGATTTCAAGTGACAGGATCATAGAATCGTAGGGTTGGAAGAGACCTCAGGAGGCCAGAGTCCAACCCCCTGCTAAAAAAACACCCTTTTTCGAAAGATCCTGTACTCAAAAATGAGTACAGGATCTTTTGAAAAAGGTTTTGTTTTTTTTCGAAAGAACCGCGTCTAGACAGCCGTTTCACTTTCAAAATACCTGTTTTCAAAAGAACGTGCGGCTGCCATTATGCAAATGAAGTGCGCGAAATTCAAATCCCGGCTTCATTTGCAATTTCGATCTGTCTAATTTACATCCCTCTTTTGAAAGAGGGATGTAGTCTAGACATGCCCTTAAGGCTGACTCCTCTGCCACATTGGACATAGACAAGCCCAAGACCTGCTTAATGCTGGCTTGAGAGAGTCGGGGGGTCACCATTAGGCCTTCCCATGCTTGCCAGGGCTTCAGAAGGTTTGTGTTAAGTTTGCTCCTTCCGCTGGTGCCCTGGTTGATGGATCTCGTATGTGATGGGACCAGCTTTGCAAACCACTTCATACAGGCCTTGCCAGGAGGCAAGGAGCTTGGGTAGAGGAAATCTGAGGGTAGAAGAGCAATACCTTACTGCCAGGCTCGAACGTGCAAGCACAAGCCCCCTTGTACTGATCCTCTTGTACCTCTTGCGCTGTGTCACCAAGGGCCCTGCAACTCCATCCGCAGTCAGATGTGAGACTCAGCCAAAATAGAACAGAAAGTTTTAGTCATCAGGGACATAGCGTAGAACAGACTTGTCAGCACGGTAACCAGAAGCAATCAGTACAATCCATCTTGGGGAGCGGGAGGCCCAGACCAGGACCCTGGCCCTCTCTCTGTACACCAAAACAGCCGAGACTGAGCCACTTCCAGAAGCCTGGTCCTGGCCTCTCAGCCAACCCTTCTTCTGGCCTTTGTCTTGCGCCCCGGGCAAAAGGTGTCACCTGGTCACTCCTCTCCTGGGCTCAGGTTACAAAGAGCTTCAGCCATTGCACACCCAAAATTCCCATCACCCTCTAGGTACCAGTGCAGTGCCCAAGAGAAACTGAGGCACACACACATGGTTACTACAAGACAGTAGAAATCACATGCAACATAACAAGGGGAATAAAATCCCCACCTCGTCACAAGCTTCCCAGAGGATCTGCTAGGCGAGAGACCCCACTAGGGCAAGCCGGCCACACAGCCAGAGCACATATGGGAGGAAGCCAGCCTATGTTCCCACTCGTTAGGTTGAGCACCACCGAGGTTGTTGACTATATAGCAGTTCAAAGTGGGTTGAATATTGGGGTACCTCACGCATGGCCAGAAGCGGGAGTATCTGATCCCGCTGGCGCAATTCCTGTGGGGGAAACCTGAGCATATCCTTCAAGGTTCAATTGAATCTCTGGATGAGTCCATCCATGTGTGGATGGTACATGGATGTCTGAAGTTTCTTTACATCTAGTAGGGCACAAACCCGTTGCAGAAGCTGGGAGTTGTAATTTTGTCCTTCGTTCGGTAAGGAGCTCCTGAGGGAGCCCTACCTGGGCAGAGATCTTCACCATCTGTGATGCGATGGTTTGAGCACCGATAAGGGAACCATCTCTGGGAACTGGTTTGCATAGTCCAATAGGACCATGATGTATCGGAAACTCACGGTGCTCTTTGGAAAGATACTTAATGAAGTGCTCCATGTCCAACCTTCTTGCAAGGCTGAAAGTCTGCAACTACCCTATTTTGGAATCTCTTATGTCAGGGTGTGGGCAGTGTCCACCCTCTCCACCATGTGTAGTAGATCAGAGCAGGGTCTCGCATCCTTACTACAAGCAGTTGGTGTTGAATGGGGGTCTGGGTGGTCCAGGGCAATTGTCTCCTACTTCAGTCTCCCAGCCCCAGGAAGAACCTCCGTTTCCTGGGGGGGACTTAATCTGGCTCCGCCCACCAGAGTACAGTAAAGTGGCCTTCCCCTCCTGGCTCAGAGGGGGCCAACCCGCCTCACTACAGAGTCATTGAAGTAGCCTGTGGCCTTGTGTACTCGTTCTCTAGAAGGAGATTTCTGGCAGCCATAATAAGCGATCAATCTCAATTGTCTTTAGGTGGAAATTATGCCTCCTTTCCGTTTGTCTGCAAAGGAAATAGTCTGGGAGACTTACTAAAGCCTTTTGTCTTATCCACACAAAAGACTAATGTCCTTCTGACACCCAGGGTATGGCAAGTAGCTTCCTCCCAGGTCTGGTGTGGCTTAGGGGAGGGAGTAAAAGATGAATAAATTGGTTAATATGAAATTAAGAAACTATTTCAGGTAGACACTTAGGATGTGGCTGTTGTGAAAAGTTTTCCTTGAAGAATACTGTAAAGGAAGCTCTGCCCTTAAAGAGTGCATTTCTCCGTCCCTCATCACCACAAAAGCTGCTTTCATCGATAGGTGAAACAGAGAGTACATAGCCAAGAGCTCAAAAGGAGGCAATTCAGAACCAAAATTCAGTCCAATACCAGCATGGGTTCTTTAATTTGAAGAAAGAAACCCCTTACCAAAACTTACAGTAAGGGGATGAGCAAACACTGAGAATCTACTGGTGAATGAAAACATGGATAGCCACTAGATGGCATCTTGACCACATTCATGGAGGGATCTGACTTTTTAAATTCTAACTTGTAATGGAGGGCAGCAAGAGGGAAAAATGAAAGGTAAAAACATTTGCTGGACATACCAGTGGTGGATTATCTTCCGTTTTTGAGGGTGTTTTGCATAGATAGATAGAGAGAGATTCATGGTGTTTAAATGTACCTGTTACACTTCTGCTGAAGACAAAATCTGTATCCCTGGGAATCAGAGTGGAGCCCAGGAATAATTCTCAGGTTGGAGTGAAGAATATAATCAGAGTCCTAAGTCAGCAGATGGGGAAGGGGTTGTAGTCTCTGGGTATGTCTACACTACAGAGTTTTGTCAGAAAAACAGCCGTTTTTCTGACAAAACCTGAGTTACATCCACACTGCAATCGCGTTCATCTACACTGCAATCGTGCCTGGTGTGTTTCACCACAGACCTAGACCTTGGAGGGTGCCCTGGATTTCCCCCCAGTTGGAGCCATGTCGACTGCAGCTCTTGAAGCGAGGATCAGGGACGGGACTGTAATTGCGTTCTTCCGAAAGTAAATTGAAAGATCAGAGGGGTTTTCCTGACGTTGGTAATCCCTTTTCTACGAAGAAGAAGCCTTTTTCTGAAAGAATAGTGATAGAGATGCAGCCGTGTTAGTCTGGTCTAGCTGAAACAAAAGACAGAACTATGTAGCATTTTAAAGACTAACAAGATGGTTTATTAGGAGATGAGCTCTCATCACCTAATAAACCATCTTGTTAGTCTTTAAAGTGCTACATAGTTCGTCTTTTTTTTCTGAAAGAGCACTTTTGGAAGAAGGGGTGTGGAGACGAGGAAGAGGGAGTTCTTTCAAAAGAAGAAGAAAGAGGAAAAAGCACAGATGCTCTGGTGGCCATTCCATCCATAGTAATCACAACTTAAATGCAAGATAGCGTCCATTCAAGTGTGGATGCTATCTTTCGAAAAAGCAGATCGCTTTTGTGTGTGGACGTGCTCTTTAGGAAGACATTTTTTCGGAAGATCTCTTCCGAAACAAGGTTCTTCTGAAAGAAGCCTGCAGTCTAGACATAGCCTCTGTTGTGGAAAGAAAGTATATGAATCATCCATGTCTTGTCTACTAGAATGACCCTGGCTTTGTCCTGTTTGATCTTGTTCAATACCTCGGATCAGTGATGTCAGTGGATATGCATAAAGAAGACTGTTCTTCCAAAAATAAACGAGGAAGGGATCCCCTACGAACTAAAATGTCTGCCCAGGAGGGAAGAGTGGAGTGAGTCCTCCGCTTCCTTCTTGATCATTCTCCCTTGTGAACAACTTCCTTCTGATATATAGGATGGGGTGCTCGTCACCTCTCACTGTCTGGGAGAGATCAGGTCGTAGGCCCACATTGGAGACATCCTTTTGTAACAAGAACTCCTTTATGACGTTGGAGCTACACAAGATGGGTTCTCCACAGAGCTGGGCCTTTAGAGCTTGGAAAGTTTTCTCATAGGCTCTGGTCCACTGGATCTGGTTTGAACTTGCATTTTTGAGATCAAGGAGAGGGGCCGTGATAGAGAAGAACCCCAGGATGGAGCTGTGAGAGTAACTAGCTAGCCCCCAACACTACCATACTTGTTTTTTTGAAGATAGAGGGGCATACCACTGTAGGGCTTGGACCTTCCCAATCAGGGCCCGGATGGTGCCTTTTCCCAATGTGTACTAAAGGTCAGTGGTATCATACCTCCCAAGGTGGTATTTAGCAGGGTTTGTTGTCAGGTGAGTCTGCCGGTGGCAGCTATAAATTGCCACATCATCTAAATACGCAGCTGTGTGCTGGCTGTGTGGGTGAAGAATGCAGTCCATTAGCCGCTGGGATGTGGCGGGGGCGTCGTGCAAACCTAACGGCATGGTGCAGAACTGGAAGAGTCAGGAGGGTGTAGAGACTGCCGTCTTCTCCTTGGATGCAGGTGTGAGGGGGATCTGAAATCCAGAGAGGAGATATACTCTGCCTCTCCCAGCCAATCAGGCAGCTTGTCCACCTGGAGCATTGGGTATGCATTGAATTTGGACCGTGTGTTCGCCTTACAGAAATCAACACAAAAGCAAATGCTCCCCTCGGGTTTAGGGATGAGGACCCTTCAATGAGGATATCTTGGTCATTAATCAGACTCCTCCAGACTCTAGTCTCTGTTTATCTCTATAAACAACGAGAAGTCCTGTGGCACTTTGTAAACTAACATGTATTGGAGCATAAGCTTTTGTGGGCAAAGACCCACTTCATCAGATGCATGTGAGTCTGCCAGTGGTGGCTATAAATCACCACATCATCTAAATAAGCAGCCGTGTACTGGCTGTGTGGGTGACGAATGCAGACAAAGTGGGTCTTTGCCCACGAAAGTTTATGCTCCAATAAATCTGTTAGTGTATAAGGTGCCACAGAACTTCTCGTTGTTTATGCAGACTCAGACTAACATGGCTACCCCTCTGATACTTGTTTATCTCTATAAACTCACTCCTTAGAGGGCGAAGAACCACAGCTGGCCGTGGCCCAGGTCATCCTGTGACCCTTTGATGAAGAATTGCCTGCGCACCTGGCTCCTGAGCATTGGAAGAGATCCCCGCTGGAGCTAGCTACGCCTTTAGGTCTTTCAGCTGCAAGATGCTGCTGGACCTGCCTCCTAGGGCGTTAGCTCCTGGGACTGAGGTGCCTTCCTCAGTCCCAGGGACTGAGGGACACTTCTCCATGCTAGACTCCACCCCGTAACCGAGCTCTCTCTCTCTCTCTGCTGGTGGCAGTCACCACCCCTTTCCTTTGCTAACGTCTCCCATCCTCTTTCTCTTGACTTCTCAGCAGTCCTCCGGTCCCATCACCAATGCTACATCCTGCTGGGACCTTCCCTATGGGGCCCGTTGATCCAACGAGTGGGCCGTGCTTGTTTCCCCCTTGGCTGAATCCCACTATATTCTAGCTCGTTAGCTGGAACGTTTCTTAGAGCCGAGACCAGATCTTCTGTGTCTTGTGCAGAACCCAGGAACTGGCTACCTGCTGTAAAAGCCACCAAAGCTCCATGGTGTGGCTTAGGGGCTAGGGCATTTGCCTGGGGAGCAGAGGGTGGAGTGCAGGGGGCTGTGGAGGGGTGCAAGAATGAGAGTTGGGGGATGAGGAGGTGTTCATGATGGGGACCCCTCTGGCAGGACTTTCTCCCCCCCACCATGCTGGCAGGGGCCTTCTCTCTCCCCCCAGCTGGCAGGGGCCTTTTCCTTTCCCCTCTCCAGTGCTGCAGCCAAGGACTGGGGATGGGGGGAGGTTTGGGAGCAGGGGGACTACTTACCCAGTCTGAGGGCAGACAAGATGGCAAGCCCCAGCTGCCCACTCTTTTGGTGGTGACCAGTGGTCACTCTGCAATATAGCTCTCCCCTACATGTGCTGCCCCTAGTGGCCACTGTAGGTATCACATCCCTCCTCTCTGCCTCCCCCCTTTCCATGTTATGGAACACAGTCCCATTCCAAGGGACTTCCCATTTTCCTGGCACAACCAAACCCTGACCTTGCTTTAAGTTAAGGTAAGAATCCCAAGCATTGCTACAGGCTGGGGACCCACTGGCTAAGTAGCAGTTCGGCAGAAAAGGGCCTGGGGATGACAGTGGATGAGAAGCTGGATATGAGTCAACAGGGCGCCCTTGTAGCCAAGAGGGCTAATGGCATATTAGGTTGCATTTGGAGGAGAATTGACAGCAGATTCAGAGATGTGATTATTCCCCTTTATTTGGCTCTGGTGAGGCCACATCTGGAGTATTGTGTCCAGTTCTGGGCTCCCCACTATAGAAAGGATGTGGACGCATTGGAGAGGGTCCAGCGGAGGGCGACCAAAATGATTCGGGGTCTGGAGCGCATGACCTATGAGGAGAGGCTGAGGGATTTGGGTTTGTTTAGTTTGCAGAAGAGAAGAGCGAGGGGGGATTTGATAGCAGCCTTCAGCTCCCTGAAAGGAGGTTCCAAAGAGGACGGAGAAAGGCTGTTCTCAGTAGTGACGGATGGCAGAACGAGAAGCAATGGGCTCAAGTTACAGTGGGGGAGGTCTAGATTGGATATTAGGAAAAACTATTTCCCTAGGAGGGTGGGGAAGCACTGGAATGGGTTACCTAGGGAAGTGGTGGAATCTCCATCCCTAGAGGTTTTTAAGTCTTGGCTTGACAAAGCCCTGGCTGGGTTGATTGAGTTAGGATTGGTCCTGCCTTGGGCAGGGGGCTGGACTTGATGACCTCCTGAGGTCTCTTCCAGCTCTAAGATTCGATGATTCTAAGAGGAAGCTGTATACCGAATTTGGTGGCCATAGCTCTTAACATTTAGGAGGTGCTCTTGAACAAATGGACTCACAGACAGACAGATGCACTCTAACATATATGGATTCCCAAATATTTTTACGACGTGCTTGTAAATGTTTTATATAAAGAAAAATCTTGTGCTTGGCCAGTACTTCACTGAATCTAAATATTTGGTTCTTTGCTTCCCTCCACTTTCTTCAGAGATTTGATGTGTCGTTAATTGCACAGCTCTCTCCCTGAACTCGGCACGGTTCCCCCACCCACGCTACGCTCCACAGAGTGTTTACTGATGACTCAGGCTTCCAAACGAACAACCTCCAAGCAAGCAAGTGGCCAGGGAATGAGGAGACAGTTTGACCCGGGTTCTGCATCTGGTCATTCCTTCTGAGAGTGAGGGAGATAGGGGATTGAGCATGGAGAAAGGATGCGTTAATTAGGTTAGAATCACAGAACACTAGAACTGGAAGGGACCTCAGAGGTCATTGAGTTCAGTCCCCTGCCCTCACGGCAGGACCAAGCACCATCTAGACCACGGGTAGCCAACCTGTTCAGCACAAAGAGCCGAGGAAAAAAAAAACCTGGCCCTTGAACAAGACTTTTTGGCTCCCATCAGTGGCCATGGCAGCCATTTTGGATCCAACAGCTTTTTGGCCTCAGCAGGCTCCCATCTGCGGCCGCCATTTTGGATCCGCCATTTTGGATGCGGACGGCTCCCTTACCCCGGTGAGCACAGGGGAACCGGGAGGCGGGAGCGGCTTCGCAAGCATCGGGGGTGGCTTTGTGAGCCGCACTGTTGGGGGGGAAGAGCCGCATGCCAAAAAGGGAAGAGTCATTCAGCCAAAAAGGGGTAGACCAAAGTTGTTGAGCAAAAAAAAAAAAAATAAAGCGTGGGCCCCTTTAAAAAACGCTTTGCTTTTGAGGCTTTTTGGCCCTAACAGGCTGCCGGCCGCCGCCTGCCATCTTGCCTCCCTGCACCAGGTCAGACAGCTCCCCTGCAGAACCTGGTAAGCACCCGCGATTTTTGCCTCCTGGCTGGGAAAAAAAATCAGAAAATACTGGACATATTAGGTGTCCGGTATTTTCTGTATCTTTTTATCGGACAGGAGGTGAAAATACCACACTGTCAGTTCAATACTGGACACCTGGGAACCCTAGTGGAATGCAGGAGGAGAAGTCCCACCCCGAGGGAGAAATTTAGCAGAGGCACTCCTTGAGCTATGAGAAGAACCAGCTATAAGCCACAATGCAAGATTAGGGCAGAGTTAAGGTTAGGAAAGGAGAACTCCTCTACAGACTGATGGGTTCCAAACACCAGCGGGTGCTACATGCACCACACAGAATATTGGGCTGACATTGTTTACATGAGACCAGGTCTCACTTTTGGAGTGAACATGGATTTCATTCAGCCAAAAAGAAGGTCTCTTGGGCCCGGAGGAGAAGGAAGACAATGTACGTGTGCGTTAAACGAAAACCCCCACTAGTGGTTTCCTGGGTTGCTGAGGAGATGCCCTCCCATGTACCGAACTGATGGAAATTTCCTAAGTGCTGAAGGCTTCACGCCCAGGCATTGCTGTTGCCCAGCTAAGAGGGGACTGTCATATAAGAAGCCACACACGGCTGGGATGGAAGTTTCCATCCTTGGAGTACACAGCCTAGTGCAGCCTTGAATCCTGCAAACGCAAACACCAGATGGCCCTTATCGACTGTGGCCCTTATTGGCCGCAGCCCATGCAGCTGAGCTGAGAATGCTAAGAGTGCCGTGAGGCCAGTACGCGTACACCCAGGAAACAACTGTGATATAATTAGTGCGGAGTCTCATGCCTGGTGAGTCTTACCAGGGACCTAGATCTCGGAGGCTGCCCTGGATTTCCTCCCAGCTGGATTCACGTCAACCGCGGCCCTTGAAGCAAGGATTAGGGACAGGACCCTCCATGGTAGAAGGGACGTAAGCATTCCACTTGCCTTTTACTCTTAGGGTGTGTCTAGACTACACATCTCTGTCGACAGAGAGATATAGATTAGGCACATCGAAATTGCTAATGAAGCTGGGATTTAAATATCCCGTGCCTCATTAGCATAAACATGGCCGCCGCTTTTTTCAAAACGAAGTTTTTCCGAAAAAAACCCCCCCCCAGCAGTCTAGACGCGGATCTGTTGAAACTAAAGCCTTTTTCGACAGATCCTGTATACCTAATTTTTATAGGAATACAGGATCTGTCGAAAAAGGGTTTATTTTCGACAGATCCACGTCTAGACTGCCGGTTTTTTCCCCAAAAACCTCTGTAATCCTCTTTCTACGAGGAAGAAGCCTTTTTCCGAAAGGGCTCTTTCAGAAAAAGGCGTGTGTGGACGGGGAAGAGGGAGTTCTTTCAGAAGAAGAGGAAAAAGCACAAGTGCTCTGGTGGCCATTCCGCCCATAGTAATCACAGCTTAAATGTGAGAGAGCGTCCATTCAGTGTGGACGCTCTCTTTCGAAAAAGCAGATCACATTCCTATTTCGGGATACCGGAAGTATCCCAAAATAGCAACGCCGCGTCCAAGGAACGCGTCTGCTATTTTGATGTGCTTTTGTGTGTGGACGCTGTCTTTCGGAAGAAGTTTTTTTGGAAGCTCTCTTCCGAAAGAAGCCTGCAGTCTGGACGTAGCCTCTGTAATAGTTGTAGAACAACAATTCAGCAACATTAACTCTGTAGGAGCAGTGACGTAGTGAGACTAATAAAACAAACAATCCCTAATCAACTCTGTGTGGAAGCGAATCCATAATCCTGTTCGTCCATGGGCCTTTGAGTTGACAGGGACGAAGGGCAATTGGATGGGTTCTGCCCAGCTAGGCTGCTATTTATGGGGAATAGGGGGGTCAGTAGCCCCCATAAAGTCTGAACCTTTGGATTTCATACTTGAGGTCTGCTTTAAGTGCATGGCTTGGCTCCAGAGGCAACTCATCACTGCAACAGAGTTTATGCTGTTCCCAGCTTTGCCTTTGGGACAGGAAGTTTGTTAATAAACAAGAGGGAGGCAGGGTTATTAAGATAACCAAGGGCTTGTCATTCAAGTAGCTGAAGGATCGTTAGAACATCATGGAAACATTGGCTACTCCACTTAAAAGATATGGGGGGGAGGGAAAAGAGTAGGAATAAATAGTGTTGTGCTGCAGAGATCTGCATTTGGACACTGCTGTACAATCTCTCATAAATGTTCTTGCCAAAGGGTTTGACAATGAGGTGGCAAAATAGCTGTTACCGCTCAAGAGAGAGGCGACATCTAGACTGTACTGGAAAACTGAAAAAGGAGACGCAATTTGCGCTTTTTTCGATTGAATTTCAAGAGAGGCTCCTTCGACATTTGGTGTGTCGACACGGCACCAAATTTCGAAAGAAAACGCTCTTTTGAGCCATCCCTTATTCCCCGTCGAACGAGGTTTCCAGGGATGGTGAAAGAGCGCGTCCGTTCTTTCAAAAAAAAATTCAAAATAGCGGACGCTTTCCTTGGACGTGGCGTTGCTATTTTGGGATACTTCTGGTATCCCGAAATAGGAATGCAGTCTAGACGTACCTAGAGATCTTGAAATCATTGCGGATAGTTCCCTGAAAACAGCCCATGTGCATTAGAAGTCTAAAACCCTAACACATAGGTTCCCAAAGTGGGGGGTGCATGAAGAAATTCCAGAGGGGGCACAAAGTGACCCTGCCTCCCCCGTCAATTCCCCCCCAAGAAAGAGCCCGGTCCGTCTGGTAAAAAAATTTGGGGAGGATGGAGCATCCCGGGTAGACTTCAAAATGGCCACCTTAAAAGGGCAATGCCTGCACTGCTCTTAAAAGGGCAACTTTTTGTTGTTGTTCAACAAGTTTTGCTGCTATTTGGGGATGTGAGGGTTTCTCAAAAATCAAAAAGGGGGCGTGGGGCCAAAAAGTTTGGGAACCACTGCCTAACAGAATATTAGGGATCATTAGGAAAGGAATAGAGAATACAACAGACAATACAGGAAACCCCCACGTTACAATGGCCCGAGTTGCAACCCCCTGCACTTGCGACCATTTTTGTAAGTGCGGAAGGGGCCAAAACCCCCCAACTTACGTCCTCAGCCTGCATTTACGATGGCATATGGCGCCTATCGTAAATTCAGGTTCAAGTTACAACGCCCCCGACTTGCGATGCTTCCCCAGGAACCGATCGTGTCGCAAATTGTGGGCTGCCTGTATCATATTGCTTCTGGCACGCCCATATCTTGAATACTGCATGCAGATCTGGTCATCCCACCCCATCTGAAAAAAGATCTATTGAATTTGGGAAAGGTACAGAAAGGCCAACAGAAATGAGGAGGGGTAAGGAACAGCTTCCGTATGAAGAGAGATTAACAAGATGGGGACATCTCACCTTGGAAAAGAAATGACGAACGGGTGGGGGGATAGGTTAGAGATCCAGGAAATCATGAACAATGTGGAGAAAAAAAAGAATATCAGGATGGTGGAAAGGCCCAAACTATAACAGGGCTCCAATAATATCTTGAGCTATACCTGTCTCATACAACTGGAAGGGACCTTGGCAGGTCATCAAGTCTAGACCCCTGCCCTCAGGGCAGAACCAAGTACCATCCCTGATAGACTTGCTCTCGATCCCTAAATGACCCTCTCAAGGATTGAACTCACAACCATGGGGTTAGCAGGCTAATGTGCAAGCTACTGAACTATCCATCCTCCTCTGTAAAGTAAGCCCATGGAGGTTAGGTCCATCAATGGCTACTAGCCAGGATGGGCAGGAATGGTGTCCCTAGCCTTTGTTTGTCTGGAAATGGGTGAGAGGGGAGGGATCACGTGAGGATTCCCTGTTCTGTTCACTCCCTCTGGGGCACCTGGTGCTGGCCACTGTGGGCAGACAGGACACTGGGCTGGATGGGCCTTTGGTCTGACCCAGTTTGGCCATTTTCATGATGTTCCACAGCACCCAAATGTATCTCCCCTGCTGTAACCCAGTAGACCCCACTCCCCTTCCAGAGCTGAGATAGCGCCTGTCACATTACTGGATTTTAAGGGGATCAGACAGGTCACTGCTGTGCCCAAAGGGGGGGATGGTTGCCCCAAAGTCTGTACAAAGGGGGCCATGTGAGGTGTCAAACGAAAGCTTATGTTCTACTGATTCTATATATGCTGTTCATGTACTTGTGTGATATCTGTGTGTGGAGTTATGAATATGGACTCTGTGTTGATGCTGGAAGATTCTCTGTCTGAGACAGAGCAATGGGCCAGGAATGTCCAGTCAGTGACTATGCTAATTAGCACAGCTCCAGGGACAAGACTGTCAGAGAAGCCAGTACACACCTGAGGAATGTGTCTGGGACCTGCAAACCAGCCAATAGCATGACTGCTGACATGGGACACAGGGGTAGGTCACTGGGCCATCTGACATGCTCCTGCTTGGAAGATACCAGGGATGGATATAAAATGCCATGAGGCTCCATCTTGCGTTCAGTTCTGCTCCTGATCCCAGATACAGCTTTGCAAGGGACAGCGAGCCAGGAAGAATCGGGGGCCCATCTTGACAGTGTGTAACATCTCTGCTGAGAGCCTGCATCGAGAACGTGGTGATTGGTGCACGTAATGTATTCTCCTTAACAACCTTACGCTCATGCTTTTCTTTCTTTTATTAATAAACCTTTTGTTTTTAGATTCTAAAGGATTGGCCCAGCGTGATCTTGTGGATAAGATCCAAAGTGTAAATTAACCGGGGATTTGTGGCTGGTTCTTTGGAACCGGAAAGATCCGTTCAGTGTAGGTGAGGTTGGGTTCTATAACCCCTCACCTGTGTGTTAGACCCGGGGCTGATTGGGGCACAGGAAGAGCTGGGGTGCCAGAGGGGTTTTGCCAGTGTTGTCTTCAAGTCATCATTGTCAAGTCCAAGTCGAGTCTCAAGTCACTACAGTTCAAGTCTCAAGTCGAGTCTTGAGTCCCTAAAGTCACTTTCGAGTCAAGTCCCAAGTCTTAATTTAAGAAATGTCAAGTCACTTTTGTCCAAGCCATCAATATTGGCATTTTCGGACAATTTTTTCACCAAGTCAATTTAACAAAATTAGCAAGTCTCAAGTCACAAACAATGAATCCGAGTCGAGTATCAAGTCGAGTCACCTAGGCGACTTAAGTCGGACTCGAGTTCAAGTCGTGGGACTCGAGTCAACAACTCTGGGTTTTGCTCATGAGGCTTCTGGCTGGCCAGATTGGCAGCTGAAGCACTCGATGTGACTGGTTTGTGGCCTATTTGGGAAGGTCTCCAGTCAGGGGCTGTAAGGAGCTCCGAGTTTGAGCAATTCGCCCTGAGCAGACGCCCTCAGCTGTGCCCAGACCCGGCCCGGTCCGTCACACCCACTCCCCTTCCAGAGCTAACATAGAACCCAGGAGTCTTGACAGGGCTCATGAGACCATCTACATGTTTTGTTAGCCTTTAAGGTGCTTCTGGACTACTTGTCGTTTTTTACGTTTTTCAAGTTATAGACAAACACGGCTCCCCCTCTGAAGCTTCTCTTTGCAGAGTTAGGCTACGTCTAGACTACAGAGCTTTTCCGGGACACGGGAAAGCTCTGCCGCGTCCAAAGAACACGTCGGCTTTTCAGAAAAAAAGTCAGAAAAGCAGACGCGTTTTTCCGGCATCCCTGTAAACCTCGTTCTACAAGGAAGAAGGGATGTTCCAAAAGAGGGTTTTTTCCCCAACATCTGGCCCATCTACACATGGCCAAATGTCAGAAAAGCCTCTTTCGGAATCAAAGCAGAAAAAGATACGCACGTTCGCAATTTGCGTATCTTTTCCCGACCTTTTGTTGTAGCGTCGACACCGCCTTAGTCACAAAGTAAGAATAAATATTACATTTTAAGGCTAACCCTTACGTGACTTGCCACAAGATGTCGGAATATGGTAGTGTTAGAGCGGGTCTAATAATAGCGGCAATAAAATATTCTCGGTCTTATTCTTGATCCCTTTCTTAATGATTCCTAACACCCTGTTGGCTTTTTTCCCCGCCGCTGCACACGGAGGGGATGTTTCCAGAGCACAATCCACAATGACTCCAAGATCTTGAGCAGTAACAGCGAATAGACCTGCTCGCCTTGGCAGGGCCGGATACCGTGGCTTTGAGGAGTAATAGCACCAAAGCTGCCCAGTGAAGTCCGGAGATGCCCGGGTACACCGGTAGTGGAACACTGCTTTGGTAGAGTTTTCCCCCTTTCTTTCTCTCCTTCCCTCCATGTGCCTGGAGATTTCCCTTCCTCCCTGTGCAAAAAAACAGCTTTCCCCCCTCCTTCGACTCCAGCCAGAGTTGTGTTTATTACAAACTGTCAAGCTCCGACTAGTAGAATCGTGACAGCAGAAGATACAATCTAGGGCCTCTGGCAGGCAGAGGGGGGGAGGAAGAACAATGCAGAACAGCCTGCGTCATTAGCAGAGGGTTGCTTCCTATGCGCTAACGAAGAGAAGCTTTGGGAACATGTGGGATTCTTCGCTCTTCGAGATTAGCTGTCAGGCATGCTCGCCTCCCTTAACCCCTTCCTCTCCTGGTCCGTTCACTCCCCATCCGGCCTTGCCTTTCTTGGGCACAGCCGAGGTCGGTGATGGATCGACGCTGAGATCAAGGCGATCAGTAGAAAGCTGCAAGGTGACCTGAAAAGGAGAAGTAACTGGACAGCCTCTGAATAATGGAGATGCCTTATCAGGGCCGTCAGGTGCATGAAAAATAACTTGGCTGCTAAAGATGAAGACATTTAAGGCGAAAGCCTCGTGGGGGACTGGTGATGCAGGAGGTCTTTCCGGGCCAGTGACTGCAGCCCTGCTGGAAGGGGACAGACACAGTTTGCATGGGCACCAAGACACAGTCCTGGCTGGGCCAATCAGCTGAGAGTGGAGGTGGGCAGTGCAAGAGGCATGTGGCTGTCTTCTACTCCAGCTCTGTCTACAGTCCAAGAGCCACTGGGTGTGTCGGCGAAGCTGGCCAGGCGTGCTACTGTTAACAAGTGTGCCCTGGCGACACCATTAGGTTCCAGAGTTAACACTCTGCTGCTACGAGCTATCATAAGAACATAACATAAGAACATAAGAACGGCCGTACTGGGTCAGCCCAAAGGTCCATCCAGCCCAGTAGCCTGTCTGCCGACAGTGGCCAGCACCAAGTGCCCCAGAGGGGGTGGACCGAAGACAATGATCAAGCAATTTGTCTCCTGCCATCCATCTCCAGCCTCTGACAGAGGCCAGGGACACCATTCCTACCCCCTGGCTAATAGCCTTTTATGGACCTAACTGCCATGAATGTATCTAGCTTCTCTTTAAACTCTGTTATAGTGCTCGCCTTCACAGCCTCCTCTGGCAAGGAGTTCCACAGCTGTGTGCAGATTCCAGTCTGTGTGCAGATTCAAGCCTGCAAGAACATAAGAACATAAGAGTGGCCGCAGTGGGTCAAACCTAAGGTCCATCTAGCCCACAGTGGACAACGCCAGGTGCCCTAGAGGGAGAGAACCGAACAGGGAATCATCCAGTAATCCCTACCCTGTCACCCATTCCCAGCTTCTGACAAACAGAGGGACACCAACTCTACCCATCCTGGCCAATAGCCATGAATGCGCCTATTCTTCAGGAATCTATCTAGTGCTTTTTTGAACCCTGTTAAAGTTCTGGTCTTCACAGCATCCTCTGGCAAGGAGTTCCGCAGGTTGTGCGCTGCATGAAGAACTATTTCCTTTTCTTTCTTTTAAACCTGCTACCTATTCACTTCATTTGGTGACCCCTAGTTCTTGTGTTACAGGAACCAGTAAATAAATTTTCCTTATTCACTCTCTCCACACCAGTCATGATTTTGTAGACCTCTATCCTTTCCCCCCCCCCTTCGTTGCCTCTTTTCTAAGCAGAAGAATCCCCGTCTCTTTCATCTCTCCTCATATAACACCCGTTTCAAACCCCTCATCATTTCGGTTGCCCTTTTCCGAGTCTTTTCCAATACCAAGAGATCTTTTTTGAGATGAGGCGACCACATCTGTATGCAGTATTCCAGTACCTAACCTGCATGAATTTATCTAGTTTTTTTAAAAATCCTGGTCTTCACCACATCCTCCAGCAAGGAGTTCCACAGGTTGACCATCAAGTGATCCCACTTTTGCCACCAATTCCCAGCCTCTGACAAACAGAGGCTAGGGACACCATTCCTACCCATCCTGGCTAATAGCTATGGATGGACCTAACCTCCATGAATTTATCTAGCTCTTTTTTGAACCCTGTTAAAGTCCTGAATATTCACATCTGGAACACTGCGTACAGATGTGATCTCCTCATCTCCAAAAAGATATCCTGGCATTGGAAAACATTCAGAGAAGGGCAACTAAAATGATTCGGGGTTTGGAACGGGTCCCATATGAGGAGAGATTAAAGAGACTGGGACTTTTCAGCTTGGAAAAGAGGAGACTAAGGGGGGGATAGGATCGAGGTCTATAAAATCATGACTAGTGTGGAGAAAATGAATAAGGAAAAGTTATTTACTTGTTCCCATAATATGAGAACTAGGGGCCACCAAATGAAATTAATGGGCAGCAGGTTTAAAACAAATAAAAGGAAGTTCTCCACACAGCGCATAATCAACCTGTGGAACTCCTTGCCGGAGGAGGTTGTGAAGGCTAGGACTATAACAGGGTTTAAAAGAGAATTAGATACATTCATGGAGGTTAAGTCCATTCATGGCTATTAGCCAGGCTGGGTAAGGAATGGTGTCCCTGGCCTCTGTTTGTCAGAGGGTGGAGATGGATGTCAGGAGAGAGATCGCTTGATCATTCCCTGTTCAGTTCACTCCCTCTGGGGCACCTGGCCTTGGCCACTGTCGGCAGACAGGATACTGGGCTGGATGGACCTTTGGTCTGACCCAGGATGACTATTCTTATGTTCTGGCCTTCACAACATCCTCTGGCAAGGAGTTCCACAGGTGCACTGCGTGAAGAAAAACTTCCTTTTGTTTGTTTGAAACCAGCTCCCTATTCGTTGCCTTTGGTGCCTCAGGGCCCCCGTCCCAAAATCTCGGGAGCTCCCCGGTCCCCAATCAATTGCCTATACACCTTCAAAGTCCGGGACCGTTGTCGGTTCCCCAAAAGTCTTTGTATCAAGTCCCTCAATGGATAATTCTGCCCTAGGAAGAAATAGGGGGGCCCTCCCACTCTGCTGGGCCCCGACCCAGGACCCTGAAGATGGGGGGAACGCCCCACGGTCAGGAGTGGGCGGGGTCACCGCCAAAACACACCAACCCCTCTCCGGGTTCAACAGCCCTGTCCTGGGTTGCTTCCTACTTCCTCCAAACTACCTATTCATCGTGAGTCTCCGACGAAAGGTCCCTCGGTTCGTGGAGCTGAGTCAGCTGCATGGGAGGAGTTCGTGCCGCTGGGTCTGCGAGGTGCTTGAACTTGTCCCGACCTCCCAGCGTCCTTGCGGGCTCGGAGGCTGAGTGGCGCTTGGGCCCCGGCGGAAATCCACGGGACTCGGTACTACCTGGTAGCACGACCGGAGGGGCTGGGTTGGCGTCCAGATGTGCCCTCACATCCCGACCTCTGGGGTCATAGCCTTCCCCCTGCTTCCAGTATCGGGGACCAGGGATCTCTCCCCGGGCCCTCGGAGAAACCCAGCAAGTCACCCAGCACTGGGGTCGGGCATGGTGTCCCGCGGCCCCCACTTCGGGCTCGGACTGCACTCTTGGGTGGGCACGTGGGCCCGTTCCACCTCTCTGGTGTGCCATGAGACCAGGAGCGGCCCGAGGCGGGCTGCGGCAGCTGGTGCCCCAGGCGGAACGCGCGATCAGTGCCCCCGCCTGCACAGCCGTCAATGGGCCATCAATGGGGTGACGTCATTTTCGGGCGCCATTGAAGGCGGCACCCTAGGCGATGGCCAAGTCGGTCTATAGCCACGGGCCGCCCTGGCAAGAGACCTCCCCCTCCTACTCCTGGGCCTGGGTCCTTTATAGCTCGGGGCCGACCAGCACGGCCACATTCGCCGTCCGGAGGTCCCGGCGTGCGGCACTCCCCCGGGGTAGGGGTTTGTGAGTGAGGAGGCTGGGGGGCTGCAGGTTGTTTGCTCGGTGAGGTTGTGAGTAAGGGGCTGGGGGGTTACGGGTTGTTGGCTGGGTGGGGTTGTGAGTTTGTTGGCTGGGGGGATGCAGGTTGTTGGCCAGGGAGACGGGTAGGAGTGTGTGAGTAAGGAGGCGAGGGGTTGCGGGTTGTTGGCCGGGGAGAGGAGTACGGGTGTGTCAGGGGGGTTGCAGGTTGATGGCTGGGTGGGGTTGTGAGTGAGCTGTCTGGGGGTTACAGGTTGTTGGCTGGGTGGGGCTGTGAGTGAGGTGTCTGGGGGGTTTCAGGTTGGCTGGATGGAGTTTTGAGTGAGGTGTCTGGGGGGTTACAGGTTGTTGGCTGGGTGGGGTTGTGAGTGAGGTGTCTGGAGGGTTTCAGGTTGTTGGCTGGATGGAGTTTTGAGTGAGGTGTCTGGGGGGTTACAGGTTGTTGGCTGGGTGGGGTTGTGAGTGAGCTGTCTGGGGGGTTACAGGTTGTTGGCTGGGTGGGGCTGTGAGTGAGGTGTCTGGGGGTTACAGGTTGTTGGCTGGGTGGGGTTGTGAGTGAGGTGTCTGGGGTTACAGGTTGTTGGCTGGGTGGGGTTGTGAGTGAGCTGTCTGGGGTTACAGGTTGTTGGCTGGGTGGGGCCGTGAGTGAGGTGTCTGGGGGTTACAGGTTGTTGGCTGGGTGGGGTTGTGAGTGAGGTGTCTGGGGGGTTACAGGTTGTTGGCTGGGTGGGGTTGTGAGTGAGCTGTCTGGGGGGTTACAGGTTGTTGGCTGGGTGGGGCTGTGAGTGAGGTGTCTAGGGGTTTCAGGTTGTTGGTTGGGTGGAGTTGTGAGTGAGGTATCTGGGGGGTTTCAGGTTGTTGGTTGGGTAGAATTGTGAGTGAGGTATCTGGGGTTTCAGGTTGTTGGCTGGGTGGGGTTGTGAGTGAGGGGGCTGTGGAGTTGCAGGTTGTTGGCCAGGGACAGGGTTTGGGGTGTGTGATTGAGGGGCTGGGGTTGCGGGTTGTTGGCCAGGGAGAGGGGTAGGGGTGTGGGGCAGGGGGCTTGCAGGTTGTTGGCTGGTTGGGGTTGTGAGTGAGGGAGCTGGGGGTTGTTGGCCGGGTGTTATGCTTAAACAAAGCACACAAGAACTTTTATAGGGGAAAAGGCAGTACACCGCATTTATTGAGAACACAACAGTTGCATATGCTTTTCAACCACTCACACACACAAACATCACACGCACAGTCCCACCAGACGATGTCATAGTTACCAGTCCAGATTCTGTACAAATCTAGTGGCCAGTTAGATCGATCACAGAGGGGAGCAGGGCCTTTGTCGGTCGATCGATCCGATGCTCCTCTGGAGTTGATGGCAAGACGAACCCCAAGATCCATAGCAAAGCACCCTGTTTTTATAATCCTTTTCTCTGTTGAAGTCTGTGGATTTCACTATGTCAGCTTATGACCGGTGTGTTATCTTTTTTATGTCAGTCATTCCCAAAACATTTTCCAAAGCTCATCCTGTAATCAATCGTCTTTCGGGGGTGCTAGCTCCGCTTTAAGGCCATCAATCTGCCAATAAGCCAATCATCCTGTGCGTAGGAGCATGCATTGATGGTTATAGATGGTTCTTCTTTGACGCCGGGTCGTCTAGTTTTCACCCACGCTCACCCTTCCTCCTTTGGCCATCTGGTTCTGAGCAATAACTTTTGCACCTTTATCTTGACACTTTCACACATAAGTCCTACAAGGACTCTCGAGGAAGAGCATAACATCAATATCTGCATTGGGCAAAGCAAAAAGGCGTTGTAAATCAAACAGTTAAGGCCTTAGCCTTCAACCTCCCTCGAGGGTTTGTCTACACAGCAAAGTTATTTCAAAATAACAGCCGTTATTTCGAAATAACGTTCCTAGCATCTACACAAGCCAACTGCTATTTCGAAATGAATTCAAAATAGCGGAGGGCTTATTTCGAAATTGGTAAACCTCATTCCACGAGGAATAGCGCCAATTTCGAAACTGCTATTTCAAAATAAGTGCTGTGTAGACGCTTATTTCGAAATAGGGGGCCTCCAGCCCTTCCCAGGGTGCCCTGCTGGGCGCCCTGGCCACAAAACTTCTGACCTGATGCCCTGCTGAACCAGTTCCGGCTGGCCTTAAATGCGATTCAGCGTCCAATCAGTGTGGATGCGCTATTTCGAAATAGCAAAAAGCTATTTCGAAATGCATTTTGTGTGTAGACGCATTATTTCAAAATTAGATATTTCGAAATAACGCTGTCATTTAGACATTCCCCTAGTCTCAGTCATTAACACAGACACAATACCAAAACTCTCTCCTTCTACTTTTGTGTGTAGACGCGTTCTTTCGAAATAAGATATTTCGAAATAACTATTTCGAAATTAGATATTTTGAAATAACGCTGTAGTGTAGACATCCCCCTAGTCTCATTAACACAGACACAATACCAAAACTCTCTCTTTCTACTTTTGTGTGTAGACGCGTTCTTTTGAAATAAGATATTTCGAAATAACTATTTCGAAATTAGATATTTCGAAATAACGCTGTCGTGTAGACATACCCTAGTCTCATTAACACAGACACAATACCAAAACTCTCTCTTTCTACTTTTGTGTGTAGACGTGTTATTTCAAAATAAGATATTTTGAAATAACTATTTCGAAATTAGATATTTCAAAATAACGCTGTCGTGTAGACATACCCTAGTCTCATTAACACAGACACAATATCAAAACTCTCTCTTTCTACTTTTGTGTGTAGACGCGTTCTTTCGAAATAAGATATTTTGAAATAACTATTTCGAAATTAGATATTTTGAAATAACGCTGTAGTGTAGACATCCCCCTAGTCTCATTAACACAGACACAATGCCAAAACTCTCTCTTTCTACTTAGGCCAGTTACTAAACTCACTAAACTTCAAAAACGAAGGAATGTGCATGTAACTGAAAGGACTTTGTTTAATAAAATATTAAATGTGTGTTAATATGTTACCTTATATTACTATATTATTGCTACATCGTTAAACTACATTGCGACATCATTAAACCTAAAATATAAATATAAAAAGGATACAACTTTTAATCCTAACACTGTCTCCCCCAGGATCTAGAGCAGTGGTTCCCAAACTTTTTGGCATCATGCCCCCCTTTTCATTTTTGATAAACCTCACACCCTCCCCCCAAAAGATAGCAGCAAAACTTGGGGTGCGATTGACAGGGGTGTGTGTGGCTGGGTCTCCTTGCACCCCCCCTGGAATTTCTTCATGCCCCACGCCCCAGTTTGGGAACCCATGCTCTAGAGCAAACTGGCTCAGAGACAAAGGAAGGAAAACCCCCAAATTAATCATAGAATCATAGAATACTAGGACTGGAAGGGACCTCGAGAGATCATCAAATCCAGTCCCCTGCCCCCATGGCAGGACCCAGTACTGTCTAGACCATCCCTGATAGACATTTCTCTAACCTACTCTTAAATATCTCCAGAGATGGAGATTCCACAACCTCCCTGGGCAATTTATTCCAGTGTTTCACCACCCGGACAGTTAGGAACTTTTTCCTAATGTCCAACCTAAACCTCCCTTGCTGCAGTTTAAGCCCATTGCTTCTTGTTCTATCCTCAGCGGCCAAGATGAACAAGTTTTCTCCCTCCTCCTTATGACACCCTTTTCGATACCTGAAAACGGCTATCATGTCCCCCCTCGATCTTCTCTTTTCTAAACTAAACAAACCCAATTCTTTCAGCCTTCCCTCATAGGTCATGTTCTCTAGACCTTTCATCATTCTTGTTGCTCTTCTCTGGACCCTCTCCAATTTCTCCACCTCTTTCTTGAAATGTGGCGCCCAGAACTGGACACAATACTCCAATTGAGGGCTAACCAGCGCAGAGTAGAGAACATAAGAACATAAGAACGGCCATACCGGGTCAGACCAAAGGTCCATCTAGCCCAGTATCCTGTCTGCCGACAGTGGCCAGCACCAGGTGCCCCAGAGGGGGTGGACCGAAGACAATGATCAAGCGCTTTGTCTCCTGCCATCCCTCTCCAGCCTCTGTCAAACAGAGGCCAAGGACACCATTTTATCCCCTGGCTAATAGCCTTTTATGGACCTAACCTCCATGAATGACTTCTCGTGTCTTGCTCATAACACACTTCTTCATGCATCCCAGAATCATGGTGGCTTTTTTTGCAACAGCATCACACGGCTGACTCATATTCAGCTTGTGGTCCACTATAACCCCTAGATCCCTTTCTGCCGTACTCCTTCCTAGACCGTCGCTTCCCATTCTGTGTGTGTGAAACGGATTGTTCCTTCCTACGTGGAGCACTTTGCATTTGTCTTTATTCAATTTCATCCTGTTTACCTCCGACCATTTCTCCAATTTGTCCAGATCATTTTGAATTATGACCCTCTCCTCCAGAGCAGTCGCAACCCCTCCCAGCTTGGTATCATCTGCAAAATTAATAAGCGTACTTTCTATGCCGATATCTAAATCATTGATGAAGATATTGAACAGAGCCGGTCCCAAAACAGACCCCTGCGGAACCCCACTTGTTATACCTTTGTCTCAGTTTGAAATCCCTATCTGCATTTCAATTGGCTGACTGCTACCTGGCTAGGCACAGTTAACCCCTTAGTCCCCAGGCTGCTGGCCAACCCTCATGACCATGACACCTTCAGAAAAGTGCGGCAGTCCGGATGTAGCCGCTGTGACGGCCAGCATGACAGGTAGGGTGTTGCTTAGCCAGCAGGTGGCGCTGAGTCGGCACCGAGCCTACACTGGTGACAGGCAGGTATTGCTAAAGATGCTGAGAGGTTGTTTCAGGCTGACCCCAGAAGTCAGGTGAATCACTGCCCCCTGCTTGGCTTGAAGTGAGAGAGACCCCACTTTGCCTCCACCTCCACGCACTAGGGGGCCTAGAATACCGTCAGTAGGTATCTACCTGGGGACCAGCTACGAGTTTTTTGATTGGGCACAGAAAGATCCAACATGTTCGCAAGGCTGGATATGGATGCTAGTCCAGGGGTGGGCAAAAGGGCCTCCGTGGGCCTGATTCGGTGGATCTGGCCCGTGGAGGCCCCGCTGCTCCCCCATCCCTGGCCAAGTATGGTCTGGGAGCGGGGAGCACGCGAAGCTTCCTCTGGCCCTGCCAGGACCATGTGGCACTTTGAAGCATCGTGCGCTGCTCACTTGGGGAGAGAGCAGAGGAGGGTTCGCACGCTCCCTCGCCCCCAGGCCCTAATTGGCCAAGGGGCGGAGGACCAAGGGAAGTCTCCTCCCACGCCAGGGGTGTGGGCCTCTTGGGGAATGTGGGGTGGGGGCAAAGGCACTCCCTCACCCCCAGACCATGAATGGGAACTCGGAAATACTTTGGCCCTGCTTCTTCTGCTTGATGCCCCGCCCCTTCCTGTTCTGCCCAGGGCCACTTCAAACATGTTCGAAGTGGCCCCCGGCCAAAAATGATTGCCCACCCCGTGGGCTAGCCCCAGGCAGGCTGGAAATGTGGCGTAAATGCTTGATGTAAATTCGCCTTGGAATAATTTCCCCAGGATGGAGGGAAACTCCATCGCCAGCAAATTTTCAATCAAGATGGGATATTTTCCTGGATGATCTGCTCTGCGCATCAGCCAGAGACCGGGACCACTCGGTGCATGTAGCAGTATCATGGCCATGCTCCCTGAATGCCACAGATTTGGGCAGCGAGAACGTCCCACGCTCTCGCATCGCTCCCGCCCTGGTACAGCACCGCAAGCCCCAACACGAAGCTCAGCAACAGCGGGCCAAGTCAAAGGCACTGAATTGCAGGAACAGTGCCCCGAGTGATCCCCCAGGAGGACGTAAATCAGGTCTGAGGAATGAGAAATCTGGTGCCGTGCAGACGCACCAAATTTCCTTCGGCCAGGGTGTGAGCCGAACATGAGACCTGACAAGTTCAGCACGTGTGACGCCGTCTCACTCTGTGCAGGCACGACTCAACGCCCGGCGGCCAGAGCACGTCACCTCTTCCCTGGGAGACACGACGTCAGAGGAACTGGGTTTGGGCGACGGTGTCACAGCTCAGATCCCGGCCTGGCAGCCGGAGTCAGAGCGATGGGAGACGCCGCACAGGGGTTTCACCTTGTATCCGGGAAAGGCTCATATCAAGGAGAGAGTTTACCCCCTCTGGAGTGTCGAGAGTAACTGCATGTCCCAGCATCCTCTGAGCTTGTTCCCAAGCCAAGGGGAGGGGCTTACAGTGATGCAATTAACCCAGAGATCACTGGGATTTAATGCTCCTCCATCCCACTGTTGGTTTCAAACAAACAAAAGGAAGTTTCTCTTCATGCAGTACACAGTCAACTTGTGGAACTCCTCGCCAGAGGATGTGGTGAAGGCTAGAACTTGAACAGGGTTCAAAAAAGAGCTAGATAGATTAATCATAGAATCATAGAATACTAGGACTGGAAGGGACCTCGAGAGGTCATCGAGTCCAGTCCCCTGCCCTCATGGTAGGACCAAATATAGTCTAGACCATCCCTGATAGACATTTATCTAACCTACTCTTAAATATCTCCAGAGATGGGGATTCCACAACCTCCCTGGGCAATTTATTCCAGTGTTTGACTAATTCATGGAGGTTAAGTCCATTCATGGCTATTAGCCAGGGTGGGTAAGGAATGGTGTCCCTAGCCTCTGTCTGTCAGAGGATGGAGATGGATGGCAGGAGAGAGATCGCTTGATCATTACCTGTTCGGTTCACCCTTCTGGGGCACCTGGCATTGGCCACTGTCGGCAGACAGGATACTGGGCTGGATGGACATTTGGTCTGACCCAGTGTGGCCGTTCTTACGTTCTTATGTTCTGGCCTTCACCACATCCTCTGGCGAGGAGTTCCACAGGTTGACAGTGCGCTGCGTGAAGAAGAACTTCCTTTGGTTTGTTTGAAACCTGCTGGCCTATTAATTTCATTGGGTGACCCCTAGTTCTGATGTTATGGGAACAAGTCAATCACTTTTCTTTATTCCCTTTCTCCACACTAGTCATGATTTTGTAGACCTCGATCCTATTCCCCCGGAGCCTCCTCTTTTCTAAGCTGAAAAGTCCCCGTCTCTTTAGAATATAAGAACATAAGAACGGCCATATTGGGTCAGACCAAAGGTCCATCTAGGCAGTGTCCTGTCTGCCGACAGTGGCCAATACCAGATGCCCCAGAACACAACAGGGGATCCTCACATGATCCCTCCCCTGTCACCCACCTCCAGACAAACAGAGGCCGTTCTGATGTTCTTATCTGGCAGAAGAAGCCAAGCTTCAGTTTCAGGCTACATCTAGACTGCATTGCTTTTCCGGGATCCCGGTGGTATCTCAGAAAAGCAATGCCGCGTCCAAGGAACGCGTCCGCTTTTCCGGCACATTTTTCGAAAAAGCGGACACGCTCTTTCGCCATCCCTGTAAACCTCGTTCTACGAGGCATGAGGGATGGGTCGAAAGAGCCCTGTTTCTGAAATTTGGTGCCGTGCAGATGCGCCACATTTCGGAAAAGCCTCTTTTGAAAGTAAATCATACGCCAGTTGGATACCGCGAATTGTGTATCTTTTTCTGATTTAACCCTGCAGTCTAGACATAGCATCAGCCTTGTCTGCAGCACGGACACAGTTGCTGGTTAAAAATGTGTTTGGTAAGGTTCTGGCTAAAGCAACCCATCTGGCCGGGAGCGTGATCCTTCCCTGCACGCAGCCAGGGTGAGACGGAGTCCCAGGAGCAGTGTTTTGTAAACTTTTTAAGACCAAGGAACACCACACAATAATTTTTTTTATGAGGAACACCAAGGATTTTTTTCTTGTGGGAAAAAAAAAAAAAAGGTCGCCTGTCCCTTTAAGGGTGGCCATTTTGAACTCTGTTGTTCTCCGCGGCACAGTTTAAGAAACACTGTCCAAGGGGCAGAGTAAATGGGAAGTTCTGGGCAGGGTTTGGCTCCCAAAGGACACGAGGCCAGAGAGCTAGGAGGAAGGCAAAGCGGGCAGCAGGAAAGGAGGAGAGACATAAGTGGAGCCGAGACTCTGAAGGTCCTCCAAGATTTTGGAAGGGGGTGCAAAGAACCTGAACCCTGGGCAGAAGAGGGGGAGCCGGGCAGGAAATCCCACGTGTACGGACTGAGCGGGTTCTTCTAGGGAAGGATACGGGGGCTGGAATCTGGGTTCTGTCCCGGTGTGGGAAACTGAGGCTCAGAGAGAGCTGGCCGCTTGCTCCTCTCTGCACATGGACCCTCCCTGCCTGGCCAGTGGAGGGCGCCAGAGGCGGGGGTCACATGGCTCTGTTGGACAGGGCCTAGAACCCGCAGATGGATGAAACGGGGGGCACAGGACTTCCCCCCTGCCCTGCCCCTTGGCCATTCCCCCATGGCAGCGGGATCAGTGGTCACCGCGGCTATGTCTGACCTACCTTCCTCTTTCGAAAGAGGAACGTAAATGAGACCAATCTACCGAATCACAGAATCCTGGAGCTGGAAGAGACCTCCGGAGGTCATCAAGTCCAGCCCCCTGCCCAAGGCAGGACCAATCCCAACTCAATCCCTCGCCTGCCTTTCTTCTTGAAGCTAATGGGGCAGCAAAGTGGAGAAGTGAGAGGAGAACCAGCCCCACATCCTTTTGACAGTGCCCCAAACAAAGTGACTGGGCAACAAAATGGCAAATGAAATTTCATGTGGATACATGTAAAGTAATGCACATTGGGAAAAATAACCCCAACTAGACATATAATATAATGGGGGCTAATTTAGCTACAACTCATCAGGAAGGAGATCTTGGAGTCATCGTGGATCGTTCTCTGAAGACGTCCACGCCGTGGGCAGCAGCAGTTAAAAAAGCAAACCGGATGTGAGGAATCATTAAAAAAGGGATCGAGAATAAGATGGAGAATATCGTATTGCCCTTATATAAATCCATGGTGCGCCCGCATCTGGAATGCAGTGTACAGATGTGGTCTCCTCATCTCCAAAAAGATATACCGGCATTAGAAAAGGTTCAGAGAAGGGCAACTAAAATGATTTGGGGTTTGGAACGGGTCCCATCTGAGGAGAGATTAAAGAGACTAGGACTTTTCAGCTTGAAAAAGAGGAGACTAAGGGGGGATAGGATCGAGGTCTATAAAAGCATGAGCGGCGTGGAGAAAGTGAAGAAGGAAAAGTTATTGACTTGTTCCCGTAACATAAGAACTAGGGGCCACCAAATGGAACGAATGGGCAGCAGGTTTAAAACAAACAAAAGGACGTTCTTCTTCACACAGCGCATTGTCAACCTGTGGAACTCCTCACCGGAGGAGGTTGTGAAGCCTAAGACTATAACGGGTTGAAAAGAGAACTAGATACATTCATGGCGGTTAAGTCCACGAATGGCTATTAGCAGGGCTCGCCGAACCGCGGCGAGCCCCGCTCGCCAGCCGGACTGTCCGGCGATCTGCGCATGCGCAGATCGTTCTGCGCATGCGCTGATCGCCCGAACCCAGCTCTTCCAGGTTACAATCTAGTCGCCACGGGAGAGTAGATTGTATAATTTGTCGAGCCCTGGCTATTAGCCAGGATGGGTAAGGAATGGTGTCCCTAGCCTCTGTTTGTCGGAGGGTGGAGATGGATGGCAGGAGAGAGATCGCTTGATCGTTACCTGTTCGATTCACTCCCTCTGGGATACCTGGCATTGGCAACTGTCGGCAGACAGGATACTGGGCTGGATGGATCTTTGGTCTGACCCAATATGGCCGTTCTTATGTTCTTATGTCTCTTCCCCAGACTCCCGGATCTCGCGCCCACAGCTGGGCAATCATCAGTCGGGGGACTCTGGGCCACCGTACGCTTCGTCCAGGCCCTTGAAACGGGGGAGGGTTGGGCTGTGCTGTGTGGAGGGAGGGAGGTTGTTGGCGTTTCAGTGCATGGCTCAGGATCGGGCTGGCTTCCCTCTTCCCCAGCGTCGAGGGTCCAGACCTCGCCTGCACAGCCAACCGTTCCCCCGCCCACCAGTAGCTCTCTGACCTGACCCGTTCCCCCCAGGCAGGTGTGTCCCGTTGGCTGGGGCGACCCGGGCAAGTGCCGACAGCCTTGTTATTTCTTTTTATGGCATGAGGTCATCTGCCAACGTTCCCAGCACCGATGTTCCCAGCCCTCCTCCGTGCATGCCGGAGCCAAGAACGCTGAGGGAGCTCGTAAATTTCTCCCAGCTGAGGCTGCACAAGAACAAGGAGAGCTGCCCAGTGAGCCAGCTGGCCGCCCGCGTTCTTCACCAAGCCTCCGCTGAACGCTGTATGCCTGGTGCCCGGTCTGTAAGCACTCCCATCCGCTGCCACGGCAGAATGGCCAATGCACCCCAAGTCGCTAACCAGCACAAACGGATCAGAACTGTGAGCCCGCTGTCTGCATTAGCCATCACACTGGAATTTGCCAAAGGAGAGGGCAGGGTAGTATATTGGATTGCAAGAAAGAATTTGACACGGTGTCCCCTGCAATCCTAACTAGGGTTGCCAGGTGTCCGTTATTGACCCAGACAGTCTGGTATTTTCGCCTCCCGTCTGGTAAAAAAAATTCAGAAAATACCAGACACCTAAAATGTCCGGTATTTTCTGATTTTTTCCCAGACAGGAGGCAAAAAATTCCAGGTGCTTCCCTGGTTCCGCAGGGGAGCTGTCTGGCCCGGAGCAGGAAGACAAGATGGCAGCCTGTTAGGGCCAAAAAGCCTCAAAAGCATTTCTTAAAGGGGCCACGCTGGTGGGTTTTTTTTTCAACAACTTTGGTCTCCCCCTTTTTTTTTATCAACAGAATTTTTCTCCCGGTGGGTTTTTTTTTTGGGGGGGGGTTCGGTATTTTTGGTTAAACCATCTGGCAACCCTAACTGGCAAATTAATTCCAGTTGCAGTGGGGCCCACGAGAGCCAGCTGGCCAACCGTCTGCAGGATCGGGGAACCCCCTTGAATCTGCGGGGAGAAGAGGATCTATATGAGGGCTGTCTTCTTCAACAGCAGGCCTGCTTCAGAAGAGAGAGCAAATCACACCCAGCAAAGCATGTGGATTGTCGTTGCCCCGCTAGGAGTTGCGATAAAGAAACTACAGTAATTCCTCATTTAACACTATAGATGCGTTTCTGAAAATGTTCGTGCGAAGCAAAAATGTGCAATGCGGGGTCAATTTTCCCATTAAAAATAATGGAAAAGGTGGGGAATTTTTTGCTGAGCAAAAAAAAAAAAAAAAAAAAGCCACCTGTCCCTTTAAGGGCGGCCATTTTGAACTCTGTTCTTCTCCGTGGCACACCTCTGACTGCCTCACGGGCTGCCTTGCCCCCCAGCATCGAGGGTCCTTGCCGGCGTTTCAGGTGGTGGTGGCAAAGTCAATTTTTTCTTGGGTCATCAACGTCAACATTAGAAATCTAGCAACACAAGATAACTAGCAACACACGTCGCTGTGGTTTGTCAAAACACAACGATAAACCTGTGAGAGAGCGGAGGAGCACGGTGACCACGTGTATACATCCGCTCATGCGAATTACCCTGTTTTCACCAACGTATACCGCCATGCAAAGTAGTCCGCCGCTTGATTAATTCCGTGTTCGTTCGGGGACGGTCATGTTATTCGAAAACGTGCTACGCGGGCACGTGTGAAACGAGTAATTACTGTATGTCCCCATCCCCCCATGAGCAAACCACATAGCCCAGAAGACCTCAAGCAACGGGAGGAGAGAGAGGACCAGTTTCATTGTGAATATCGTTATGCCGGAAGATGTTTATGGCCATTTGGGGAGTCCCAGAGCCACACCCCACCTTAAAACCAATGGATGTGACCAAGTCCCCTCCTTTGGCCAATGGAAGGAGCATCTAAGCCCCTTTATGTAGTAAGGGGAGCTGCAGACGAGGAAAGTGACTGCCCAAGGCTCTGGTCCCCACGGCTGGTCAGAGCTACTCCGGGTAAATTAACAGGGGCGTTCCCAGCTGCAAAAGCAGGGGGCAGGATAAAGGTTGAACCCAGAGCCCGCTGCAGCCTTCGAAGCAGAGACAGTGGGCTGCAAGCCTCTTTCAAACGAGGCTTTTTCGAAAGATACGTTTGAAAAAGCCTCTTTCGAAAAAGAGCATCTAGACTACAAGTGCTGTTGAAGCGACAAAGAGAGCACCCAGGCAGTCTGGATGCTCTCTTTTGAAAAAGCCCAGTTTTGCACTACATAGCGCCTTTTTTCGAAAGAGCGCTTTCAAAAAAAGGCATTCTTTCTTGTAAAATGAGATTTTCCCTCGGTTGAAAAAACTGCCGCGTTCTTTCAATTTACCTTCGAAAGAACGCGGCAGCAGTCTAGACACAGGGGAAGTTTTTTCAAAAAAAGGCCACTTTTTCCGAAAAAAACCTGTAGTCTAGACACACCCTCTGTGTGTGGGGCAGGCAGAAGGTGGCTCTGGGTGTGTGAACTTGGGGTGGGATGCTATGGGGCACTGGCAGATCAGGGGGTGTATGAACTTGGGCTGCAGTGCTGGAGAAGGGGCTGGAAGGTGGGCCGGATGTCCTCGGCGCAGCTGCCTTAGGGAGCGTGTCGGTGGTGAGCTTGGAGAACGGCGGACGGGCTTTTGGAGGGGATGGTGCCAGCGGTGGGATCAGCAGCCGGCGAAACAGCTGGAGGCCGATTCCTCTTTGCCGTTCGGCAACCCAGGGACCACTGGGCGGCTTCGTTGATGTGCCCGCCGCTGGTTTCTTTGCAGATTCCTCCCGTGAGCTGACAGGCCCGGACTTGGCTGCAAAAGCAGGGGGCGGGATAAAGGTTGAACCCAGAGCCCGCTGCAGCCTTCGAAGCAGAGACAGCGGGCTCCTTGGGCACAGAGCTTTCTGGAGGGGCAGGCCTGGGGGGTTTCGAATTAAGGACGCTTCTTTCTTCCGTGCGCAAACAGGACGCTACGGATGGTCTCGGTCTATAGACAGGCTTGCACAAAGACTAGACCCGACCGGTGCTGCCCTAGATTCAGGTGCCAACCGGCTGATTAGCAGAGCTGCCAACCATGCTGGAGGTGGTGTACATCCCCGTCTGTGTCAGCGCACCGAACAAAATTGATTCCGCACGTGGAAAAAATTCGAGGGACTTTTGGGCCCGACGGACATCATTTATTCCTTGCGGCTTTCATGGCTCTGTGCCCCCGCTAACGCCGCTGCTCAGGGCCGCGAAAAACCTGCCCCCTCCCATAGCTCAGCTCACCTAAGCCACGAAACGCAGCGACCGCTTCTCGGGGAGGTGGGTTCACGACAGCCAGGGGAGAACCGTGCCTGCCCCGGCCGCGTCCCCACGACAGCGGGGACGGTCGGAGGCCGCGCAAGAGGGGGCGTTCTCTGGCCGTGCCCGCTGGAGAGCAGGCGCATAATGGTTAACCACGGCCCGTCTTCGCGGGACACTCGCGGGTCCAATTGGCCGCCAAATTTGGGTGTTTAGGACAAAGCCGGCCAGGGTGCAGCAATATTTCCATGATGTGCTCAGCGTTGCTCATTCCAGTGGAAAAAGTTTCTTTAAACAAATCCCAGCAGCCCCGGGCCGCTTGGCGGGGCCAGCACACGAGGAGGAGAAATACGCTGAAGACGGAAAGGACGGCACAGCTGACTGCACCAAGCCCTGGACGGCAGAATGACCCACGGGCTCCTCTGCGGCTCCACGTGGCAGCCTGGCAGTGGCCTGGCTTTTAACCTGGCAGCATCCCACGGAGCCACACTCTGCCCCACGGCAGGCAGAGGGAGATGTGGCCAGCTGATGTCCCAGGGCTGCATGATCAGTGGGGGGACTTAAACCTGGTTTAAGTCACGGAAGACATGAGGGGAGTGAACGTGCTGGCTGTGCCACGTGGGTCAGCCCCAAGGTCCATGCAGCCCAGCGTCCCGTCTGCCGACAGTGGCCAACGCCAGGTGTGAACCGAACAGGGGAACCGTCAAGTGATCCCACGTCTACCACCAATCCCCTGCTTCTGACAAGCAGAGGGACGCCATCCCTGCCCATCCTGGCAAACAGCCACTAATGGGTCCTGTCCCCCATGAATGTATCTCGTGTTTTTTGGAACCCTGTTCAAGTCCTGGTTTCCACCGCATCCTCTGGCAAGGAGTTCCCCAGGTTGTGTGCTGCGTGAAGAAATATTTGCTTTGTTTTAAACCTGCTACCTGTTCACTTCATTTGGTGACCCCCCCCCCCCCCATTCTTGTGTTTCGGGAACCAGTCAATCACTTTTCCTTATTCACTTTTTCCACCCCACTCATGATTTTATAGACCTCGATCCTATGCCCCCGTAGTCTCCTCTTTTCTCAGCCGAAAAATCCCCGTCTTTTTCATCTCTCCGTTCCAGACCCCTCATCATTTGCGTTGCCCTTTTCTGAACCTTTTCCAAGGCCGAGAGAGCTTTTTGGCGATGAGGCGACCACCCCAAGACGTGGGCGTCCCACGGACGCCTGTTACGTCCCCCCACCACGCCCCTTTGGGAGCTCAGGACCGACGCCTGACGATTGCTATGGGCCCAGCCGGCCCACCGGGAGGGGTCCTATTAGACCTGGGACTTGCAATGAAGGTGGCGAGCGGCTGGAGAAGCAGCCCCACAGACCCAGTCGGATACAAGGCTGTGGATTGGACAGGAATCCTGCCTGTCCCCACCCAACCAGGGGTCACCCAATACAAGCTTGGTGATGGATGGACCCGGTAGCCTCAGGGTATAGGGCAGATAAGGGGGGGGGCCAGAATGTAGGTAGGTTGGGGAGCTCCCCCAGTGGCACAGTGGCTAAGGTACCTGTCTCTGGAAGTTAAGGGTTCAAGCCTACTACCACCAGCTTGGTGATGGATGGACCAGGTGCCTTTGGACCAAAGGAAGGATAAAGGGGGCCCAGAATGGAGGGGGGCTGGGGGCTCCCCACAGGCACAATAGATAAGAGGGCACAATGGATAAGATCTCCAGATCCTGAGTCTGAGCTGTGTCCCCTGGGACAGCTACCACCACCAGCTTGGTGATGGATGGACCAGGCACTCTTAGGAGAAAGGGGGCCCAGAATGTCGGGGGGCTCCCCCAGTGGCACAGTGGATCAGGTACCCAGATCCAGAAGTGAAGGGTTCGAGCCCCACACCCCTGGGACCAGCCACCAGCTTGGTGATGGATAGACCAGGCACCCTCGGGACAAAGGAAGGATAAAGGGGGCCCAGAATGGAGGGCAGCTGGGGGCTCCCCCACTGGCACAGTGGGTCAGGTACCGGCCACCAGAGGTGGAGGGTTCAAGCCTTCCCAGGACAGCCACCCCATGCTCCTCTCCTGAAGGGGGCGCTGATGAAGAAGCTTGATCTGCTCCTTCACCCCAGGGCATGAAACGAAGCCAGGAGGCCCACGTCACCCCCCACCTTCGGTCCCCAGCTTCCCCTGGGCACCCACGGGGACTCAGCCCCACGACACGCCCTCCCGGTGTCTCCCCAAGATCTGCCCCACCTCACAGCTGTTCTGCCAGGGCACGGACAGTGTGACCTGGCTCAGCAGAAGAACTTAGCAGAGGGCCTGCAACAGGGTGGACACCCCCCGGCCACTGGGCAGCGGAGCTCAGAGGAAGTCCCGCCCCTCAGCCACACTGGGCACGCTCCAAGGGCTGGAGCAGTATAAAAGGGAGCAACTCAGCTCAGGCCGGGATGGACTCTGGAGGAGAAGGACCTGCTGGTGCTCCAGAGAGGCCATGGCTGTGGGGCCGGAGACCCATGGAGTGACCCCCATGCCAGCTCTAGTGGGATGTGACCCAGGGAGGTCTCTCCAGCCCAAGCTAGCGCAGTGTGTTGTGGTGGGAGTCCCTGCAGAGTGGGGGGTCTGGGAGGGTAGGATGGGAGCACCACCCCCATGGGAGCTACTGCCCCAAAACCTGTGACTCTAGCCATTGGGTGGTGCTACCCTGAACTGAAGGCCGTGATTGCTGACTCTACCCATTGGACTGTGCTGCCCTATGCGCCAGGACTGTCATGGACTGTAGCCGTTAGGCTGCGCTGCCCTGAACCTTAGGACTGTGTGAGAGACTGTGGCCATTGGGCTGCACTGCCTTGGGACCAGATGAGCTCAGGATGCAACAGGGGTCCTGCCTCAGCTGGCCTGCCTCTAGCAGGGAGTTTCCACCCCCAGCCTCTCCCTAGCAGGGCACCTCCCCCTGGCCTGGGGGCAGCTGCCGGTGCCTGTTTACCCCCCTCTTGGGAGGGGTGTGGAAGGGATTCCCCCCCGGGGGCAGGGCTGCTGTGGGAAAGGCGGCCGGCCAGCCGCGGAGCCCATAACCCCAGGCCCCTGCTTCTGACCCTCACCGAGCGGCTTTAAACCCACCCTTCGCCCAGACACGCACCTGGCTCCCCTCCCGCCCCAGCTGCTTGCTAAACTCCGAGCTCCTCCGCTCCTCCGCCGCGTGTCATGGCCCCTGGATTCCCAGCCGTGGCTGGCGAGTCTCCGCCGCTCGCGGTGCCTTCCATTCCAGGCCTGCGGTTTTAAGTGGGGAGGCCCGCGCAGCCAAATACAGTCTCCGGGCCCTGTAGACGTGTCGGTTTTGGTGCCTTCTCCCGCCTCCGCCGCGAATACCCTTTACTCTGCCCTTGCTGCTTTGGAACCCGCGCCTGTGTGGTTTTGCCTTGAAGGGGGCCGTGCCCAAGGCCTGTTGGTGTGTCTTTGGCGCCTTGCTGTTTCACAGCGGGTGTAGCCGGGGGCCAGCACTGTGCCCGGCCTGGCACAACCCCCTTCTCCCCCCGCCTCCTCTCCTCCGGAAAGAGCATCACCCACCCAAGCTCCGTGCCCGGGGTGTGCAGGTGGGTGCGGGAATGACTCCGAGGAGGGGCCTTGCAGGTGATTGCAGGGAGATCTGGCAGCACGAGGGTGCTGGAGGGGGGCAATGGGCACTGGAGGGCAGCAGGGCTGGGGAGGCAGGGGCTGCAGGAGTGACTCCAAGGAGGGGCCTTGCGGGTGATTGCAGGGAGATCTCCCACTGGGGGCAGCATGAGGGTGCTGGGGGAGGGCGGGGGGCAATGGGCACTGGAGGGCAGCAGGACTGGGGTAGGGGCGATGTGGGGTGGGAGTGACTCGAGGAGGGGCCTTGGTGTTTGCAGGGAGATCTCCCACTGGGGGCAGCACGAGGGTGCTGGGGGGGGGGCAGAAGGGGCAATGGGGGCAGGGGCATGTCGGAGGGCACTGGGGGCAGAGCCAGGGCATCCAAGGAGCGGGCAGTAGCCCCGTGGAAAGGCTTGTAGCTGCCGGGACAGACCTAGCCCCGCCCCGCCCTGCACAGCGTGGCCCCGCCCCCTCGCGCGGCTCCGCCCCCCTGCGCGTCCCAGAACTACACGCCCCAGAATGCCGCGCGCGGGGTTCGAACGCCGGGGGGCGGGCCCAGCGATTGAAACGGGCCAATGGAGGGGGAGCGGGAGAGGGATTGGGCGCCGCGCGCCCGGGGATTGGTGGGAGCAGGGGCCGGGGGCGGGGCCAAAGGGCGGGGGCCGGCGGCCGGTGGGGACGCGCCGCCCAGTCTCAGCGGCGGCCGGAGCGGAGCGGAGCGGAGCCGCCACGGCTCATGGCCTGGACCCGGCGGCGCGAGGTGGGCGGGGAGCGCTCCGGATCCGCGGGGGACGCAGGCGCGGGCTAATCCGGACTGGGGGGTTGGAGGCGAATCCGGATCGGGGGTGCGGGCTAATCCGGATCGGGGCTTTGGAGGTGAATCCGGATCGGGGGTGCGCGGGCAAATCCGGATCGGGGCTTTGGAGGCTAATCCGGATCGGGGGTGCGCGGGCTAATCCGGATGGGGGTGCGCGGGCTAATCCGGATCGGGGCTTTGGAGGTGAATCCGGATCGGGGGTGCGCGGGCAAATCCGGATCGGGGCTTTGGAGGTGAATCCGGATCAGGGGTGCGCAGGCAAATCCGGATCGAGGGTTTGGAGGCTAATGCGGATCGGAGGTTTGGTGGCTAATCCGGATCGAGGGTTTGGAGGCTAATCTGGATCGGGGGTGCGCGGGCAAACCCGGATCGGGGGTTTGGCGGCTAATCCGGATCGGGGGCTTGACGGCTAATCCGGATCGGGGGCTTGGAGGCTAATCCGGATCGAGGGTGCGCGGGCTAAACCAGAGCGAGGGGTGGGCCGGTGCTCTTTGATCCGGTTTAAGGCATTGGTGGCGCCGGCTCATCCCAGTGCGGGTGGGGAGGGAGGGCCAACAGTCGTCTGTCTGGATTGCCCCATTGAGGCTCCTGCCCCATCCGGGGGAGCCGCTTGCTAATCCGGGTTCACAGGGGCGGGAAAGACCCTGGCTGACCCCAGCAAACCTCCAAGTGTGTGTGTGCGGGGGGAGTCTAATGTAAACTCAATTTCTGGCTCCTTGTGGGCTGGCAGGCACGCCCTGGACCAGGCTGTACCCTGCGGCTTTTCCCTTCCCTTCCCTAGCGCATCCGGTCCAGAGATGAGCTATTTCGGATCTGGTTTGGCAGTTCCCACTTCCTTTCATCCATTCTGGATCCAAGGGGGGTGTGTGTGTGCGAATTTAGACCCAATCCGTATTAAGGAAATCGGGGGCCCTGGCCAGGCCCCAGGCGAACTCCTACTCGGGTTGGCTGGAGCCGCTCCGGACTCCTGTTACCTCAGAGCAAAGTTTGCCTGGTAGGCCGGTGACTTTCACCAGCGCTGAATTCGGAGCGTGGCAAATACAGTGTAAACAGACCCGGCGGGGCTGAGGGAACGGGCCGGCGTTAAAACGATGGGTGTGCTCGGACCAGCCGAGCCACGATCATGAATTGGGGGGGCGCTGGTATAACTGGTCCCTGCGCTTTCTGGCGGGAGGTAACGGTACCCAAATATCGTTCGGTTCTGGGGTGGAGCGGCTCTTGGTTTGATCTTATGAAAGCCAAACTGTGTTTGGAGACGCTTTGGCTACGTCTACACCGCAAACCTCTTCCGAAAGAGCCTGTTTCGAAAGATCCGTTCGGAAAAGCCTCTGTCGCAAAAGAGCGTCAAGCAGTACTTCGGGAAAAGCACGCCGCTTTTTCGAAAGACAGCGCCACCCAGGCAGCCTGGATGCTCTCTTCCGAAACAGCACCGTTTGCACCACATCGCGCTTTCGAACGCGCGCTTTCGAAAAAAGGCGTGCGTTCTCCTAAATGAGCTTTTCCCGCGGTCGAAAAAACCGCCGCGTTCTTTCGAGGTACCTTTGAAAGAACGCGGCAGCAGTCTAGACGCCGGGGAAGTTTGGTCGAAAAAAGGCCACTTTTTGGGAAAAACCCTGTAGTCTAGACACACCCTCTGCGTGGGGCAGGCGGAAGGTAGCTCTGGGTGTGTGAACTGGGGGGGGATGCTATGGGGCACTGTCAGATCGGGGTGTATGAATTTGGGGTGCAGTGCTGGAGAAGGGGCTGGAAGTCCTCGGTGAGCTTGGAGAACGGCGGACGGGCTTTCGGAGGGGATGGTGCCAGCGGTGGGATCAGCAGCCGGCGAAACAGCTGGAGGCCGATTCCTCGTTGCCGTTCGGCAACCCAGGGACCGCTGGGCGGCTTCCTTGATGTGCCCGCCGCCTGGTTTCTTTGCAGATTCCTCCCGTGCGCTGACGGACCCGGACCTGGCAGTCTGAACGTCTCCCGCCCGCTCGGTTTCATCCGGCTCCGAGAGCTGCCGGGCCCGGGTCCCTGTGCCTGGAGCGAAGCCGGGCAAGCATGTCTGAACAAAACCTCTTGAGCATGGACGAGGGCGCCCTCCGGAAACTGGTGAGTGCCCCGCACGGTGCAGCCCAGCAGGAATATCTCTGGGATCGCTCCTGGCTTGGGGGGGGGTGCCTGTTTGTTTACCCTATAACGGGGGCGGGCTTAGCGGGGGATTCGGGTACGGCCCTGCCACGCTTTGATTGTACGGTGCAGCTGGGCTGTTCCTGCCTAGACCCTCCAGCACGGTTTGGGATCCGGCTGATGTAACCGCCACGGGGCGGATTTGAACCCGGGACCTCTGGGAGTTGTCTCGGAGCCTCTACCCGGCTGAGCTAAAAGCCAGCTGGCTCCCAGCCCGTGCTGTAGGGCAGGGGTGGCCAACCCGTTCAACGAAGCGGAAAAAACGCAAAGAGCCGTTTTTGTTGAGGGGGAAAAAAAAAAAGGGACGCTGCCCCTTTAAATGACACGGCGGTTTGGCCCGGTCAGGCTCCCCTGCCCCCCTGTGAGCACGGGGGGCCAGGGGCTGTTTCTAGGGGCGGCTTTGCGCGTTGGCCACCCCCGCGGTAGAGGTCTCTTGATCTTCGTGGTCAAGCGGGGCACAATGAACCACGCTGGGTGGGGGGGTGATGTTGGACCCAGCGGTGGGCCCCCTAGAGGCCGGGGCTGTGCGTGGCGCCCGTTTCCGAGCTGTTGGGTGCCTGGCTGCGCCGGGGCGGGAATTTGGCCGGCGCCGGGAGGCTGGCTGTGTGTGACTCCGTAGGTAGCACGTTTGCCCGCTCCCCGGAGACTCGCCGGGGCGTGGGAACGCCGAGGCTGACGCTGGCCCGGCTCGGTTTGTCCTTGGCCGGGGAGTGACCGAAGGCGGAGCAGTTCTAGCCTGCCACCGGGCCATGGGTCGGTCGTCCGCCCCAGTAACAACCGTGCCCTGGCTTCCTCTGTAAGCCGAGTCCCTAATCGGAGGGGGGGGAAGATGGCTTAGTGGTTAAAGCGCTTGCCTGCGTCTTAGGAGGCTAGGGGTGGAGTTCCTTCTCCGCCACTGACTTCCCGGGTGGCCTTGGTTGCGTCCCTTATCCGGGCCTGGGCCTTTGCGGCCTGCGATCGGTCGGTCCGGGCCTGGTGCCGGTGCTGGACGACCTCCCGAGGCCCCTTCCGGCTCCACGGTTCATACAATCCCAGAGCTGGAAGAGACCTCCGGAGGTCATCAAGTCCAGCCCCCTGCCCAAGGCGGGCCCAATCCTGGCGTTCCTGGGTCGGGCCTGGGGCCTTCGCCTGGGCTGCGCTGGCCTCAGCAGGGGGGGCAGGCCTGGGAGGGTAGAGATGGGGACAGGGCTGTGGGCTGCCTCCTTGCCCTGCGGCGACCCCATGGGGAGTGTCTGGGCCCTGCCCCCTTTGTGCAGGGTGCCGGGGCAGGGCGTGCACCTCTCCCTGCCGGTGCCACTTGTGAATGGGGCTGCCTCAGTTTCCCCCGGCCCGGCTGGCGGGAGTCCAGGACGGGGAGGGGGGGCTCGGTGGCTCCGGCTGTGGGGCTGGAAGGGGGGCGAGGATTCCCCCCCCTCCCGCCCTGGGCCGGGCCGGCTGGGAGAGGCCCCTTGGCTGGCATGGGAGGCGGGATTTTTCCGCTGCCTCTTGGCTCGGAGCGGCTGGAAGAGGCTTAGCCCATATAAGGGAAAACTGCCTGCCTCTCCCCACGCTTCCTCCGCCGGGCTCGCCACGCCCGGCTGCCTCTCCTCCCGGGGCCGGGCCGCTATGGGGCATGGGGGGCTGGGCCTGTTCCTAGGGGATACTGTGGGCCTGGGGCACTGGGTCTGTTCTCGGGGGGCACCATGGGGCTGGGGGCTGTCGGGGTGCATTGGGGGCTGGGCCGGTTCCTAGGGGTACCATGGGGCTGAGGGGCACTGGGTCTGTTCCCGGGGACCATGCGGTAGGGAGGCTGTTTGGGGGCTGGTCCTGTTCCCAGGGGTCACTGTGGGGCTTGGGGGACTTTGCGGGGCTGGCCCCGTTGCCCAGAGGGGCAGAGGGTACTGGGGGGCTGGGCCTGTTCCTAGGGGGTACCATGGGGCTGAGGGGGCACTGGGTCTGTTCCCAGGGGCACCATGCGGGTAGGGAGGCTGTTTGGGGGCTGGTCCTGTTCCCAGGGGCACTGTGAGGCTGGGGACTTTGGGGGCCTGGGCCGTTGCCAGAGGGGGCAGAGGGTACTGGGGGGCTGGGCCTGTTCCTAGGGGGTACCATGGGGTGGGGGGGGGCACTGGGTTTGTTCCTGGGAGGCACTGTGTGGTCAGGGGCCATTGGGGGTCTGGGCCTGTTCCCAGGGGCACCGTGGGGCTGGGGAGCTGTCGGGGGCATTGGCAGGCTGGGCCTGTTCCCAGGGGCACCGTAGGGCTGGGGGCTATTGGGGGTGTTCCTGTTCCTAGGGGCACCATGGGGCTGGGGTACTGGGTCTGTTCCTGGGGGCACAGTGTGGGTAGGGGCTGTCGGGGCTGATTGGGGGCTGGGTCTGTTCCCAGGGGCACCCTGGGGCTGGGGAGCTGTTGGGGCTGGGCCTGGTCCCGGTCCCAGGGGTCTGTGGCCTATTCCCAGGGGGCACCGTGGGGCGGGGATGGGGGAGGGCGAGGGACTCCGCTGCAGAGCCAGGGCCTGCTGTGGGCTGGTGCTGTCCCCCCCCGCCTCCTCTTCCACCCCCCCCCAGCCCCGCCTCTCCCACGGGCCCTCCCCCCGCCCTGTGGCTTGGGCGGGGTGTCAGCGTCCCGGCCCAGCTGGGCTGCTGGCGAGGGGCCGGGCCCGGCTCACAAGGCCGCATTGTGCTGGCCGGGGCGGCCGTTGGCGGCTGCCGGGTCGTTTAGGGCCTTGCGGCGGCGGCGGCGGCGGCGGGGGGGGCGTTTCCTCCCCCTGCGCTGCTGGCCCGGGCTGCCGTGGGCTCCACCCCGAACCCGGGAGCCCCCAAGGGGCCGGGGACCCCCCCCATCCCGCCCAGACTCCCGCATTGCAGCGTCTGGGGGACCTGCGGGCGGTGTCGGGACAGGCCGGGCTGGCCGGTTCGGCCCCCGAGGCTGGCTGGGGGCCACTTAGGGGTTGGGGGGGGGCCAGGCACACACACCCGCGTGGGGCAGCCCAGCGTGAGGTCTGTGTCGCTCTGCCCCCAACAGGCCGGTCCTGGGGGTCAGAGGCTCTCCCTGGGCCAGATACCACCTCCGGCCCTAGCACGCAAGCCGCCCGGAGAAAGGTGGGTGCCCCACCTTTGCCCTCGGGCTGGCCCCCCCAACTTTGCCCTCGGCGGCTCCCTCTGGAACAGCAGCTGGTGTGGGTCCGAGCGTTTCTTTTGATGGCTGCGCTCCCTAGGGGTCTCGAACCCCCCTCCTCGGGTTGGGGGAGTCCCGGGCGCCCCCCGCCACCCAGACACCTGCTCCATGTCGCAAGGGGCCCCTGATGCCGGGGGAGGGGGGCTGCATCTCCCAAGTCCCTCCCTTATTCCTGCTCGTTTTGTTCCGCCCGTGTGCGGAATAATTTTCTCTGTGCACCGCGGCGCGCGGGAATGGGTCTCGGCCGCCCAAGCGCCCGTCCTCCCGGGGCGAGCCAGCCGGTCCGGGTCTTGCTTCCCTGCCGCGGGGTCGGGGCAACCCCGGGGAGAGGGGCAGCCCTCCTGCCCGGTCCCACCCCACCCACTACCCGGCGACACAAGGGGACCCATTGTGCCGCCCACGGCCGGGAAGGGTGCCTGGAGGCGGCCGGATAAATAACCGGGCTCTGTCCGTCCCCGGGTGACTTCCCCCCCCACATTATCTGCCCCTCCCCCCCAGCTGGAGGCCACGGCGGACCTCGCCGAGCGGCGCCAGATCCGCTCGGCCATCCGGGAGCTGCGGCGGCAGGAGCTGGAGCGGGACGGAGAGGCCCTGGCGTCCAAGCGCTTCCGCCCGGAGCAGGGCGGCAGCCGCCGGCGGGAGAACAAGGAGAACTGGCTGCGGTAGGCGCCGTGGGGGGGCGTACGGGGGGGAAGGGGGGGACGTCGGGAACCCCCGCAGGGCCTGATGGGGGCGTCTCGCCACAGGTCTCAGCGGCTGGAGGAGGAGCAGGCCAAGGCCCTGGAGCTGCTGGCGGGGAAACTCGACTCCATCACGGATGTGGAGGAGCTCACGGCTCTGGTGAGTGCGGGCCGGGGAGGCTGCGGGGCGGGGTTCCTGCGCAGCTCTTGGGTTCTCTGGCGGCTGCCTGGCCTTGGGCGAGTCATGGCCGCACGGTGCCTCAGTTTCCCCTCTTACTGGGGCTGCCGCCGTCTTGGCCATGCCTCAGTTTCCCCTCTTACTGGGGCTGCTGCTGTCTTGCCGTGCCTCAGTTTCCCCTCTTACTGGGGCTGCTGCTGTCTTGGCTGTGCCTCAGTTTCCCCTCTTACTGGGGCTGCCGCCGTCTTGGCCATGCCTCAGTTTCCCCTCGTACTGGGGCCGCCACCATCTCGGCCGTGCCGTGCCTCAGTTTCCCCTCTTACTGGGGCCACTGCCTTGGCCATGCAATGCCCCAGTTTCCCCTCTTACTGGGGACGCCATGGTCTCAGACGCGCCATGCCTCAGTTTCCCCTCTTACTGCGGCTGCCGCCATCTCAGCCGAGCCTCACTTTCCCCTCTTATTGGAGATGCCACGGTCTTGGCTGCGCTGTGCCTCAGTTTCCCCTCTTACTGGGGATTCCGCCGCCTCGGCCGCAACATGCCTCAGTTTCCCCTTTTATTGGGGAGGCTGCCTCGGCCGTGCCGAGCCTCTGTTTCCCCTCTTACTGGGGACGCCGCCTCGGCCGCGCCATGCCCCAGTTGCTCCTCTTACTGGGGATGCTGCCGTCTCAGCCGCCGTGCCTCAGTTTCCCCTCTTCCTGGGGATGCCTCGGCCACGCCGTGCCTCAGTTTCCCCTCTTCCTGGCGCCGCCGCCATCTTGGCCACGCCGTGCCTCAGTTTCCCCTCTTCCTGGCGACGCCTCCGTCTCGGCCATGGCGTCCCTCCTCCCCGCGGGGGCTGGCAGGTCGTGCGCCCGGGGCAGCGGAGGGGGGCTGGCCGTGGGGCTGGACCTGGGAGAGGCGGTTCGGGTTAGGGAGCCGTGCCATGCCCCGGGTGTGCCCCTTTCTGCCGCAGCTGCGAGGCGCCGGCGAGTACGAGGAGCGCAAGCTGATCCGGGCGGCCATCCGCAAGCTGCGGGCCCAGGAGATCGAGGGTAAGTGCCCTGAGCCCCATGCGCCCTACGTGGGGCTGGCCCGGCCCCGGGCCACTCTGTAACTGCCGCCTTCCTCCCGCCCAGCGGCAGCCGCGCCCGGGAGAGCCGCCGGCAGCCGGAGAGGGGAAACTGAGGCACCGGGGAGCCCGGCCGGGGCCCGCTCTGAGGTGAGTGGGGGCAGGGGGGCTCCGGTGAGGGGGGGCTGCCGTGCTTTGGGGGTGGGACTGGGCTGAGCCCCTCTGGGGACTTCCGGCCACTTCCTCTGGGGCTGGGTTGAACCTGGCTGGGGAGTGGGGGCAGAGTGGTGCGCTGGCGGTGCTAAGGGCTGTGGGCAGAGTGGTGCGCTCGGGCGCGCTAAGGCCTGTGGGGAGCAGAGTGGTGCGCTCGGGCGGCGCTAAGGGCTTGGGGGAGGCAGAGTGGTGCGCTCGGGCGGCGCTAAGGGCTGGGCAGAGTGGTGCGCTCGGGCGGTGCTAAGGGCTGTGGGGGGGGACAGAGTGGTGCGCTCGGGCGGTGCTAAGGGCTGGGGGCAGAGTGGTGCGCTCTGGGCGGCTCTAAGGGCGGGGGTGCAGCTCTAAGGCGGGGCTCTAAGGGCCGGGGGCAGCGTGGCACGCTCTGGGCGCTCTAAGGGGCGGGGGGCAGCGTGGCGCGCTCGAGCGCTCTGGGCGGGGCAGCGTGGCGCCCGGGCGGCTCTAAGGGCGGGGGCCAGCGTGGCACGCTCTGGGCGGCTCTGGGCGGGGGCAGCGTGGCGCGCTCTGGGCAGCTCTGGCGGGCGGGGTGCAGCTCTACGGACGGGGGCTCTAAGGCGAGGGGGCAGTGTGCGCTCGGGCGGTTCTAAGGCGGGGTGCAGCTCACGGACGGGCTCGGCGGCGGGGCAGCGTGGCGCGCTCGGGCGGCTCTAAGGGCGAGGGGGCAGCGTGGTGCGCTCCGGGCAGTTCTAAGGCGGGCGGGGCAGCGTGGTGCGCCAGGCGGCTCTAAGGGCGGGGAGCAGCGTGGCGCTCGGGCAGTTCTGGGGCGGGGTGCAGCTCACGGGCGGGGCTCTAAGAGGCGGCGGGGCAGCGTGGCGCGCCGGGGCGGCTCGGCGGGCGGGGCAGCGTGGTGCGCCCGGGCGCTCGGCGGGGCAGCGTGCGCGCCTGGGCGGCTCGGCGGGGGCAGCGTGCGCGCTCGGGCAGCTCGGGCGGGGTGCAGCTCACGGACGGGGGCTCGGCGAGGGCAGTGTGGCGCGCTCGGGCGGTTCTAAGGGCGGGGTGCAGCTCACGGACGGGGGCTCTAAGGCGAGGGGGCAGCGTGGCGCGCTCGAGCGCTCTAAGGCGCGAGGCAGCGTGGTGCGCTCAGGCGGCTCTAAGGGCGGGGGCAGCGTGGCGTGCTCCGGGCGCTCTAAGGCGGGGTGCAGCTCTACGGACGGGGGCTCTAAGGGCGAGGGGGCAGGCGCGCTCCGGCGGTTCTAAGGCGGGGTGCAGCTCTACGGACGGGGGCTCTAAGGCGAGGGGGCAGCGTGGCGCCCGGGCGGCTCTAAGGCGGCGGGGGCAGCGTGAGTGCGCTCAGGCGGCTCTAAGGGCGGGGCAGCGTGGCGCGCTCGGGCGGTTCTAAGGCGGGGTGCAGCTCTACGGACGGGGGCTCTAAGGCGGGGGCAGCATGGCGCGCCGGGGCGGTTCTAAGGCGGGGTGCAGCTCTACGGACGGGGCTTGGCGGCGGGGGCAGGCGCGCCTGGCGGTTTCTAAGGCTGGGGCAGCGTGGCGACTCCGGGCGGTTCTGGGTGGGGGCAATGCCAAAGGCTGGGGATGGGTGGGGCGCGGAGGCCTCACACCCCTCTCTCCCGGGCGCAGACGCCGGAGGACCTGGCAGAGCGGGAGCAGGTCCGGGCTCCGATCCGCTCGCTGTGCAGCCAGCAAAGCGGGGAGCCCCCCAAACCGGAGGCCCCGGGTGAGTCGCATCCTCCCGCCCCGCGCCCCGTTCGCTGGGCGGGGCTGTGGGGCTGATTCGGGGCCGCGGTGGAGGGGGCCTCAGGACGCGGGGGCGACCCTCCCCCGTCAGACGCTGGTTCTCTCTCCCCCAGACTCTTCCTCCGGGCCCCTCCTGCTCCTGCACCCGGAGCCGAGCGAGCCCGGCCAGAGCCCGGCCAGCCCCTGCGCCCCGGAGGGCGGCGGCGAGACCGAGTCCAGGGGGGACTCAGAGGAGCCCGAGGCAGCGGCCGGGCCGGGCGACCACCGCCCAGCGGCGGACACCCGCCCGAGGCTGCCCCACGACGGCCAGGTACCGAGCCCTGCCCCTTCCGGGGGGCACCGGGGGGGCTGCCCGGGGCCGTCAGCCTGGGGGCTCCGTCGCTAACCCGCCACCTTCCCTCGCCTCTCCCCAGGCCAGCGTCTGCCTCGCAAGCCGGGCCCCGGCCAAGCCAGCGGGCGGTGCCACCGAGATGCCAGCTGGTAAGCCGCCCCCTCTGCCGGCTGGAGTGGGGCAGGGAGAAGACCATCGGGTCCTCTTGCTCCCCCCCCAGCGGAGCGTTGGGTGGGGCAGGGCAGCCTAGTGGGCGCTGCGTGGGTGGCTCGGCTCACTTGCCTCCTGTCTCCCCTTCCAGTGCCTGCCCGGCGCGCCCGGCCCGCCGCCGCCGTACCCGCCCGGCCGGGCCCCGCCGCCGCCTCTTCTGCGGATGCTCCGACTGCCGGGGGCCCGGCCGGCCCGGGAGAGGAGGGCCGTGCCGGGGGGCGGAGCCGGGCCGGCCCCTCGCTGCTGACGTCGGCCCCGAGGCCCCTGAAAAACGCCGCCGCCCGCCCGGCCGGCCCAGAGGAGCCCGTCCCCTCCTCCTCGCCGCCGCCGCCCGCCCGGGACGAGGCCGCCATGAAGACGCTCTTCACCATCCAGATCAAGGATGCCCGGCGCAGCCCGTCAGCGGCCGCGGTCGCCCGCCGGCGGCCAGCGGGCAGGTAGGTGCCTCGCGTGGGGCGGAGGGGGCTGGCGCGAGCGGAGTGGGGCAGAGCCGGGGCCGCGGATGCCGGCCGGCCCCACACCTGCCCTCCCTTCCTAGAGCTGACCCTGGGGCTGAGCAGCACGACCGCACGGATCCAGGTGGGAGAGCCCCGGCTGTGCACTGGGCTATGGGCGGCTGAGTCTGGGGGGGGGAGCTGCCTCGCCAGAAACGTGATCCGGGTCTGAGCCAAGCCGGGTTTTCTCTCCCCCTCCCACTGCCGCGCTTCCCCACATCGGGTCTGAGCCACGCCTGGTTCCTGCCCCTTCCGCCCCCCCCCATGTATCGGGTCTGAGCCAAGCCTGGCTCCTGCCCCCCACGTATCGGGTCTGAGCCACGCCTGGCTCCTGCCCTTTCCCTCCCCCCCACGTATCGGGTCTGAGCCAGGCCTGGCTCCTGCCCCCCACGTATCGGATCTGAGCCACGCCTGGCTCCTGCCCCCCATGTATCGGGTCTGAGCCATGCCTGGTTCCTGCCCCTTTCCCTCCCCCCCACGTATCGGGTCTGAGCCACGCCTGGCTCCTGCCCCCCACGTATCGGGTCTGAGCCACGCCTGGTTCCTGCCCTTTTCCCTCCCCCCCACGTATCGGGTCTGAGCCAGGCCTGGCTCCTGCCCCCCACGTATCGGGTCTGAGCCAGGCCTGGCTCCTGCCCCCCACGTATCGGGTCTGAGCCAAGCCTGGTTCCTGCCCCTTTCCCTCCCCCCCACGTATCGGGTCTGAGCCAGGCCTGGCTCCTGCCCCCCACGTATCGGGTCTGAGCCACGCCTGGCTCCTGCCCCCCACGTATCGGGTCTGAGCCACGCCTGGCTCCTGCCCCTTCCCCCGCCATGTATCGGGTCTGAGCCACGCCTGGCTCCTGCCCCCCGCCCCACGTATCGGGTCTGAGCCACGCCTGGCTCCTGCCCCCCCCCCCTCCCCATGTATCGGGTCTGAGCCAGGCCTGGCTCCTGCCCCTCCCCCCCCATGTATCGGGTCTGAGCCAGGCCTGGCTCCTGCCCCTCCCGCCCCATGCATCGGGTCTGAGCCAGGCCTGGCTCTGCCCCCCTCCCCCCCCCATGTATCGGGTCTGAGCCAGGCCTGGTTTCTGCTCCCCGGCCCCCATGCATGGCGGGGGGGGGGGCTGGTGCCCAGCAGGGCAGTCGCTGCTGCCCCCTGGTGGCCAGGTCGGAGCAGTGTTTTTCCCTCCCCACTCCGCTTCCTGCAGCTGCCGGCCGGAGGAGTGGCGGGGGTCCCAACCCCCAGCTTCCGTGTGGGGTCTCTAGGCCCGGGTGCCCCCCTGCGCTGCGGGGCGTGACCCCCGAGTGGTACCCAGCCGGGTGCCGGAGGGGATTCTTGGGAACGACTGGAAACCCCCGCCCGCCCCCCCGCCGCTATGGCCAAGGGAGCCGGGTCTGTGTGGGGCTGGCGCGGGCCCTGGGAGAGGGGGCAGGCCTTGGAGCTGAGCCAGCTGGGAGACACAGCCGGGCATGCGGCCCAGGGAAGGGAGGCGTGGGCTGGACGTGTCCCAAGTGGCGGGGGGGAGGGCCAGGCATGTGCAGCCAGGCACGGGGAAAGGCAGGCGAGGGGGCAGGCATGGGGCAGCAGGTCTGTGGGGAGGGGCGGGCACGTGGAGCTGGGCATGTGGGGTGGGAAGGGGCCGGGCAGGCATGTGGGCAGGTGCAGGAGGGGCTGGGGCAGGTGTGTGGGCCAGGCAAGTGGGGCAGGAGGGGGCAGGTGTTGGGGGGAGGGGAGGAGCCGGGCAGGCAGGGGCTGGGGCAGGCAGGCATGGGGAGGAGGAGGCTAGGTGAGGAGGGGCTGGGGCAGGCTGGCATGTGGGTGGGAGGGGAGAGGAGGGGAACAGGGAGGAGGGGGCTGGGGCAGGCTTGTGGGTGGGGAGGGGACCGGGTGAGGAGGGGGCCAGGGCAGGCATGTGGGAGAGAGCCAGGAGGGCCGGCATGTGAGGGAGATCAGGAGGGGGCTGGGGCAGGCAGGCGTGTGGGTGGGGAGGAGGGGAGAGGAGGGGGCCGGGTGAGGAGGGGGCCAGGCAGGCAGGCATGGGGAGGGAGGCCCGGGCAGGCAGGCGTGAGCGTGGGGAGGGGCCGGGGCAGGTAGGCATGGGGAAGGAGGGGCGGGCGCATGGGGAGAGGAAGGGGGCAGGTGTGTTGGGGGAAGAGAGCCAGGACAGGCAGGCATGTGGGGGGGGGGATCCGGAGGGGGCTGGCGCGTGGGGCCGGGCTGGCGCTCCTGCCCATGTAGGGTAATGCCGAGCGCTCAGGCGCGGGTCCGTGTCCCGGAGGATCCCGGGGCCCGGCTGCCGCGGCATTCGCCGCCCAGTGGCCGTGGGGATGGGCCTGGCCGTGCCCCTCTGGGTGGCTCCCCCTGGTGGCAGAGTCCCTGTCTCCCCACGGCGGCGGGGGGCGTCTCCGCCGTGTGTCCGGGACCCCGCAGGCTCCAGTCCGGCCGCCCACCCGCAGCCCTGGGGGGGTCCGGGCCGCGCTGAGGGGCATGAGGGCCACCTCTTCCCCCGCCCGCTGGGGGGCAGCTCTCGCTGGGCGCGGGGGGGGGGGGAGGTGGCGTTTCCCGCGCTAACGAGCTGAGGCGGCCCTGTGGCCGGCCCGTCAGCTCTCACTAAAGTACTAGCCGGGCCGGCGCGGGGCCGGGGGAAGGGCGCCGCGGCCAGGTGGGCGCCCAAGCTGTTGGCAGCCGGGGAGAGGGGCAGCCCCCGACCGCTCGCAGGTACTGGCTGGCGAGGGCCCAGCGGGCCCCGGGGGGCTGGCAGGGGCCGGGGGGCAGTGGGCTAGCTGGGGAGGGGGCGGTGTTCATCCTGGCCTGAGGCAGAGGTTTGACTTGGGGGCGGGAGGGGACCAGAGGCCGTGCGCCAGGGCCGTGAGGCAGTCTGCCCCCCAAGTTGCTGCAGGGCTGGGTGCTGTGGGTCCTGCCTCCCCTTCCTTCAGGGGAAGGGGCACCCGTGCCAGCCTGTGGCTGCTGGAGTGGGGAGCATGGTGGGGGCTGGGCTAAGGGGTGGGAGGCATGGTGGAGGCTGTTCTGGGGCAGCTGTGGGGCGGCATGGTGCGGGTTTGGTGGGGCTGTTCTGGGGCAGCTGTGGGGGCATGGTGGGGGCTTGGTGGGGCTGTTCTAGGTGGGGCTGAACCTCCCCATCTGTGCTTTGCTGGACCTCTGCCCCATTTGCTGAGGGCTAGGGGAGCCCGTGGGGGGCAGGGGGAGCATGCTCAGTGCCTATTCCAGCCCCCAGCATGGCCATTTGGCCCGACTCCATCACTCCCCTGCCTCGGCTGGGACCCATCCAAGTCCCCGCCCCACGGCTCCAGTGTCGGCCCCTCTGCCAGGCCCGGGCAGCGGGATAAGAATAGCTGGAGACAAAGGCCTGGCAGAGCCCGGCCCCGGGGAGGGGCCCCGCCCGAGCCCCCTATAAAGGCTGGGAGGTTGCCGTGCCCGGGGCTAGATCTCCCTGCGGGGTGGCAGCCGGGGCCCGCCGGCGTCCCCTCCCGGCCGGCACCATGCCCGGGTTCCCCTCCCCGGCTGGCTCCCCGCCCGGGGTCCCCTCCCCGGCTGGCTCCCCTCCTGGGGGGCCGCCCAGCCTGGCCAGGGTCCGGGAGGGGTTGGTGGAGGATCTCCGGACCTTCCAGCTGGCCACCGGCGCGTCTGCGGGAGGCGCTGCGGCAGCTGCGGCCCTTGGCCGGCGCCCTCGAGGCCCTGAAGGAGGAGCACCTGGCGCTGAGGGCTGAGCAGGCCCGCCTGGGCCGGCAGCTGGAGCTGCTGGCGCTGTGGCTGGGCGCCCGGGAGGCGGAGGAGAAAGACCCCAGCACCCTATTCCTGGAGGCAGCAGAGCCTTGGGCCCACTTTGCGGGCACCCAGGCGCCCGGCGGCCCCGTGGCCCATCCGCCCGCCTTCTCCAGCACCCGCCGGCAGGCGGCGGGGCACCTCTCCGGGGCCGACGGCTTCGTGAGTGCGGGCGGGGCTGGGGAAGGCGGGGTGGGCACCGTTGGGGGGCTGGATATTGCCACCGAGGCGGGCAGTGGGCACTGAGGAGACCTGGGGGGGGGGCCTTTCTGCCCGGCCCTGACCCATGGCCGCCGGGTCGAGGGAATGGGCCCGGCCGGTACCGGCTGCTCACCCAGGCCGGCGCCTTCTCCCGGAGGCTAAGCTGGGGCAGGAGATTCCAGCGGGAGGTCGCGGGGCAAGGCCTCTGCCAACCCGGAGCTGGCCGGGCCGCCCGCTGGCGCCGGACCCCCGGGGAACCGGGCCCGGCACCCTGGGCAGCGTTCGCTGCTGGGCTGGGGGGGGCCGTGTTTGCTGCTGTTGCCCCCGGGGCCCCGCCGAGGGCAGGGGTCTCACGCCAGCCTGCCAAAGCCGCCGGGCATCGGCTCCGCCCCTGCCCCCAAGGGCTGCTGGGAAATCTTGGTCCCTGGGCGGTTGTATAAGAGCCCTACGAAACAGGACCAGCAGCGATGCCGGCCAGCAGCCGAGCTGGGTGTCGGCTCGCCCGGCCATCCCGCCCTGAGATTGGCCCTTCAGACGGGGTCGGGGGGGGGGTCTGGCTGCTCCCTTGGGGGGTGAGAACGGGGCCGAGCAGGTGGCCTCGTGCGTTGCTATTTGGGGCCTGGCCGGCGGCCCGGGCTGCATCGGGGGGAGGACGTGTTGACGAGGAGGCTGTTCCAGAAGAAGCCGGGCCCGGCCGACGCGTCAGGGCAGCTGCTGATCCTCTTTCCGCTAAGCCCCCTTAATCCCCCTAGAGATCCCACGCCGGAGCTGGCTCTGTGCCGCCGGGCCCCGGCTCACGTTGCCCTTCGAGGCACAGCACTGGGGCGGCTGCCCGCGCCTGCCCCCCGGCCCGGGTTCTCGTGCCCCGCCGTGGCGGCACAACGGTCGCGGCCGGACTGGCGCCTGGGAACCAGGCACTTCGGGCAGGTCTCGGCACCGGGTGACCAGCACCCGGCTGGTCTCCCGCCTTCCACGCCCCTCGTTGCAGATGGAGGCGGAGCCGGCGCCGGAGGTGCCCAACGGGACGGCGCCGGCCCGGTGGGCAAGCTGAGCGCCGAGGAGCTGAGCAAGATCGAGGAGGAGGAGGTGCTGGATAAGATGGTGCGTTGGGCTGGGGGGGGCGTGGCTGGAGTTTCGGGGGGCGGTGATACCAGCAGGTCCGCTGGAGTTTCGGGGGGGAAGGGGGGTGATACCAGCAGGTCCCGCTGGAGTTTCGGGGGGGGGTGATACCAGCAGCCTCCGCAACCGCTGCGTCTTGCTTCCCCCGGCAGCTGGACCGGGCGTCGGACTTCGAGGAGCGGCGGCTGATCCGCGCCGCCCTGCGAGCTGCGCCAGCGGAAGCGAGGTAGCTGCCCGGCGTCGCCGGGGGGTGGCCCCCAGAGCCTGGCACAGAGCGGGCGATCCCTGCCCCCCCCGCCTGCTGTTTCTCTCCCCAGGGAAGGGTTCGGACGGGGCCGGGCTGCTGGGCACCCCAGGAAGGCCGGGGTGGCTCCGTGACCCCCCCCCCGTTAACGCCCCCCGGCGCGTGCGTTTGCAGAGCAGCGGGACAAGGAGCGGGACCAGCGGCTGCAGGAGCTGAAGAGCCAGGCGGGCGCGGGCAAGGCCGGCCGCGCCACCGAGACCACCACCCGGCAGAGCGCCCAGTCGGCCGACGGCTCGGCCCGCCGCACCCTCACCCAAACCGAGCGCCTCATGCAGTCCAGTAAGGGGCGGGGCCGCTCGCGCCCGGCACAGCCGAGCTGTGTCCCCCGGGCACGGGGTTGTCTCTCTCTGCCGCCGTCTTCTCCGTCCTCCCGGGCGCGGGGCTGTCTCTCTCTGCCGCCGTCTTCTCCGTCCTCCCGGGCGCGGGGCTGTCTCTCTCTGCCGCCGTCTTCTCCGCCCTCCCGGCGCTGGGCACTATCTCTTCTCTGCCGCGTCTTCTCTCCCGGCGCGGGCTGTCTCTCTGCCGCCGTCTTCTCCGTCCTCCCGGGCGCGGGGCTGTCTCTCTCTGCCGCCGTCTTCTCTCCCCTCCCGGGCACGGGGCTGTCTCTCTCTGCCGCCGTCTTCTCCGCTTCCCGGCGGTTGTCTCTCTGCCGCCTTTCTCTCCCCTCCCGGGCACGGGCTGTCTCTCTCTGCCGCCGTCTTCTCCGCCCTCCCGGGCGCGGGGCTGTCTCTCTGCCGCCGTCTTCTCCGTCCCCCGGGCGCGGGGCTGTCTCTCTCTGCCGGCGTCTTCTCCGCCCTCCCGGGCGCGGGGCTGTCTCTCTCTGCCGCCGTCTTCTCCGCCCTCCCGGGCGCGGGGCTGTCTCTCTGCCCGTCTTCTCGCTTCTCCCGGCGCGGGCTGTCTCTTCTCGCCGCCTTCTCCGTCCTCCGGCGCGGGCTGTCTCTCTCTGCCGCCCGTCTTCTCTCCCCTCCCGGGCACGGGCTGTCTCTGCCGCCGCCTTTCCCGCCTTCCTGGCGCGGGCTGTCTCTCTGCCGCCGTCTTCTCCGTCCTCCCGGCGCGGGCTGTCTCTCTGCCGCTGTCTTCTGGCCCTCCCGGGCGCTGGGCTGTCTCTCTGCCGCTGCGCTTTTCGCCTCCGGGCGCTGTTGTCTTCTGCCGCCGTTTTCGCTCTCCTGGCGCGGGCTGTCTTCTGCCGCCTTCTCCGGCCCTCCCGGCGCGTGGGTTCTTCTGCCGCTGCTCTTTCTCTCTCCTGGCGCTGGGCTGTCTCGCTGTCTTCTCCGCTTCTCCCGGCGCTGGGCTGTCTTCTGCCGCTGTTTTCGCCTCCCGGCGCTGGGCTGTCTCTCTGCCGTTTTTCCGCCTCTCCTGGCGCTGGGCTGTCTCTTCTGCTGCCAGTTTTCTCCGCCTTCCGGCACGGGCTGTCTCTGCCGCTGCCTTTTCCACCTTTCCCGGTGCGGGCTGTCTCTCTGCCGCCGTTTTCTGTCCCCGGGCGCGGGCTGTCTCTTCTGCCGCCTTCTCTCCTGGCGCTGGGCTGTTCTCTCTGCCGCTGCTCTCCGCCTCCCGCCGCTGGGCTGTTCTTCTGCCGCCGCTTTTCCGCTCTCCCGGCGCTGGGCTGTTCTTCTGCCGCTGCCTTCCGCTCTCCCGGCGCGGGCTGTTCCTTCTGCCGCTGGTTTTCGCTTCTCCTGGCGCTGGGCTGTCTCTCTGCTGCCTTCTCCTGGCTCTCCCGGGCGCGGGCTTGTCTTCTCTGCCGCTGCCTTCTTCTCCCGGGCGCTGGGCTGTCTCTCTGCCGCTGTTTTTCGCTTCCGGCGCTGGGCTGTCTCTCTGCCGCTGTTTTCGCTCTCCTGGCGCTGGGCTGTCTCTCTGCCGCCGTTTTCTCTCCGCCTCCCGGCGCTGGCTGTTCTTCTGCCGCTGCCGTTTCTCCGCTTTCTGGCGCTGGGCTGTCTTCTGCCGCCGTTTTCCGCTCTTCGGCGCTGGGCTGTCTTCTCTGCCGCTGTTTTCGCTTCCCGGCGCTGGCTGTCTCTTCTGCCGCTGTTTTCGCCTCCCGGCGCTGGGTTGTCTCTCTGCTGCCGTTTTCTCCGCTCTCTCCGGCGCTGGGCTGTTCTTTCTGCCGCCGTTTTCTCCGCTCTCTCCCGGGCGCTGGGCTGTCTTCTGCCGCCTTTCTTCCTCCCGGCGCTGGGCTGTCTTCTGCCGCTGTTTTCGCTTCTCCGGGCGCTGGGCTGTCTCTTCTGCCGCTGTTTTCCGCTCTCCCGGCGCTGGTTGTCTTTCTTCTGCCGCCGTTTTCTCCGCTTTCCTGGCACGGGCTGTCTCTGCCGCTGTTTTTCCACCTTCCTGGCGCTGGGCTGTCTTTGCCGCTTTTTTCCACCTTCCTGGCGCTGGGCTGTCTTCTGCCGCTGCCTTCTGTCCTCGGCGCTGGGCTGTCTCTCTGCCGCTGCCTTTTCGCTTCTCCCGGGCGCTGGGCTGTCTCTCTGCCGCTGTTTTTCGGGCTTCTCCGGCGCTGGGCTTGTCTTCTCTGCCGCTTTTCTCCGCTTTTCCCGGCACGGGCTGTCTGCCGCCGTTTTCTCCACCTTTCCCGGCGCTGGGCTGTCCTTCTGCCGCTGCCTTCTGTCCTCGGCGCTGGGCTGTCTTCTGCCGCTGTTTCTGGCTTCTCCCGGCGCTGGGCTGTCTTCTGCCGCTGTTTTCGCTTCCCTGGCGCTGGGCTGTTCTTCTGCCGCCAGTTTTCCGCCTCCCGGGCGCTGGGTTGTTCTCTCTGCTGCGTTTTCTCCGCCCTCCTGCCGTTGGCTGTCTTCTGCCGCCGTTTTCCGCTCCTCCCTGGCGCTGGGCTGTCTCTTCTGCCGCTGCCTTCTCCGTCTCTCCCGGCGCTGGGCTGTCTTCTGCCGCTGTTTTCTTCGCTCCCGGCGCTGGGTTGTCTTTCTGCCGCTGCTTTCTCGGCCTTCGGCGCTGGGCTGTTCTTCTGCCGGCGTTTTCCGCTTCTCTGGCGCTGGGCTGTCTCTTCGCCGCTGTTTTCGCTTCTCCGGCGTTGGGCTGTCTTCTCTGCCGCTGTTCTCGCTTCTCCCGGCGCTGGGCTGTTCTCTCTCTGCCGCCGTTTTCCGCCTCCCGGCGCTGGGTTGTCTCTCTCTGCCGCTGTTTTCCGCCTCCCGGCACGGGCTGTCTCTCTGCTGGCGTCTGCTGTCTCCCAAGTCTTGGGGTCCTGCTCTTGGTGTCGGTTTCTGGGCTTCGCACCCCCTCCCCCGCACTGCTGGTGCTCGGTTCCCCGGGCTTCCTGCTGCCCAAGGGTCCCTGGGTCCAGCCACGGCAGGGCAGGCGGCCGCCACGGTGCCTGTCTCCCCACACGGCCCTGCCCTGCCGGCTCGGGAGGTGCGGCCTGCTCCCCGGGGCCGGGCCGGGCTGGAGCTCCCAGCAAGTGCGCCCCACAGCCGGGCAGGCAGGGAGTCCGTGGGTCCGGAAGAGGAGCCCTGCTTCGAGCTGGGCCTCCCATTGGCTGGCTGGAGCCAGCGGGGGGCGTGGCCATACCCTGTGCATTCTGGGACCCTCCTCGCTCCACAGCCTCTCTGCCGGCGGGTGCCCCGCCTCACGCCCCGTCGATTTCTCTTCCCCTTGCAGACGACGGCACCCAGACCTCCCGCCTGACGACGGTGGAGTCGAGCTACACCAAACGCTCAGAGAGTAAGGCCCCGCCCCTCCCCGCCCCCCCTTCTCTGGGGCCTGCTCCCTGCCCCCCATCTTCTGGGGCTAGGGTCGCCGGGTGGCCCCAGCCGGAAAGGGGCCCGAGGGCTCCGCCCAGCGGGGGAGGTCCGTGAACTGCCTCCGCCCCCAGGGCCGGCCCCGCAGCTCCCATTGGCTAGCAGCCACGGCCAATGGGAGCTGTGGGGCCGCAGACCCACCTGGAGGGATGGGCCAACCCCTTCTAGGAGCCACCTGAGGTCAGCTCCGTCCAGAGCCCTCACCCCGGGCCACTTCCCCGGAGCCCATACCTCCCTCTCCTGGAGCCCATACCTCTCTCTCCTTGTCCCCAGCCCCTCTCCTGGAGCCCCCCCATCCGCCTGCTGGAGCCCATACCTCCTTCTCCTTGCCCCCATATATCCCTCTCCTTGCCCCCAGCACCTCTCCTAGAGCCCCCATCCGCCTGCTGGAGCCCATACTTCCCTCTCCTTGCCCCCCATATCTCCTCTCCTTGCCCCCAGCCCTCTCCTGGAGCCCCCCATCCGCCTGCTGGAGCCCATACCTCCCTCTCCTTGCCCCCATTTCTCCTTCTCCTTGCCCCACGCCTCCTGGAGCCCCCATCCGCCTGCTGGAGCCCATACCTCCCTCTCCTTGCCCCCATATCTCCTTCTACTTGCCCCACACCCTCCTGGAGCCCATACCTCCCTCTCCTTGCCTCCTCCCCACCCTCCCCACCAGCATCTTGAGTTTCCTTTCGCCCCCCCGCAGATGGCAGCACCTTCGTCCAGACCAAGTCCTCCTACAGCTCCTCCTCCAAGAAGGTGGGCAGGTGAGTGCCCCCCGGTGCCCGCTCGGGGGTACCCCACAGATTCCCCCGCCCCCGATGGACGGTTCCCACCGCCCTGGGCTATGTTGGGCGGCCAGGACCAGGCAGGGACCTGCGCCTCCTTGCTCCTCCTCTCCGGAGGGGTCGGCTGACCGAGCTCCTCGCTCCCCCCCAGCATCTTCGACCGGGAGGACGAGAGCAGTGGGCCGGAGCGGCGCCAGGCGGAGAAGAAGAAGGAGCTGCTGAAGGCCCAGAACCTGCCCAAGACCTCGGCCAGCCAGGCGCGCAAGGCCATGATCGAGAAGCTGGAGAAGGAGGGCGGGAGGTGAGGGCGCCGGGCCGGGCCGGGGGGCAGGACCGGGGGGAGTGGGGGGGCGCGGGCCGGCGACCAACGCGCCCTGTGTTGTGTGCCCCCCGCAGCCCCGCGAGCCCGGCCCTGTCGCGGGTGGCCGTGCAGCGCTCCTCCAGCTTCGGGGTGCCCAACGCCAACAGCATCAAGCAGATGTTGCTGGACTGGTGCCGCGTGAAGACCCGCGGCTATGAGGTCAGTGCCCGCCCCCTTCTCCTGGGCCCGCTCCCTGCCCCCCATCTTCCGGGGCCAGGGTCTCCGGGTGGCCCCAGCCGGAAAGGGCCGCGAGGGCTCCGCCCAGCAGGGGATGTCCGTGAACTGCCTCCGCCCCCAGGGCCGGCCCCGCAGCTCCCATTGGCTAGCAGCCACGGCCAATGGGAGCTGTGGGGCCGCAGAACCACCTGGACCCTCTGCCTGCAAGCAGGAGGGACGGGCCAACCCATGCCAGGAGCCATTTGAGGTCAGCTTCGTCCAGAGCCCTCACCCCGGGCCACCTCCCCGGAGCCCATACCTCCCTCTCCTGGAGCCCATACCTCCCTCTCCTTGCCCCCAGCCCCTCTCCTGGAGCCCATACCTCCCTCTTCTTGCCCCCTGACCCTCTCCTGGAGCCCATACCTCTCTCTCCTTGCCCCCAGCCTCCCTCCTGGAGCCCATACTTCCCTCTTCTTGCCCCATGCCCCCTCCTGGAGCCCATACCTTCCTCTTCTTGCCCCCTGACCCTCTCCTGGAGCCCATACCTCTCTCTTGCCCCCAGCCTCCCTCCTGGAGCCCATACTTCCCTCTTCTTGCCCCCAGCCCGCCTCCTGGAGCCCATACCTTCCTCTCCTTGCCCCATGCCCCCTCCTGGAGCCCATACCTCTCTCTCCTTACCCCCTGCCTCCCTCCTGGAGCCAATACCTCCTTTCCTGGAGCCCATACCTCCCTCTTCTTGCCCCCTGACCCTCTCCTGGAGCCCATACCTCTCTCTCCTTGCCCCCAGCCTCCCTCCTGGAGCCCATACCTTCCTCTCCTTGCCCCATGCCCCCTCCTGGAGCCCATACCTCCCTCTCCTTGCCCCCAGCCCCTCTCTCCTTACCCCCAGCCTCCCTCCTGGAGCCAATACCTCCTCTCCTGGAGCCCATACCTCCCTCTCCTTGCCCCACGCCCCCTCCTGGAGCCCATACCTCTCTCTCCTTGCCCCTATACCTCCCTCTTCTTGCCCCCAGCCCCCTCCTGAAGCCCATACCTCCTCTTCTTGTCCCCAGCCCCCTCCTGGAGCCCATACCTCCTCTCCTTGCCCCCAGCTCCTCCTCCTGGAGCCCATACCTCCTCTTCTTGCCCCCAGCTCCTCCTCCTGGAGCCCATACCTCCTCTCCTGAAGGCCATACCTCCTACCCACACTCTGACCCTTTCATCCCCCTGCCCCCGCCTGATGCAAATGAACAAGCATGGGTTGGAGGGGAAGCAAGCAACCGAAAGGAGGGGGATGGAGTGAGAAGGGGAGGGGCCTTGGGGGCAGCGGCAGGGAAGGGGGCATGGTAAAGGTGTTCTGAGAGGAGGAAGTTGGCTGCCCTGCCCCCACGGCCCATGCCCTGCGCCCCCTCCTGACCCTGCCTCTCCCACCTCAGCACGTGGACATCCAGAACTTCTCCTCCAGCTGGAGCGACGGCATGGCCTTCTGCGCCCTCGTGCACAACTTCTTCCCCGAGGCCTTCGACTACGCCCAGCTGTCACCCCAGGACCGCCGGCGCAACTTCGAGGTGGCCTTCTCCTCGGCCGAGTACGTCCCCCTCCCCTTCCCGCGGGGCCCGGGTGTGGAGCCGGGCCGCAGCCAGTGCCCCCGGGGCTGCCTCTGAGCACTAACCCTGGGCGCACGGAGCCCCTCTTCCCGCCGCTGGCCCCTCTTCTAACCGCTTGAACGCTGGAGCAACGCCTGCCCTGGCCGAGGCCCCGCCAGCTGTCTGGGGCTTGGGGCGGGGACGGACGGCGGGCAGGGGCCCCGGGGCCCTGAGGCGCAGTCCTGGGGGCTGAGTCCCAGCCCATAGGCTGGGGGGGGCGGGGCTCCGCAGCTTCCTGAGCTGCCCTTCGGCTTGTGGGGCTCTGAGAAAATGGAGGGGGTTTGGCCGGGAATCAGCTCTCGTCATCCCTCTGTCCGTCCTCTCACCTGTCCTTCCGTCCCTCCTTCCCTCCGTCCGTCTCCTCTCGCCTGTCCTTCTGTCCCTCCATCCGCCTCCGTCCTCTCACCTGTCCTTCTGTCCCTCCATCCTCCTCCGTCCTCTCGCCTGTCCTTCCGTCCCTCCCCTCCTCCGTCCTCTCGCCTGTCCTTCTGTCCTCCCTCCTCTCCTCCATCTCTCACCTGTCCTTCCGCTCCTTCCTCTCCTCCGTCCCCTCTCGCTGTCTCTTCCTTCCTTCCTCTCCCTCCTCCATCTGCCTCTCACCTGTCCTTCTGTCTCTCCATCTCCTCTCCTTCACCTGTCCTTCTCTCACTCCTCCGCTCCATCCGCCTCTCGCCTGTCTTCTGCCCCTCCTCCGCCCATCTCCTCTCGCCTGTCTCTTCCGCTCCTCCTCCTCTTCCTCCGCTCTTCTCACCTGTCCTTCTGTCCTCCATCTGCGTCTGTCTCTCGCTGTCTCTTCCTCCTCCCTCCTCTCCTCCTCCGCTCTTCACCTGTCCTTCTGTCCTCTCCATCCAGCTGTCCTCTCGCCTGTCTCTCGCTCCTCCTCCCTCCATCTGCCTCTCACTCTGTCTCTTCTGTCTCTCCATCTGTCTGTCTCTTCGCTTGTCTCTGCTCTCCTCCTCCTCCCTCCATCTCTCACCTGTCCTTCCTCCTCCTCCGTCCATCCTCTTCGCCTGTCCTTCTGTCCCTCCATCCGTCCGTCCTCTCACCTGTCCTTCCCTCCCTCCCTCCCTCCGTCCATCCGTCCTCTCGCCTGTCCTTCCGTCCCTCCCTCCCTCCGTCCATCCGTCCTCTCGCCTGTTCTGTCCCTCCATCCGTCTGTCCTCTCGCCTGTCCTTCCGTCCCTCCCTCCCTCCCTCCGTCCTCTCACCTGTCCTTCTGTCCCTCCATCCGTCTGTCCTCTCGCCTGTCCTTCCGTCCCTCCTCCTCCTCCTCCATCTCACCTGTCCTTCCTCCTCCTCCGTCCATCTGTCCTCTCACCTGTCCTTCTGTCCCTCCCTCTGTCCGTCCTCTCACCTGTCTCTTCTGTCCTTCCTCCTCCTCCTTCTCGCCTGTCCTTCCGTCCTCTCCCTCCCTCCTCTGTCTGCTCTCTCACTCTGTCCTTCCGTCCCTCCCTCCTCTCCGTCCTTCACTCTGTCCTTCTGTCCTCCCTCCTCCTCCGCTCCTTCTCACCTGTCCTTCTGTCCCTCCTCCGTCCATCCTCTCGCCTGTCCTTCTGTCCTCCTCCTCTCCATCCTCTCACCTGTCTTCATCCATCCTCCTCTCCCTCCGTCCCCTCTCACCTGTCTCTCCGCTCCTCCTCCTCCTCCGTCTGTCTCTTCTCTCACGCTCTTCGTCCCTCCATCCGCCTGTCCTCTCACCTGCCTTCTGTCCGTCCATCCGCCTGCCCTCCATCTGCCGTCCTCACCACCCATCCGTCCCTCCATCCGCCTGCCTGCCTCTCATCTACCCATCCGTCCTCCTGCCTGCCGTCCGTCCTTCTCATCTACCATCTGTCCCTCCATCCGTCTGTCTCGCCACCTGCCATCCTCCTCCATCCGTCCGTCCTTCGCCCACCTGCATCCGTCCCTCCATCTGCCTGCCTCTCGCCACCTCCGTCCCTCCATCCGTCCGCCTCTTCGCCTACCGTCCGTCCTTCCATCTGTCGCTCGCCCACCTGTCGCTCCCTCCATCTGTCCGCTCTTCGCCACCGTCCGTCCTTCCATCTGTCCGCCTCCTCGCCACCGTCTGTCCCTCCATCTGTCCGTCCTTGCCCACCCATCCGTCCATCCTCTCGCCCACCCATCCATCCCTCCATCTGTCCGTCCTTGCCCACCCATCCGTCCGCCTCTACCTGCCGTCTCCTCCATCCGTCCGTCCTCACCCACCCGTCCGTCCCTTCATCTGTCCGTCCTCTCGTCCATCCGTCCTCACCCATCCATCCGTCCGTCCGTCCGTCCTCACCCATTCTCCCATCTCTCCATCCATCCCCTCACCTACCCATCCATCCATCCATCCATCTTCATGTCCGTTCCTCCATCCATCCTCACACCCACCCATCCCTCTCTCCATCTCCCTACCCATCCCTCCATCCCTCATCCATCCATCTCACCATCCGTCCCTCTGTCCGTCCCCACACCCGTCCATCTGTCCTGACACCCATCCCTCCACCCGTCCCGTCAACAGCTGGCTGCCCCAGGCGGTGCGGCGACAGGCTAGTTCCTCCAGTGACTCCCCGGGCTGGGGACTCTCTGAGTTTCCCCTGGCTCGTGCAGGCTGCCCTGTCTGGGAAGACGTCTGGGGTCAGGAGGCCCCAGACAGAGCGTGGTTGCTAGGCCCCACATCCCCAGGCTCCCATGAGTAGGGGCAGGCACCAGGGCCTTCCCGCCTTCTTAATTTGCCTTTTGCCTTCCCGGGGAGCGGTGTGCGGACCAGGAGAGCAATCCATCCCTCCAGCCTGGAAGCCAGGTGGCTTTTCCTTCCCCACCCCGATTCCAAGCGGGCCGGCTCTATACCCAGCTATATAGAGCTGGTCCGCTCTGGAATTCATTCCTGAACCACTGGTTGGCGCCGAAATCACATCACTTCCCTTTTCTCCTCTCTCGCTCTGTCCTTCTGCTCCGGCTTCCTCACGCCTGGACCTCACGCTCCCACCCCCAACCCCCTCCGGCTGTGCTTGTGTACCCCCGATTCCTGGACAGTCTCACAATCCCGGTAGGGCAGGTTCCCTGGGAATGGATTCCCCCCCCACCTCCCGCCCTTCTTGCTTGCACCCCCTCCCCAGAGCATGTGTGAACTGGATTGTTTTGTTCCCGGGGAATGTGAATTGGATTGATACGTTTCTCTTCTCTCTCTTTCTCCCCCTCCCCTCCCCGACTGGGCTGTGGTCACTTGCTCCCCTTCCCCGCCCCAGGAAGCACACAGACTGTCCGCAGTTGCTGGACGTGGAGGACATGGTCCGGATGCGCGAGCCCGATTGGAAGTGTGTGTACACATACATTCAGGAGTTCTATCGCTGCTTGGTCCAGCAGGGGCTGGTCAAAACCAAAAAGGCGTAGCCCATTTCCACCCCGATGGTGAGAATCCTTCCTTGCGATCGCCCGCCCGGGCCGAGCCCTCGGCAGGAGGGGCAGCCGGGGGTGCGGCAGACTGGAGGGCAGGGGACGAAGCAGGGGGCCGGTGCCCCAAATTGATGTCCTTCCCCCGGCTCGGCCCAGGGCCACGCAGGTGGCTGCTCCAATTTTACGGCCCCAACGCTGGCAGAGTGGGGTTCCCCCCCCCCCAGCCCCAAAGCTGGCAGAGTAGCCCCCCTCCCCGGCCCGTGCCAGTTTGCTCAGCCTTGCTGTGCGTCGTTGGCTCCCCAGCGGGCCGGGGGAGCCACCTCCACGTACATCCCCGCCGAAGCAGCGTTCTTGGCCCGAGCTGAGATCAGGCGAGATGCGCTCGCGTTCTCCACCAAGATGCCTCCTTCTCATATATGGACAAGGAGCCGGCTGCCTGGAAAGTGTGACTCAAGGCACGCGGCTCCCTGTTAGTGTTTGGGCTCATGGAGGGGGCCGGCCGGGGGCCCACGGCCGGCTCGGTTATGTCTTTATAAGGGCAGGGATTGTCGCTGGAGCCTGCCTCAGCGTTTCTGTTACGAACCCGGCCAGGGCTGGGGAGCAGCTGCCCGGGGCTGCTTTTCCAAAGGTGCGGCCGGCCCTGCTGCCTGTCACCCAAGCCTGGGTGTCCCCAGCTGGGGGGCCGGGCCCTGTTGTTTCCCTGGCGGCGGGGGGGCAGCTGGGTGCAGGAGTGAGCGTGCATCCTTTCATGTTATCACCGCTCAAACGGGAAGAGTCGTGCATGGCTCAGGGTGCATGCTGGGAACCGTGGCCCTGGCATGCGGTGTGCCCTTGGACCCCTAGTGCCTCGGTTTCCCTACCTGCAGAGCTGTGAGGAGTGCCTTGGCTGGGAGCTGGGGGAGAGGGAGAGGCACCTTGCGGCTAGCAGGAGGCGCTGCCCCGCCTCTGGGAGAGGAGTCGGGCCTGGGCCCAGCATCCTGTGGGGGTTTCCTGCCCGGGGGCAGCATGAGCTGGACCTGCCTTGGCTCCCTCTGGGCCCATGTATCGCCCTACGCTCTGCTCTGGGGTGCAGGGGGGGGAGGAGGGGGAGAGGCCTCTTCCCCAGCCGCAGGCCAGGCCCCACGCGGCAGCCGCTTTCAAACAAATGGAAGGACGTTTTTCTTCACGGGCCGCTTAGTCAACCTGTGGAACTCCCCGCCGGAGGATGCAGGGAAGACCAGGATTTTAGCAGGGTTCCAAAACAGAGCTAGATGCAGTCATGGAGGCTGGAGTCTACATCTCCTCCTGCACCCGGCCCCCCCTCCGGGCCTTCACCCCTCCTGAAACGTGGAGTCCCCTCTTGTATCCTGGACCCTGCCCTCAACTTGCAACCCCCTGCTGTAGCCTGAATCCTGTGGTCCCAGCCTGGAGCTCCCCTGCTGTGCCCCAAACCCCAGGCCAAGCCCAGACCCCCGGCCAAAGCCTTCCCCCTTTCTGGCCAGGCACTGTCCAGGTGCCCAGTGACTGGATGTTTGATACATCCTCTTCCTCTGGACAAAATCGGGGAGGGAACATGTTTGCAAGTGGCATGGGCCTGGTGTTCCTTACATTCGCCCCATAATTTATCCATGTGCCCATGAAAATACCCCCCCCCCCTTCCAGTCCCCCGGGCTTGGTCACCCGGGTAGGGGGGCAATTCACGGGGGCGCCCTCTCCTCACCTGTCTTGCACCATTTGCAACCTTGGCCGTGGCCATGTAGCCTAGGCCATCATGCTTGGGACATAGCTCCTCTCCAGCCTGCGCCCTGCCCGCCCCCCCAGCTGGTGTGGAGGGAAATGACTAAGGAAAAGTTATTGGCGTGTTCCCGTCACACCCAGGGGCACTCAAGGAAATGAGTAGGCCACAGGTTTCAAACAAAGGAAAGGACGTTTTTCTTTGTGAGGCGCACTGTCAACCTGTGGAACTCCTTGCTGGAGGATGGTGTGAAGGCAAGAACTAGGGGCAGTCACCAAATGAATAGGTAGTAGGTTGAAAACAAACCAAAGGTAGTTTTTCTTCACTTGGCGCACTGTCAACCTGTGGAACTCCTTGCCGGAGGATGTTGTGAAGGCAAGAACTAGGGGCAGTCACCAAATGAATAGGTAGCAGGTTGAAAACAAACCAAAGGCAGTTTTTCTTCACTTGGCGCACTGTCAACCTGTGGAACTCCTTGCCGGAGGATGTTGTGAAGGCAAGAACTAGGGGCAGTCACCAAATGAATAGGTAGTAGGTTGAAAACAAACCAAAGGCAGTTTTTCTTCACTTGGCGCACTGTCAACCTGTGGAACTCCTCGCCGGAGGATGTTGTGAAGGCAAGAACTAGGGGCAGTCACCAAATGAATAGGTAGCAGGTTGAAAACAAACCAAAGGCAGTTTTTCTACACCTGGCGTACTGTCAACCTGTGGAACTCCTCGCCGGAGGATGTTGGGATGACCAGGATTTTAAGAGGGCTCAAAAAAAGAGCTAGGCCTGTTCATGGGGGAACAGGCCCATTAAAATATGGAGATATTTCTATCTTGGGAGATCATCAAGTCCAGTCCTCGCCCCTCATGGCAGGAGCAAGTATCATCCCTCCTGCCGGATTTGCCCCAGCTCCCTAAGTGGCTGGCTTGAGGATTGAGCTCACAACCCTGGCTTTAGCAAGCCAATGCTCTAACCACTGAGCTATCCCTCCTCCCCACTGTTACTGGTGATTGGCCAGGACAGGTAGGGATGGGGGCCGTAGCCCGGAGATGGATGACGGGGAGGGATTGGTTGATTCCCTGGTCTGTTCGCTCCCTCTGGGGCACCTGGCGCTGGCCACTGTGGGCGGACAGGCCGGGGGGCTAGATGGGACCTTCGCTGCGACCCACTCTAACGTATGTCAAAGCCCAGCCCGTCCTAGCGTGGCACAGGAACTACAGCTCCCAGCATGCAGTGCCTGCTCCGGTGCTGCGCGATTGGGCAGCGGCAGGCTGGGAGCTGTAGTCTCCACCAGCCTGGCCGGGTGCAGGGGTGGCAGCTTTGCCCACAGGCTTCCTGGGACACCCCAAAAACGAGGCAGCCTGGGCCGGGCACTGTTGTCCCCGGGGGGGGAAGGGGCCCGGCCACACTGGTTACCAATGGGGCTGTGTGCAGGCGGGGGGGTGAGGGGGCCCCATTGGGGTGGGCTGGGTTTGGAGGCCTGGGCGTGGAGATGACCTCTTGCCCAGGGTGTGGAGGGATGATCGTGCCTGGGGTGGGGGCTGAGGTGCCAGGTGGGAAGGGGGAGCAAAGGGGGCGAGGGCCAGCCTAGCTCAGCCATAGGGCGGGGGGTGGTCAGGCTCTGGTGCAAGTGTCTGAGCGCCCGCCCCACGTTGGGCACCATAGCCTGGCGGTGCATGGAGAGGCCAGGCCTGCTTGGGGTGGCTCGAGCGGGGGCGCTGCTCCGGTGGCGCGAAGGGGGGGGTCAGGCGGCCCCTACCCATTGCCCTCCCCCTCCCCAGGCTGCTGGTCGACTGCGTGCCCCTGGTGGAGGTGGACGACATGATGATCATGGGCAAGCGGCCGGACTCGAAGTGCGTCTTCACCTACGTGCAGTCCCTCTACAACCACCTGCGGCGCCACGAGCTACGCCTGCGGCAGAACAAGTGCTAAGGCGCCCGCCCTGGCCCGCAGCCCCCGCTGGGGCACAGAAGGCACTGCCTGCCCCCCCGCCCAGCGCCCGCCCAAGGGGCTCCGGGGGAGGCTGAGAGACGGGCCCTGCACTGGCCGTTCGTGCTGCGAGCTCCCCTCACGGGCTCCTCTGCCCCATGGCGGGCGGAGCCCTGGCCTGCCCAGCTTGGATCTCAGCCCCTCCCCCCTGCGCTTTTTAGAGTAGCGGTTTAAGTTATTCGTTTTAAGGAGTCGGTTTTGTGTTGTGCAATACCCCAAGGCTGGGCTGGCCGAGGCCCCGCCCCCTCTGGCCAAGGTCCCGCCCTGTCTGGTCGAGGCGCTGTCTGGGCGAGGCCCCGCCCCATCTGGCCCAGGCCCCGCCCTGTCTGGTCGAGGCGCTGTCTGGCTGTCTGGGCGAGGCCCCGCCCCATCTGGCCCAGGCCCCGCCCTGTCTGGCTGTCTGGTTGAGGCCCTGTCTGGTCTAGCTATGGCCCTGTCTGGCCAAGGCCCCCCCCCATCTGGCTGTCTGGGTGAGGCCCTGTCTTCCTGTCTGGCCAAGGCCCCGCCCCGTCTGGCCCAGGCCCGGCCCCGTCTGGCTGGCTGGGCGAGGCCCTGTCTGGTCTAGCTGTGGCCCTGTCTGGCTGTCTGGCCAAGGCCCCATCTGGCCCAGGCCCAGGCCCCGCCCTGTCTGCCTGGCTGGCTGGGCGAGGCCCTGTCTGGCCAAGGCCCCACCCCATCTGGCTGTCTGGCCAAGGCCCCGCCCTGTCTGGCCCAGGCCCCGCCCCGTCTGGCTGGCTGGGCGAGGCCCTGTCTGGTCTAGCTGTGGCTCTGTCTGGCTGTCTGGCCAAGGCCCTGTCTGTCCTAGGCCCCGCCCCCTCTGTCTGTCTGGTCGAGGTGCTGTCTGGCTGTCTGGGCAAGGCCCCGCCCCGTCTGGCTGTTTGGGCAAGGCCCTGTCTGGTCTAGCTGTGGCCCTGTCTGGCCTGTCTGGCCAAGGCCCTGTCTGGCTGTGGTCATGTCTGTCTTGGCTGCAGCCACCGCTATGGTGCTGGGTTTGCCTGGGGTTGTGGCCACCCGGCCCAGGGGCTGATGCCCAGCGAGGGGGGGTGGGGTGAGAGAGGCCCCCCCCCGCCTGTTTCCCATGGGGCACCCAGCCTGGGCAGCTGGTGTCTGGATGGATTTTGTGTGTATGGGGGAGCCCTGCCCTGCCCTCTTGCTTGTAGCCTTCTCCCTCGGGGACTTCCCTGCCCGACGTTGGGCCCACACATGGCGACAGTCCCCCCCCCCCCCCCCGCCTTGGCACACTGCTGCCTGCTGCTGGCTCACCCCCCCCTTCCCCCCGGGAGGCCCCACCACTGCTGGGACCCACCTCCCCGTCAGCTAGGGGGAGCTGGACTGGAACCCGGTGAAGAGGTGGGCTCCTGGGGACAGATCCTACCCCACGGGGCGGACCCCAGGGCTTGGCCCCCTCCTCCCCCGTGTCCCCCAGCCTGGCCCCGGGCCCCTTGCACTCCGTGCCACTAGCACTAGACTAGTGATCAGGTCACTTTGGACACCTGCATGGACGTGTCTCACCACCGGCCGGACAATAAAAGTTGTGTTCTACGGGTTGTGGCTCCTTCTCGTGGTGGGGGGCTGGGCCCTTACAACCCCTCACCCACCCCCCAGCTGCTCTCCCCTCCCTCTCCCCCCCAGTGGGTTCATAGCCCTACCCCATCCCCCACCTGGCTCTTGTAAGGAGGATCCCTGTGGGATGGGGTCTTCTGGGACCACGCTAGGGGCCTTCCGCCTGCCCCATTGGTGGGCCTGGCCTGGCTGTAGCTCCTGCCCCATGGGCAAGCAGAATTGGGGGTGCCCCATTGGCTGTGGAAACCCATGCCCCCTTTGTGCGGCTCGGCCACCCCCCTTCCTGGCAGACCCCGACTCCAGCTATTCTGTAGGACTCAGCTCCTTGCGCCCCATGGCCAGCTGGGCCTAGGCACCACTAAACAGGGGCTGGCCCCCTAAGGGTCACAGGTCCAGGGGCCCAAAAGAGGTGGGAGGGAGGTTCTGACCAGGCCACGGTGCCCTCACGCCGAGTCCTGGAAGTGGCCCGCCTGTCCCTCCAGCTCCTAGATCCAGGGCCAGCCAGGTGGCTCCACCCACTGCCTTCAGGCCCCGCCCCTGCCTCTCCCATTGGCGGCAATGCCCAGCCAATGGGCGCCGTGGGAGCGTCAGCACCCAGTTCCCTGCCAGCCCGTCACGTCCAGGAGCCGGGAGGGACCCTGCCACAGCCCCCAGGTGCCGCCCTGGCAGACCCCAACTCCGGCTCTTCTGTAGGACTCAGCTCCTTGTGCCCCATGGCCAGCTGGGCCTAGGCACCACTAAACAGGGGCTGGCCCCCTAGGGGCCACAGGTCCAGGGGCCCAAAAGAGGTGGGGGGGAGGTTCTGACCAGGCCACGGTGCCCTCACGCCGACTCCTGGAAGTGGCCCGCCTGTCCCTCCAGCTCCTAGATCCAGGGCCAGCCAGGTGGCTCCACCCACTGCCTTCAAGCCCCGCCCCTGCCTCTCCCGTTGGCGGCAATGCCCAGCCAATGGGCGCCGCGGGGGCGTCAGCCCCCAGCTCCCTGCCGGCTGCTCCGTGACGGCCAGGAGGGACCCTGCCACAGCCCCCAGGTGCCACCGCCCATCGAAATGGCCCATCGCCGCCCGGAGACGGAGGCCGAGTCCGACGGGCTCCCGGCCGGGCCGGGAGGGCTGCCCCCCCAGCCAGGGACCCGTTCCGGCAGGGAAGACGACACACTGCAGCATGGGGTGAAGGCGGCTTTACTCCTGCTCCGGACACGCGCCCTCGCACCGTGGCGCAGACACGCGCTCCCCCCAGCGTGCCGCGAACCCGGGCCCTCTGGGACTCTACACATCCACCCTCAGCACGCAAGACTTTCTGCTGAGGGCCTCATTCGGTCCCTGCGGGCAGGGGGGCGGCCGTGCCCTCGTTCCGGGCACGCTACAGATCGGGGTGTTCCCAGCTGTCGGGCCTGGACGGGCTGGGGGGAGGCGCGCCCGGGCCCTGCTCCGTCGCAGGCAGGGTGGGCGAAGGCCCAGCCGGGGCGAGCTGGAACTCCTCTGGCACCAGGGCATCGGGCGCCTCCTTGCGGTAGAAGCCCAGCTCCTGCACCAGCTGGTTAATCTCCTGCCGGCTCATGTCGCTCAGAGGAATTCTCTGCAACGAGAGGGGGAAGAGCGGTGTGGGGTCGCTCTCCCGGGCCTGGCCTGGGAGTCCCAACCGGGCCAGACGCTCATGCCACCGTAGGCCTCAGGGCTCCTGTTTGTCCAGCCCCACGGGCGCCTAAGGCCGGGCATGGCTTCCACGGGGTGGCTGTAAACCAGCGGGCAAGATACGGCCCGAGGGCCGGAGCCGGCCCTCCGGGCCACTAGAGCCGGCCCTCCGGGCCATTGGAACCGGCCCTCCGAGCCATTGGAACCGGCCCGTGGGCCGGAGCTGGCCCCGCCCGGCCCTCTCAGCCATTGGAGCCAGCTCAGGGCCCGCCCCCATGCGGCCCCGCCCCCAGACCAATCAAGATCTGGAGACGGGGGGAGCCTGCGAAGTCATTGGCTGTTCAAAGCGACCGGCCGTTCCCTCTCTCTGCCAGAACCGATTTTCAATGGCGAACGACTTCATGCGCTCCCCCCGGTTGTGAAGAGGGGGCCCAGAGGGATCCGCCCCTTCCTCCTGAGGCCCCGCCCCTTTCCTCCTGAGGCCCCGCCCCTTTCCTCCTGAGGCCCCGCCCCTTCTAGGAGCAGAGCCAGCCCATGACTGCCTATCAAAACTCATGAAGTGCCGCCCGCCCCCGGAAAAATAATTGCCCACCCCATGGGGACAAACAGCCGAGGGCGTCTCCCCCCACCCTCCTCCCCATGGGGCACTCCTCCCCAGCGAGCGCCCCCTGCTGGGAACAGCCAGGGTGGAGCAGCCAGGAGACCCCCCCGCCCCCAGTAGATACTCCTGGCCCTGCTCTGCACAGTGCCCCCTGCTGGGAACGGCCAGGGTGGAGCAGCCAGGAGACCCCCCCCCCCCCAGTAGGTACTCCTAGCCCTGCTCTGCACAGCGCCCCCTGCTGGGGATGGCCAGAGTGGAGCAGCCAGGAGACCCCCCCCCAGTAGGTACTCCTGGCTCTGCTCTGCACAGCGCCCCCTGCTGGGAATGGCCAGGGTGGAGCAGCCAGAAGACACCCCCACTCCTGTAAGTACTCCTGGCCCTGCTCTGCACAGCGCCCCCTGCTGTCCCGGGCCGGGATAAGAGCGCCCCTCCGCAGCCAGCTTGTACCTCGAGTTCCTCGTACCGGATGTTCAGCAGCACGAGCTCGGGGTCGGCTCCTGGGAGGTGCTTCATGACCAGGTTGTGGCTGGAAGGGGGAATTAAGGAGCCTGGCAGCGAGGCTCCCCGGGGAGCCGGGGCGGGGACGGGCGCCTCCGGGGGCGGCGGGTGAGCAAGAAAGTCTCCGCCGGGCGCCGGAGTCGACCGGCACGAACGCCCTGCACCCACCTCCCCGGCCCGGCCTGGCAAAGGATACTACAGAGGGAGGTCCTCGGTGATGAAGGCCTTCACCTGGAAGGAAGCAGATTGTGAGCAGTGCCCCTCGTGCCCCCCCACCGCAGAGCCCCCAGGCCTGCCCATACCCCCCCCCCCCCGTGGGAGGGGGCTGGGCATAGCTCGGTGAGCCTGGCACCAGGAGGAGGGCGACACTCACCTCCTTCAAGCGGTTCAGCCATCATCCTCCACACGTCTGTGGGACAGCAAGAGCACGCGTGAGAGACGCCCCCAGCCCCATTGCGGTCTCCAGCCCCCCCGCCCCGCTGTCCTCCACTGAGTCCTTCCCAGACCCACCTGGGCCTTCTGTGGCCTCCTCAGACAGGACATCTGCTCTCCTCCCGTCTGTCATGCTCGTGGAGGGCTTGGCCCTTCAGCCAGCAAGATGCCACGGGCCCATGGGACGCCAGGGCACCCCACAAGTCTTCAACCCACCCGTCCTCTCCTCCCTCGGGCAGCTGGGCCTGGCCCTTCCCGGCCTCAGACCGGGCTTCATTTCAGAAGAACATAAGAACGGCCATACTGGGTCAGACCAAAGGTCCATCTAGCCCCATAGCCTGTCTGCCGACAGCGGCCAACACCAGGTGCCCCGGAGGGGGTGGACCGAAGACAATAATCAAGCGATTTGTCTCCTGCCATCCATCTCCAAACAGAGGCCAGGGACACCATTCCTACCCCCTGGCTAATAGCCTTTTATGGACCTAACCGCCATGAAATTATCTAGCTTCTCTTTAAACTCTGTTCTAGTTCTAGCCTTCACAGCCTCCTCCGGCGAGGAGTTCCACAGGTTGACTGTGCGCTGTGTGAAGAAGAACGTCCGTTGATTTGTTTTAAACCTGCTGCCCATTCGTTTCATTGCGTGGCCCCTAGTTCTTATATGATGGGAACAAGGAAATAACTTTTCCTTATTCACTTTTCCCACACCACTGATGATTTTACGGACCTCGATCCTATCCCCCCTTAGTCTCCTCTTTTCCAAGCTGAAAAGTCCCCGTCTCTTTAATCTCTCCTCACAGGGGACCCATTCCAAACCCCGAATTTTAGTTGCCCTTCTCTGAACCTTTTCTAATGCGACCCGTTCTAAACCCCGAATCATTTTAATTGCCCTTCTCTGAACCTTTTCTAATGGGACCCGTTCCAAACCCCGAATCATTTTAATTGCCCTTCTCTGAACCTTTTCTAATGCGACCCGTTCTAAACCCCGAATCATTTTAATTGCCCTTCTCTGAACCTTTTCTAATGCGACCCGTTCCAAACCCCGAATCATTTTAATTGCCCTTCTCTGAACCTTTTCTAATGCGACCCGTTCTAAACCCCGAATCATTTTAATTGCCCTTCTCTGAACCTTTTCTAATGGGACCCGTTCTAAACCCCGAATCATTTTAATTGCCCTTCTCTGAACCTTTTCTAATGCGACCCATTCCAAACCCCGAATCATTTTAATTGCCCTTCTCTGAACCTTTTCTAATGGGACCCGTTCCAAACCCCGAATCATTTTAATTGCCCTTCTCTGAACCTTTTCTAATGGGACCCGTTCTAAACCCCGAATCATTTTAATTGCCCTTCTCTGAACCTTTTCTAATGCGACCCGTTCTAAACCCCGAATCATTTTAATTGCCCTTCTCTGAACCTTTTCTAATGGGACCCGTTCCAAACCCCGAATCATTTTAATTGCCCTTCTCTGAACCTTTTCTAATGCGATCCGTTCCAAACCCCGAATCATTTTAGTTGCCCTTCTCTGAACCTTTTCTAATGCGACCCGTTCCAAACCCCGAATCATTTTAATTGCCCTTCTCTGAACCTTTTCTAATGGGACCCGTTCTAAACCTCAAATCATTTTAATTGCCCTTCTCTGAACCTTTTCTAATGCGACCCGTTCTAAACCCCGAATCATTTTAATTGCCCTTCTCTGAACCTTTTCTAATGGGACCCATTCTAAATCCCGAATCATTTTAGTTGCCCTTCTCTGAACCTTTTCCAATGCCGGTATCTCTTTTTGGAGATGAGGAGACCACATCTGTATGTAGTATTCCAGATGTGGGCATCAAGGGCAATACGATATTCTCCGTCTTATGCTCGATCCCTTTGTTAATGATTCCTCACATCCTGTTTGCTTTTTTGACGGCCGCTGCCCACGGCGGACGTCTTCCGAGAACTATTCATGATGACTCCAAGCTCTCTTTCCTGAGGAGTTGTAGCTAAATTAGCCCCCATCATATTGTATGTAGAGTTGCGGTTATTTTTCCCAACGTGCATTACTTTACATTTATCCACATGAAATTTCGTTTGCCATTTTGTTGCCCAATCACTTAGTTTGGTGAGATCTTTTTCAACTTCTTCACAGTCTGCTTTCGTCTTAATTATCTCGAGCAGTTTAGTATCGTTTGCAAAGTTTGCCACCTCCCTGTTGATCCCTTTCTCTAGATCATTTATGAATATGTTGAATAGGATTGGTCCTAGGACTGACCCTTGGGGGACACCACTAGTTACCCCTCTCCATTCTGAAAATTTACCATTTATTCCTACCCTTTGTTTCCTGTCTTTTAACCAGTTTTTCGACACACACAATTTTTGTCTACCGTTGCCACACATTCCTTTAAACAACTTCATCATTGCTGGGCAAGCGATGACATTTTTGGGTGTAAAAAGGACAAAAATAATCAAGCGCTGTAAAACGTACAACAAAAATTCAGTGTTCTCCAAATTTCAGCAGTGTTGACGTACCCCCCAGACTGCTCTCGACTACCCCAAGGATGTGCGTACCCCTGGTTGAGAAACACTGCTCTAAAGAAATAAAAAAGGAGGCATCCTCCAAGAAGCGGACAAATAAAAGCGCCATAGGACTGCAGGACGTAGGGGCTGGATTAGAAAGGCCCAGGCACAAAACGGGCTGGAGACCAAAAGGGCAACAAGCAAGCATTCTACAAATATATTAGAAGCAAGAGGAGGAGCAAGGACAGGGTAGGTCCCTTGATGATCGGAGAAGAAGCTAGGGGCTTAAATTGCAGGAAGGGGGGTTGAGGATGGACATTTGGAAAAACTTCCCGACTATTCAGGGTGGTGAAACACTGGACTAAGTTGCCAAGGGAGATTGTGGAATCTCCATCGCTGGAGATATTGAAGAGCAGGTTGGGTAGACATCGACCAGGGATGGCCTAGATGGGGCTTGGTCCTGCCGAGAGGGCAGGGGACGGGACTTGAAGACCTCTCAAGGTTGCTTCCTGTTCTAGTGTCCTAGGATTCTGGGATTCTGTAGACATCTACCAGGGATGGTCTAGATGGGGCTTGGTCCTTCTGTGAAGGCAGGGGACGGGACTTGATGACCTCTTGGGGTCCCTTCCAGTTCTATGATTCTATAGACATCGACCAGGGATGGTCTAGATGGGGCTTGGTCCTGCCGGGAGGGCAGGGGACGGGACTCGATGACCTCTCGAGGTCCCTTCCCGTTCTAGGATTCCAGAGCCAGGTCATCAGAGAAGAATGCCTGGTTGCCATGGTAGTGACACATGCCTCAGGTTGTCCTGGTAACGGGCCACGTTAACGGTTTCAAGGGGAACTCGCAGGGAGGCTCCGCCCCCTCCCTCGCCCAAAGTTTGGGAGTGGATCCCGGCTAGGGCTGGGCCCCTCCCCATCGTCCCCCGGGGGCGTTGCTCTGCACCCAGCGGCCTGCTGCTCCCGGGGAAAGGGAACCTGGCCCCCTGTGCCCCCCCCAGGCCTGGCTTTGCTGTTCAGTGCCAGGGACTGGAGGCAGGAGTCCCCCTCCCCAAAGCAGCTTCCCCGCCCCAAACTTGGCTCCTCAGGTTCCGAGCACTGCTCAGCGCTGCCTGGGGGGGGGGAGGGGGGAAGAAGGCTGCCCCAAGACACAGGTCTGGGAGGCAAGAAGCCAGGGCTGTGATCCCAGGCTGCCCCCCATCTTGCAAGAATACCCCCCCTGGCCCCGCAGGACCGGCACCCTGTTCCTAGCGCCCCTCCCCCCAGTTCTCAAGCCCCCCGTGGCCCTCTCCAGGACTCTGCCCCCAGTGCCCAACCCCATGGCCCATGCCCCTGCCCAGAGCTCTGCCCCCAGTGCCTAACCTCCCACAGCCTGTGCCCCACCCAGGATGCTGCCCCCAGTTCCCATGTCCCCCCCGCCTCCCCTCCCTCCCCAGGGCACTTCCTAGTCCTCATCCCCAACTGCCCCACACCCCTGCCCGTCCCCCTCCCAGGGAACTCCCCTTAGTCCCCAATCTCCCTCTGCCTGCCCCCTCCCCAGGGCACTGCCCCCAGCCCCCATGTCCCTTGTCCCCCTCCCCAGAGCACTGCCCCACAGTCCCCAATCCCCTGCCCAGGGCACTCCCCCAGTCCCCAAGCTCCCTCTGCCTGCCCCCTCCCCAGGGCACTGCCCCCACTCCCCATGTCCTCGTCCCCCTCCCCAGGAACTCCCCTAGTCCCCAAGTTCCCACTGCCTGCCCCCCCTCCCAGGGCACTCCCAGGGCACTCCCCAGTCCCCATGTCCCTCGCCCCCTCCCCAGAGCATTCCCCCAGTCCGCAATCCCCCGCCCAGGGCACTCCCCCCCAGTCCCCAAGCTCCTCTGCCTGCCCCCTCCCAGGGCACTCCCCTAGTCCCCATGTCCCTCGTCCCCCGCCCAGGGCACTGCCCCCAGTCCCCAAGCTCCTCTGCCTGCCCCCCGCCCCAGAGCACTGCGCCCCCCCCTTACCTCCACCTTGCCCCGCGCCAGCCCCCGCGGTTGCGCCCGGCCCGGCTCGGAGGCGCGCAGCGGCGCCAGCAGCGCGGCCAAGAGCAGCAGCAGGCGGCGCATCGGAGCGGCCGGGCGCGCAGGGCTCGGGGCGCCGCCGGAACCGGAGCCGGGGCCGCTGCCACGTCGGTGGGAGGCGGAGGGCGGCGCTGCGAGCCGGGAGCTGCGCCCCCGCCTGGCCGGCCCCGGCCCCTCCCCGTGGCCCCGCGCCCGGCCCCTCCCCGTGGCCTCGCGCCCGGAGCGAGGTCACTGCGGAGTGAGCGCGTTTACACGGGCCGGCCAAGCCCATGTGGAAACCAGTCTCCTTAAATCGGGGTGGGGCAAAGCCAGGCCATTCTGGCTGCTTCCCCGCTGTCTTTCCCATCAAGTGCCAGCTCCTGGAGTCCCGGGATGCCAGGGCTGGGGCTACCCCTGCGTTGCACCCTTCCCCCCGCCGGCTTCAGCAACAGAAAGCCCACCCAAAGGACCCCCCCCAACGAGCGCCGATGTCGCCGGCGTCAGAATTTTCCGGGAACCGAGCGCACGAATTCTCACGCCGTTGGGGTTGGCCTGGGGATGAGACACCGATCGGCCCACAGGAGTGGGGGGGGAGGGTTTTCAATTCTAGTGCCAGGGACTGGAGGCAGGAGGAGGGACTGGACCGCTCCCCCCCCGGAGGCGTTTCATCGGCAGTCACCACTAGGCACCGCTGCCACAGAGCTACCCCACCTCCGGCCTGGCCCCGAAGCGGGAATGCTGCTCTGAGAAGGCAGCCTCTTTGGCACGGAGATAACGGAGCGCCGAAAAGCAAGGGCCCTTAATAGCCGAGTCGCTCGGGCGGCACGCACGCCGAATTCGCCGCGCCCGTCCCGGTGCCCAAGCTGGGCTCTGACGGGCAGAGATCCCGCTGGGGAATTCACCCTGTGGCTTCAGAATGGTCTAGTTATGGGGGACACCCCGCCACATGCTTCCCCCGCGGCCGTCCTGGCTTCATAGGCCGTCTGGGACTGGGAAAAGACCAGCATCCATGCCGGTGACTTAGGGCTGCTCGGTGGCCGGGAGAAATGCCACAGACATTGGCCGAGTGGCCGGAAAAGTGGGGAAAAGCCGGGATCTGTGGCTCCAGGATTTTGCTGGCCCTGCTCAAGCAAGCCAGCCAGGAGGGCTCACTGGAAATAGCTGCAAAACCAAAAGGAAGCAAAGCGAACCAAGCAAACACCACCAAAAAACCAAAAAGAAACAAAAAAGATAACAACACCCCAAACCCAACAAAACAAACAAAAACCCACTGAAAAAAACAACCAAAAAACCAAAAACCAAACCATAAAATCAAAACCCAAAAAACCAAAACAAAACACAAAATAACAACAAAAAAAACCCCCAAAACAAAAAACAAAACCAAACAGACGCACAACCAACAGCAAACAAAAACCAACAAAACACAAACAAAAACAACAACCAAAAAGCAACCCTCCCAAACCAAAAACAACCAAAAACCAAACAACTGATGACAAACAAAAAACAAAACAAAACAGATGCACAACCAACAGCAAACAAAAAACAACAAAACACAAACAAAAAATAACAACCAAAAACCTACCCCCAAACCAAAACCAACCAAAAACCAAACAACCGACAACAAACAAAAACAAAAACCAAACGAAAAATAACAACGAAAAACAACCCCCCCCAAAAAACCAAACAGATGAACAACCAACAACAAACAAAAACAAACAAAAATTGCAACCAAAAAACAACCCCCCTCAACCAAAACCAACCAACAAACAACAAGCAAAAAACAGCAACAAAAAACAAACAAAAAATAGCAACCAAAAAACAACCAACCCAAACCAAAAACAACCAACCAACAACAAACAAAAAACAGAAACAGACAAAAACCAAAAAGAAACAAAAATAACAACCAAAAAAAAACAAACAAAACCCACTGAAAAAACCAACCAAACAAACAAAAACAAAACCCCACAAAATCAAAACCAAAAACTAACCCCAAAAACAAAACCAAACAGACGAACAACCAACAACAAACAAAAAATAACAACCAAAAAACAACCCCAAACCAAAAACAACCAACCAACAGCAAACAAAAAACAGAAACAAACAAAAACCAAAAAGAAACAAAAAATAACAACCAAAAAGCAAAAAACAAACAAAAACCCACCGAAAAAACCAACCAAAACAAATAAAAACCAACCCCCACAGAATCAAAAACTAAAAAAAAGAACAACCAAAACCAAAACCCCCAAAACCAAAAAACAAAACCCAACAGACGAACCAACAACAAACAAAAAGTAACAACCAAAAAAACAACCCCCCCAACCAAAACCAACCAAAAAACAAATAACCGACAACAAACAAAAACCAAAAAGAAACAAAAAATAACAACCAAAACACCAAAAAACCCCAAACCTAAAAACCCAAAACCAACCAACCACCCAAGACACAAAACGCCCCAAACCAAACCCACAACCAAACGGACCGGTCCGTTGGGAATCGTGTCGAAAGGGGCGGAGAAGGAGGCGGAGAATAGCGCAGGGCCGCTGTCTAGACCCCCGGGCCGCCCACGTCCGCAATCCCGCGCGCCGATCTGGTCGCTTTATCGCCAAAACGACACGTTGGGGTCGGAAACGGGCCAGGGAAGGGCAGCCCGAACGGTCAGGCGGACAGTAGAGCTGCCCCGGGTGGGCCGACTCAAAAATCGGGGACTTTTCAGCTTGGAAAAGCGACGCTAACGTTGGGATCAAAACGTGGCCCGGGCGTGGCCGTGGACGGAGAAATGTCACTCCCGCCACGTACCTCGGGGACCAGGCGTCGGCCGAGGACACGGAGAGGTTCAAACCGAAGTCTTGCTCCTCCCCGACTCTTTGCCTGTTAGGAGAGTCCAGACCAGAACAGGGTCCGACCCCCGGCAAGCTACGTTCCTATAGGACGGGTCCATCAGCGGAGCTCCATGCTCCCAGAAGGGGCGTGGCCTCAGCTGGAAGAGGCGTGGCTGGAGGAAACATGACAGTCCTCAGAGCACAGGGGCTCCGGCGGCAATTTAAAGGGCCGGCGACACTTTCCTGGAGGGGTGGGTCGATAGTGGGGGTCAAGCACCCATGGGCTCACTGCTCCCCAACAGCTCTAGAAGAGGGGGGGCAGCCCCTCTCCAGGCCTTTGTTCTCCAGCTGGCTGCATCCCCCCCCACCAACCACGCAAGGTCCTTTGGTCCGAGGTGCTAAATTGTTGGGAAATAGGGGGAGCCCCCCCCAATGAGCACCAACCCAGATGGTCCTCAGTCCTGCACGTCTCTCTGGATCTCAGCAAAGTGCAAGCCAACTGTCCCCCCCACACCCACGAACTTCATAGGGGAAACTGAGGCACACGCATTCGTCATCCCAAACGATACAAAATTCTCATTTTTCTTGTCGGGGGGCGCTCTCCCCTCTGTGTGAACACTGAGCCCATGTCCCAGCATGGCACCGGGGGGGGGGCCCTCTCTGTGTTAGTACTGGGGTGTCACTGGGGTGCACCGTGCTGGCAGGAGCAGTTCAGCTGTGGATGCTGCGCTCCGGGTCAGTGCCCCGGGACGGTCCCCACGAGCAATGTCCCCTGGGGTTTTTCCTACCGTGTGCAGAACAAATTTTGTTGCGTGCGCGGAGGCCTGTGTGAATGTGCACCACCCGTCAGAACACAACCCATGCTGCTCGGGGTGGCCCTGAAATCTCTCATGAGCACCCGCCGGGAACCCTGCTGGGCATGCTCCCGGGACCCTGTGCAAGGCGTTGCCACCCAGACGTCTGTGTCCTCTTGGCTCCTCCCACTCCCGGGTCCCTGGCAAAGGGAGGGGGCTGCTACAATTCCCGACACCATGGTCTGCCGGCTCAGCTCAGGCCCAGGGTTCCCTGTAAGCTGGGCGCTTGGGCAGACACCCAGGCGAGATTCAAATGCCACCCAGCTGATTAGCAGAGCGCCCCTGGCCGGCATGTGTGTGTGTATGGGTGGTGCACACCCTCGAGAGCTGAGGTGCACCGGACAAAATTTATTCCGCACATGGGTGGAAAAGGTAGAGGCTTGCAGGGGGGAGTCCAGGCCGCAGTGGCCAGGCTGTGCTGTTAGAAGTGGCCACCAGGGGGCAGGCCGTTCCGACTGCTGCCTCCCCAGAGCTGGGCAGCGCAGAACACCGGGGGGGCGAGGTGTGTGTTGGGGGTTATTTCATGCTTGTCTGGGCCGTCCTGCCCTGGGCCATGGCCCAGATGCGCACTTGTGGGGCACGACAGGTGTGGGGCGGGGAGTCCACGGGTGCTAGATGCTGCCGTGGGGACCCGAGGCAGGCAGTTTAGGTGGGTCTTCCCTGACCCACCCGGTGCCAGTGGGGCATGCGGGGCACTAGCCCCGTCTCTGGGGCATCCGTGGGGCAACTCATCTTCCTGCCCCTTCTGTGGGCCAGCGCCAGTATCGCCCGCCCCCCTGCTCTGCTCACAAGTGGGGCCGGCCTGTTCCTCCGGGGAGCAGGGCTCGGGCTCGGGGCATGTCGAGCCTGGCTGTGCCAGGGTCTCAGGGACTCGTGCTGCTCTCGGGAAGCAGGCCCCGGACACCCGCCTGCAGGCGCCAGGGTTTCAACCGCCCCGCCTGCCCCCGCGCGGCTCCCACTGTCTCCTCCCGGTGCCCGCGGCGGTGGCGGGGTCCCATCCCTCGCCCAGCTGGGCCGTGGGGCAGACACCCCCGGGCCAGCCCTCGCCCTGCGACCCCTCAGCGCCCGGGCAGGGATAGAGCCTGTGGGCTCCCCTGGCATTGGGGTCGCCCCATCTGCTCCGCCGCCCCTCATCCAGCCTCCCCAGCTCCCCACCTGGGCTGCAAGGGGGGGGTCCCCTACTAAGCCCCCTCCCAGCGGGCACCCCCAATCCCTCTGCGCCCCCCTGGCCTGGGAGGGGGGTCTTTCCTCCCAGCCCCCTCCCAGCCCGCGCCCCTGGCCTGGGCTCCCCCCCCGCCCCGTTTTCCCAGCCTGTTCCCCCCCCCCCGAGCTGGGCTCCTGCGCCTTTAAATCCTTCGCAAGTTGCCAGGCTGATGACGTCACTGAATCCCCGGGCTGGGGAGAGAGGGAAGCAGGAGCTGGAGCATCGTCGGGAGGCAGCGATGGAGCCGGGGACCCGGAGGCCGGGTAGGGGCAGAGCCGCAGCCCCCCAGGTAAGGCCCCGCCCCGCACACCTGGTCAGGGGCAGGCCGCAGCCCCAGGTAAGGCCCCGCCCCTCCGCCCCCGCACACCTGGGCAGGGGCAGAGCCGCAGCCCCCAGGTAAAGGCCCCCTCTCCGCGCCCCCGCACACCTGGGCAGGGCAGGGTGCCAGCTCAGACTGGCCCTGCCCTCCCCCACACACACGCCGGCCAGGATCCCCACCTGGCCCCCCCCCGGGCAGCTGGTTCAGTCTCCCCCCCCCAGCTGAGTCAGAGCACGACTGGGTGCCCCCCGTTCCTCCACCCCCGGGCAGCGTGGGGGTGCCCAAAGCTATTCGCCTGGCACGCTGGCAGCGGCGGGAGGGGGGGGACACAGCAGGCGGGGGCTGGGCTCTGCCCCCCCCACACACTCCGGTGCCTGGAATAAAACTCAGGAGGCGGTTCGGGAAAAGGCCAAGGATGCCCCACCACCACCCCAGGGTGGCATTTCGTGGGTTCCCCCCCCACACACACACACACTCCGGCGCGCTGGCGTTATGCAAGAACCAGTTCCCCTTCCTGCCACCAACAGTGCCTGCTCCGGGCAGAGAAGCAGCCTCCGGCCGGAGCCCTGAGACCGGGGGGGTGGGGGGGCTCGGTGCCCGCCAGGCCCGCTGCACCCGCCGTGCCCACCGCCCCAGGCCCGGCCCGGCGAGGGTGAAGGAGCGTGCGGGTGCCAGTACGTCGGAGCGCCGGGAGAGGGGAAATGAAGGGCAAGGAGGGCAGACAGCAGCCCCCCTCTCCGCTGCCCGTGCCGGCGGGGGGGGATGCCCCTCTGGGCCCCGCATCGCCCAGGCTGGCACCCCCAGAGCATGGCGGGGACCGGGGGAGGGTGCTCTAACTCTTAGGCACGGCTACCCTGGCATCTCTGGTTCTCGCCGGGTTTCTAGGGTGGCGCCAGGCGGGGCGTAAGGGGGGGGCCGTGCACCGCTCTGGGGGTGCCCGGTTTTAGGGGTGCCCCCCCAAGAGCTGAGAGGTGGTGGTGGAGGCGTCCCTGACTTTCCTTCCCCAGGGGAACCAGCCCCCCCCCCCGCCTCTCGACTCCAGGTCCCAGCATGCATCGCTCCGTCTGGGGTCCCCACCCCAATGGAGCCGGGACTATGGCCAGGAGCGGGAGGGGGGGGGAAGTTAGGAGCCTATCTTGGGGTGCAGGGGGGTCGCCATGGGAGAGGCGGGGGTCAGGTCAACGGGGTCCCCCGGGTGAAGGGTGTGGGGACAAGCGGAGGCCACCATGACCCTCCCCAGGGCCAAAGGCCCAGAGGTCGGGTGAGTCCCAGTAGTCTAGTGGCTAAGGTGTCGATTTCGGGAGCCTAGGGCTGCAGGTTCGAGCCCGATGCCTGTCCGCTCTGTTTTTTCCCTCCCAGATGGAGTCGGCCCCCAGTGGGACCAAGGACCCGGGCCCGTCCTCCGCCGTGGGGGCCTTGTCTCTATCGCCCCGAGGCTCCGTCTCCGCCCCCTTCGGAGCCCCCTTCGCCCCAGAGGCCTCGGTGCGGTTCCAGCCGGAGGGCTCCTCCGCCTACCCGGGGGGCAACCGGTCCCGGGACTCCATCTTCGACCCCTTCCCGCCCGTCTCCCCCCGCGCGCAGCCCGAGGGCTGCCCCTACGTGGGACCCACGGAGCGGTCCCCCGGCCGAGCCCAGCCGGACGGCTCGGCCGGGGCCCTGTTCGGTCTGTTTCGCCCGGTGTCCCCGGCCGCCGGCAGCCCCTCCGGCCGCCCGGCGCTCCCCGAATTCTGCCACCCGGCTCCGGGCTGTCTCCCCAGCGAGCGGAGAGAGGCCCTGCCCAAGGCGGAGTCCAGTGACCCCATCCCCGGGGGGCGAACGGGCGGCCCCCCCCGGCCCGGGGGCCTCCCCAAAGCCATCTCCAGCGAGTTCCTCTCCGGGGGCCGGCTCGGGTCCTCCAAGCAGTGCCCCCTGGCCAAGGCGGAGTCGGAGGAGTTCCCCCCCTTCGGAAGGAGCAGCCCGTCCCTCGCCCTGCCCGGCTGTGTGGAGCCCCCGGAGGCCTGGCTGGGCAGAGCCAAGGAGAACGGCGCCTTCCGGTGAGTTTCCCCCCACCCCGGGCAGACCATGGGGAAGGAGAGCGGGGTGTCAAGTCTCCCCCCTGCTCCCCCAGTAGACCCCGGTCTCCTAGGCAGGCTGCCCGCTCATTGTGCCCACCCCATGTGGAATGAATTTTGTTCTGTGCACCAGCGTGCAGGGGACGAGCGATGCACCACCTTCGTAACGGTGCTTGTAACAAAATTCATCGGAGCAGTCTGGGGGGGGCTAAGGGTTGGGCTCAGGATGCAGGAGGAGGTATGGGCTCTGGGCTCGGGGTTGGGGTGCAGGAGGGGGTATAGGCTCTGGGCTAGGGGTCAGGGTGGAGGAGGAGGTACGGGCTCTGGGCTGGGGTTCAGGGTGCAGGAGGAGTGCGGGCTCTGGGCTGAGGTTCAGGGTGCAGGAGGGGTAAGGACTCTGGGCTGGGGGTCGGGGTGCAGGAGGGGGTATGGGCTCTGGGCTGAGGTTCAGGGTGCAGGAGGGGTATGGGCTCTGGGCTGGGGTCAAGGTGCAGGAGGAGTGCGGGCTCTGGGCTGGGGTTGTGGGGCAGGAGGGGGTATGGACTCTGGGCTGGGGTTCTGGGTGCAGGAGGGGGTATGGGCTCTGGGCTGGGGTTCAGGGTGCAGGAGGAGGTATGGGCTCTGGGCTGGGGTTCAGGGTGCAGGAGGAGGTACGGGCTCTGGGCTGGCGATCAGGGTGGAGGAGGGGGTATGGGCTCTGGGCTGGGGTTCAGGGTGCAGGAGGGTGTACGGGCTCTGGGCTGAGGTTCAGGGTGCAGGAGGAGGTATGGGCTCTGGGCTGGGGGTCAGGGTTCAAGAGGGTGTACGGGCTCTGGGCTGAGGGTCGGGGTGCAGGAGGGTGTACTGGCTCTGGGCTGGGGTTCTGGGTGCAGGAGGGGGTACGGGCTCTGGGCTGGGGATTGGGGTACAGGAGGAGGTACGGGCTCTGCGCTGGGGTTCTGGGTGCAGGAGGGGGTATGGGCTCTGGGCTGGGGTCGGGGTGCAGGAGAGAGTAGGGGCTCTGGACTGGGGGTTGGGGTGCAGGAGGGGGTACGGGCTCTGGGCTGGGGACTGGGGTGCAGGGGAAGGTACGGGCTGTGGGCTGGGGGTCAGGGTGCAGGAGGGGGTACGGGCTCTGGGTCTGGGATGAAGAACAGCGAGGACGGGCCCTTTTCCCCCTCGTCACGGCAGCTAAATGCAAATGTGCTAACGAGCCACCTTCCATTTTTGCACATAATTTGCATGTGCCGAGAGCTGCCAAGTCCTGCCCTGAGCAGCGGGGCAGGAGGAAAAGTCATGGGGCTGCTCGTAACCGTGGGTCCCTTTCTCGTTCCAAGGATCACCGTGGTCACGTGGGACGTCGGCACCGCCATGCCCCCGAGCGACGTGACCTCCCTTCTGCACCTCAACACGGGCGACACGAACGAGACCGACATGATCGCCATAGGGTAAGGGGCTCCTGGGCCGAGAGACACTCCTGGCCCCTCTGTGCTGGGTGCTGGTGGCCAAGGAGGCTGCCCTCCAGGATGTGGGTCCCTGAGCAGCTAGTGGACCTGCTGTCCCCCAAAGAAATTGTCCTCTAGGCCACGTGGCGGCTCCTCTCCCGAAGCAGAAAGATCCAGGTTTGAGCCAGAGTGGGGAACAGCCTTGAGATGGTGGCAGCGGTGGGATATTCAGAAAAGACCCGCACTCTTCTTATCCATCGCAGGATTTGCACGGCTTTTGAGAGCACCCTCCACCCCGCCTCTCTCCACCCGTTGCTTGCCTCTTCCTGGCTCCCAGCCTGATCCGCTAGGAATCCTCCAGCCAGCATGGGCGAAGCCGAGCCCCCAAATCTCCTCGAACGGCTGTGGGATTTGGGTGCCCGACTCTCCTTGGCTCTTCTTTGCCAGTCCCACCTTCCCCACTGCCCTTCTCCAGTCCCCCATGAGATCGGCTGCTTGCCCCGCCGTGCCGGGGGTGGGGTGGCGGCGTTGCCCGGGGTTCCCTAGCAGAAAAGATCTCCCAACGAGGAAGGTCTTGCAGCGTTTCCTGAAGACACTCGGCCTCTGGTTGTCTCTGGAAGGTTGTCCCCTCGCTGGGCACCTCGGTGGAGAAGGCTTCATCTGGGACCTGCCAACAATGGATGTCTCCATCGATGGTTAATTGATGGGTGGAGTCCAGCAGGACAATTGGTAGCTCACGACCATCGATAGCCGGACCTAGCAGCTGCCTGTTGGGGGGCCAGGCCTCCCGGCAGGGGACAACCCCAGCCTGCGATCAGCCCCGCCTGTCTCCCCTCTCAGGCTGCAGGAGGTGAACTCCATGATCAACAAGCGTCTGAAGGATGCCCTCTTCACGGACCAGTGGAGCGAACTCTTCATGGACGTGCTGAGTCCCTTTCACTTTGTGCTGGTAAGGGGGGCGGGGCGGGGGCTGTCCCCCAAAGAAATTGTCCTCTAGCCCCCGCGGGGGCTCCTCTCCTGAAGCAGAAAGCGCCCAGTTCGAGCCAGAGTGGGGAACAGCCTTGAGATGGTGGCAGCGGTGGGATATTCAGAAAAGGCCAGCACTTCTTCCTACCCATCACCAAAGCTGGCCAGCAGGACCTGCCCGTCCCTGCTCGCTGCCTCAGTTTCCCTCCTGGCACCCCAGAGCGGTGACACCCCGCCCCATGTTTGTAGGGGGCTGAGAATCTTGTCGTCTCCCTGCTAGTTGGGGTAACTTCTTTGCCGTTTGGGGGGGGCGAGGTCGCGGGGAGCCCAGCTGTCTTCATGGCACCGTGAGATGGTGAGGTCCCAAGCCGAGTGAAAACTCTTCCACTAGGAGGCCCCGGGTGGGCGGGGCTGCCTCAGGCTCCGCCCCCTTCCGCCCAGGAGGTCTTCTCTTGACGGCTGCTCTGCTGTGAGCGTTCGACACCCCCTTGGGTTATGGGGCTGGCTCTCCCCAGGCCCAAGGGGTCCTCCCCCATCATGCCCTTCTCTCCCCCGCTACAGGTGAGCACGGTGCGGATGCAGGGCGTGATCCTGCTGGTGTTTGCCAAGTACTATCACCTCCCCTTCCTGCAGGACATCCAGACGGACTGCACCCGGACCGGGCTGGGCGGTTACTGGGTGAGACACGCTGGCAGTGCCCGCTCGGCCGTGGGGGACGTGGGGGGGGGGACCCGAGGCCACCGTCCCAGGCTCCGGAGGCCATAAGGGACCCGTCCCACCGCCCTACCGCCGGCTGATCCCAGCTCTCCGGGCGGGAGGGAGGGGGATATGACTCGGGGGGGCACTGACCCATCTTGGGGTCCCTCTCGGACAGGGCAACAAGGGCGGGGTGAGCGTGCGGCTGTCCGTCTTCGGCCACATGGTCTGCTTCCTCAACTGCCACCTGCCGGCCCACCTGGAGAAGGCGGAGCAGCGGAAGGAAGATTTCACCACCATCCTCCACATGCAGCAGTTCGAGGGGCGGGCGGCCAGCGGGATCCTGGACCACGAGTACGTAGCCGGGGGGTTGGCGCTGCCCGCTTCCCAGCATCCCCCGGGGCTTGGGGCTGGAAAGGCCGCAGGCCCCTCGTGCCCCCCTCCCGCCGGCTCTCGGCAGTGGAAATTTCCACTCCCGGGCCGTGCTCGTCCACGTGACCCAGGGCCCGGCGGAGGAGCCGAGCGGGTTTCGGCGGCTTCTCCCCGGGGCGGCCGGGCCCCGCACCTGAGCCGGGCTGGCAGCCGGCCAGCGTGTGATCGGCAAAGCGCTGACCTACATTCGGCGCGGCCGGGGAAACGTTCGCTCCTGCCCCCGGGCCGCCCGGCCTCAGAGCCGCGTGATCCGGCGCCTGCTCTGCTCGGGGGGGCCCCCCGTGAGTCCAGCCCCCCCAACAATCTCCACCGGGCCCCCCCAAGCATCCAGGCCCCCTGTGAGTCCAGCTCCCCCAACAATCTCCACCCGGCCCCCCAAGCATCCAGGCCCCGTGAGTCCAGCTCCCCAACAATCTCCACCCAGCCCCCAAGCATCCAGGCCCCCGTGAGTCCAGCTCCCCAACAATCTCCACCCGGCCCCCAAGCATCCAGGCCCCCGTGAGTCCAGCCCCCAACAATCTCACCCAGCCCCAAGCATCCAGGTCTCCACCCTACAACTCACTGAGCACCCAGACCCCCCCTCTCCCATGTCCAGGCCCCTGCCCTCTGCACCCCAGTTGAGGCCTGGCCCAGAAGCTGTCCTGTGGCCCTGCTCTGACCCCCGTCCTCTGGTCACCCCACCTGGCATGCTGGAGCTGGCGGGAGGGTCTGGAGGCCGGGCTGCTTTCACCCAGGACACTGCCCTCCGAGGCAGCACCGCTCAGTGGTTGGATCCCAGGCCTGGGAGGCGGGACTTCTCGCGCCTGCCCCCCTCCCAGCTGGCAGGTTCACCCTGTTGCCCTCCACAGCATCGTCTTCTGGTTCGGGGACTTGAACTTCCGCATCGAGAGCCTGGACATCCGCTTTGTGAAGTACGCCATCGCCAACAGCCTCCTCAGCCAGCTGTGGGAGAAGGACCAGGTGAGCAGCGGGCCGGGGTGTCCCATGGGGGGCAGGCACTGGCTTCCTTCCCTGCCCGGGTCCGGTGTGGTGATCCCCCGTGGCAGCACTGAGTGGTCCTCCGAGATTCATAGATCTGGAAGGGACCTCGAGCGGCCATCAAGTCCCGCCCCTGCCCTGCCGGCAGGACCAAGCCCCATCTAGACCATCCCTGGTAGATGTCTACAGAATCCTAGAACTGGAAGGGACTTTGAGAGGTCATCAAGTCCAGTCCCCTGCCCTCACGGCAGGACCCAATATTGTCTAGACCATCCCTGATAGATGTCTACAGAATCCTAGAACAGGAAGGGACCTCGAGAGGTCATCAAGTCTACTCCCCTGCCCTCATGGCAGGACCAACCACTGTCTAGACCATCCCTGGTAGATGTCTACAGAATCCTAGAACTGGAAGGGACTTTGAGAGGTCATCAAGTCCAGTCCTCTGCCCTCACGGCAGGACCCAATATTGTCTAGACCATCCCTGATAGATGTCTACAGAATCCTAGAACAGGAAGGGACCTCGAGAGGTCATCAAGTCTACTCCCCTGCCCTCATGGCAGGACCAACCACTGTCTAGACCATCCCTGGTAGATGTCTACAGAATCCTAGAACTGGAAGGGACTTTGAGAGGTCATCAAGTCCAGTCCCCTGCCCTCACGGCAGGACCCAATATTGTCTAGACCATCCCTGATAGATGTCTACAGAATCCTAGAACAGGAAGAGACCTCGAGAGGTCATCAAGTCTACTCCCCTGCCCTCATGGCAGGACCAACCACTGTCTAGACCATCCCTGGTAGATGTCTACAGAATCCTAGAACTGGAAGGGACTTTGAGAGGTCATCAAGTCCTGTCCTCTGTCCTGCCAGCACATCCAAGCCCCATCTAGACCATCCCTGGTAGATGTCTACAGAATCCTAGAACACTAGATCTGGAAGCGACCTCAAGAGGTCATCAAGTCCGGTCTCCTGCCCTCCCGGCAGGACCAGCCACTGTCTAGACCATCCCTGGTCGATGTCTATCCAACCTGCTCTTCAATATCTCCAGGGATGGAGACTCCACAACCTCCCTTGGCAATTTATTCCAGTGTTTCACCACCCGGACAGGGAGTTTTTCCTACGTCAACCTCCCTTGCTGCAGTTTAAGCCCATTGCTTCTTGTCCGATCCTCCGAGGCCAAGGAGAACAATTTGCCCCCTTCTCCTTGTGACACCCTTTTAGATACTTGAAAACGACTATTACGTCCCCTCTCGGTCTTCTCTTTTCCGAACTAAACAAACCCAATTAGAACATAACATGAGAATGGCCAGACTGGGTCAGACCAATGGTCCATCCAGCCCAGTGTCCTGTCTGCCCACAGTGGCGAATACCAGATGCCCCAGAGGGAGGGAACACAACAGGTGATCTTCACATGATCCCTCTCCTGTCATCCATTTGCAGACAAACAGGCTAGGGACACCATTCCTACCCATCCTAATAGCCATTGATGGACCTAACCTCCATGAATCTATCTAGCTCTTTTTTGAACCCTGTTAAAGTCCTAGTCTTCGCCACATCCTCTGGCAAGGAGTTCCGCAGGTTAACTGGAACTCTTTCAGCCTTCCCTCGCAGCTCCCCTTTCCTAGACCTTTCATCATTTTTTGTTGCTCTTCTCTGGACCTTCCCCACCTCTTTCCTGAAACGTGGTGCCCAGAACTGGACGCAAGACTCCAGCTGAGGCCAAATCTGCGCAGAGTAGAGTAGAAGAACGACTCCTCGTGTCTGGCTCGCCACGCTCCTATGAACGCCTCCCAGAATCATGTTGGCTTTTTTTTTTTTTGCAACCGGGTCCCAAGTGTGGCCCACTAGGGCTGGAGGGAGGGGAGAGGCGTTAGAAAAACGGTGGGGGTCTGGGGTGTTCGGAAAGACGTGGGAGCCGAGGAGGGGCGGGGCTTTGGATCTGCTGCCCCATTTCGGCCTGAGCACCTCAGAGTTGCTAGGAGGCGGGTGATGGGCACAGGAGTGGCAGGCAGCGACTACGAACTTGCGCTGGGGACAAAGTCCTGAGCTCAGCCCATGGGGTGGGTCGGTCTTCGAGGGAAGGGCAGGCAGTGCCTCCCCTGGGTCTTAGTGCTCAACCTGGCCTCTCGTCAATTTCTTCCTGAAGGCTCCCGCAGCCGTTAACTTAAGTGAAAAGCCTTCCAGCGTGCCAGGCCTATTAGCATAATGCTGAACCTGTGACCCAGCCGCTACCTGGTAATGAACCCACGTGACGGGCCCTGAACTGACTCACAAAACCAGCTGTGCGTTACGTCTGCAGGGCCTCATTTGCAATTTGCTGTACATAGGTCGTTCCTGTGTTTCTGAATCCCATCTCAAAAAAAAAAAAAGAAAAGAAATTCAGGCACAGCTATTGCGAGGCACAACCTGGGAAACCAGCGTTCGCCTTAAATGCTCGGCTCTTTGGAGTTTATTTAAAAAGAAATATTCTGAAAAAGACCAGCCGCGTCTAAAGCGCCCCGGTACGCCTCGGCGTCGACGCTCGTAGGAACGGATGCAATTTACGTCCCCCCTGTTCCTCGCTCTTACGGCGCGCAAACAAAAACCAACGCAATTTGAGCAAATGGAAGTCCGCCGCCGGGGGAAAAATATTCCCCGTGTTCAGCTGTTTCGCTGGAAGTCCAGTTTTTAAGGGGACGTATCTTGGACTTATAGCGAGGATGGTCTAGACCATAGGTTCCCAAACTGGGGGGGCGCACCCCCTTGGGGAGGGGCGTGAAGATATGCCAGGGGGGCGCAGGGTGACCCAGCCCTCTCCAATCTCCCCTTCCCCAGCTTGCTGGGGTGGAGGGAGGTTGGAGAGTCCTGGGCAGACTTCAAAGGGCAATGCCTACTCTGCTCTTAAAAGGGCAGCTTTTCTTTTTTTTTTTTGGCTGAACAAGTTTTGCTGCAAAAAATTTTTTTGGGGAGCGTGAAGGTTTCTCAAAAATCAAAAAAGGGGCATGATGCCGAAAAGTTTGGGAACCACGGGGCTAGACCAATTTTAATTCCTATGGTACAGGACTCTTCACCTCTGAAAGTGCAGCTCGAAGCCCCCCAACCCCTGCAGCTCACAAAGTCGCCCCATACCCCCCTACAAATGACCTCCCGGTTCCCTGGGCTCCCCAAGTGCAGGGGAGCCATCTGGCGGCCGATGGGAGCCTGATGTGGCCAAAAAAACCTAACCCGCAGTTTTTAAAGGGGCGGTGTCCTTTTTTTTTTTTTTTTTTTTTTTTCCCCACTAAGTTTTGCTCTTCACATTTTTTCCGCTGCTGTTTCGGCTCTCTTCGTTTAATGGGTTGGCCACCCCTGCTATAGTACAAAACCTTGCTTCTGAAGCCCGACTCTCCTTTTACCCCCCTTGTTAAAACCAGACCTCAAAGAGACATTTGTTTTCTTCCAGCTAGCTGGGCAAATGAATTTCCGTTTTACTTCCGACTATTTGATGAGCTAGTTTTAAGAGAACCCTCCACCACAATCAATACGTTCCTAAGATATACAATTCTCGGACATGCCTAACATTTTTGAATACCTATTTTAAGATAAACACAGAGGATAAGTCGACACTGCCGGCTTCTTGCGCAAGAACGCGCTTGTGGTGTGAATGCACCACAAGTTTTTGCTCAAAAACAGCCGGTTTTGCACAAAAACTCTGCAGTGTAGACGTAGCCATCATTAAATATTATGGAATGCACGAGGTAGCCCGTCTCCGTTTTTCCATTTTCTCCAGCAATATTTCTAAGCTGACTCTACGCTGTAACTAAACTCTTAAGCCTTCCTCGAATAATCGTTCCAGGTGATGAGATATTTCAACTCACGGAAACCGTTCCTGGCGGTTTACGGTTTGCTTAGAAACAAAGACGTTATTTTAAACGGTCAGAGCAGTGTAGTGTTTTGTATACCAAAGGTCGATACTTTTCCACAAAGTATAGTGAAATTTTGTGACCGTGTCTTGTTAGGAAAATCCCATGTGTTCGTGAATTGAAATATCTCGTCATCTGGAACGATTATTCGAGGAAGGCTTAAGAGTTTAGTTACAACGTTAGAGTCAGCTTAGAAATATTGCTGGAGAAAATGGAAAACGGAGACGGGCTACCTCATGTATTCCATAATATTTAATGTTGTGTTCCTCTTGCTACAAAGTTTACGCAAATCAATCTCTGACAAACTTCAGGGGAGATATCAAAAAACCCAAGACTAACATTTTTCTTCCCAAAGGTCGTGCTTTTAATTAAGGAACTTCTGCATATCGAGTTGGCGGAATCTGGCGGGCAATGAAAAACACGCTCCGTTTTCTTTTGAAAAAGTTTTTAGAAGAGTATTTTTTTTCCAGCTGTCATTTGCTATTTTTGGGGCCCCGGGATTTGGCTGGAGTGAGTGAGTTGAGAGAAGAGGGAGACCGTGGGAAAAAGTAGCGGGGAAGGGGCGGGGCCGGGACAGAGCAGGGGTGGAATAAGGGTGGGGAGTTTGCTCACCCGTGCCTATCTGTTCCTTTTGCCCCCCAGCTGAACATCGCCAAGAGCACCTGGCCCGTCCTGAGTGGCTTCCAGGAGGGGCCTCTCAACTTCCCGCCCACCTTCAAATTTGATGTGGGCACCAACCAGTACGACACCAGGTAGGGGGGTGCTGCATGAACCACTTCCTGCTGGGGAAGGGAGGAGCTGGGGATGGGTGGAGACTGTGGGTGGGTGTGTCAGGGCAAAGGGCACAGGGATTGGTGGAGAATACGGGCGGGCGTGTCGGGCCGGGGGGCACAGGGATTGGTGGAGAATACGGGCAGGTGTGTCAGGGCAGGCGGCATAGGGATTGGTGGAGAATATGGGCGGGCGTGTCGGGCAGGGGCATAGGGATTGGTGGAGAATACGGGCGGGCGTGTCGGGGCAGGGGGCATAGGGATTGGTGGAGAATACGGGCAGGTGTGTCAGGGCAGGGAGCATAGGGATTGGAGGAGAATATGGACAGGCGTGTTGGCATGGGGGAACAGGGATTGGTGGAGAATACGGGCGGGCGTGTCAGGCAGGGGGCATAGGGATTGGTGGAGAATACGGGCGGGCGTGTCGGGCAGGGGGCATAGGGATTGGTGGAGAATACGGGCGGGCGTGTCGGGCCGGGGGGCACAGGGATTGGTGGAGAATACGGGCGGGCGTGTCGGGGCAGGGGGCATAGGGATTGGTGGAGAATACGGGCGGGCGTGTCGGGGCAGGGGGCATAGGGATTGGTGGAGAATACAGGTGGGCATTTCGGCAGGGGGCACAGGGATTGGTGGAGAATATGGGCAGGTGTGTCAGGGCAGGGGGCATAGGGATTGGTGGAGAATACGGGCGGGCGTGTCGGGCAGGGGGCACAGGGATTGGTGGAGAATATGGGCAGGTGTGTCGGGGCAGGGGGCATAGGGATTGGTGGAGAATACGGGGCGGGTGTGTTGGGGCAGGGGGCAGAGGGATTGGTGGAGAATACGGGCAGGTGTGTCAGGGCAGGGGGCATAGGGATTGGTGGAGAATACGGGCGGGCATTTCGGCAGGGGGCACAGGGATTGGTGGAGAATATGGGCGGGTGTGTCAGGGCAGGGGGCATAGGGATTGGTGGAGAATATGGACAGGCGTGTTGGCATGGGATAACAGGGATTGGTGGAGAATACGGGCAGGTGTGTCGGGGCAGGGGGCACAGGGATTGGTGGAGAATACAGGTGGGTGTGTTGGTGCAGGGGGCATAGGGATTGGTGGAGAATACGGGCAGGAGTGTCGGGCAGGGGCATAGGGATTGGTGGAGAATACGGGCGGGCGTGTCGGGGCAGGGGGCATAGGGATTGGTGGAGAATACGGGCGGGCGTCGGGGCAGGGGGCATAGGGATTGGTGGAGAATACGGGCGGGCGTCGGGGCAGGGGGCACAGGGATTGGTGGAGAATACAGGCGGGCGTCGGGGCAGGGGGCACAGGGATTGGTGGAGAATACAGGTGGGTGTGTTGGTGCAGGGGGCATAGGGATTGGTGGAGAATACGGGTGGGCGTTTCAGCGTGGGGGCTCAGGGATTGGTGGAGAATACGGGCGGGCGTTTTGGGGCAGGGGTCTCAGGGATTGGTGGAGAAACATGGGCAGGCGTGTCAGGGCAGGGGGCACAGGGATCGGTGGAGAATACGGGTGGGCGTATTGGGGAATAGGGACAGCGGGGCAGTTTGCAGGGAAGCCCCTTTGCCCGGGGCCAGCTGACCAGCGCCCATCTGCCCGCAGCGCCAAGAAGCGGAAGCCGGCCTGGACGGACCGCATCCTCTGGAAGATCAAGTGCTCCGGGGCCCCACACAATCCCAGTGGCCGGCGGCCCAGTCGCTCCCTCCTGGCCGTGAACCAGCTCTGTTACTGTAGCCACATGGAGTATGTGGTCAGCGACCACAAGCCCGTGGTTGCCATCTTCGCCGTGCAGGTGGGTCCGGCGCTCCCAGGGTTGCCAGGAGTCCGGTATTGACCCGGACAGTCCGGTATTTCCGCCTCCTGTCCGGTAACAAAATTCAGAAAATACCGGACACTTAAAATGTCCAGTATCTTCTGATTTTTTTTTTTCCAGGCTGGGGGCGAAAATACCGGACTGTCCGGGTCAATAGCGGATACCTGGTAACCCTACAGTCAGCAATCGGACCCAGCTCTCCCCGCTTTCTGCCCCCCTGGTTACCTGGTTCTGCAGGGGAGCTGTCTGGCTCGGAGCAGGGAGGGAGGCAAGATGGCCACTAGCAGCCTGTTAGGAGAGACAGAGCCCAGCCCCTCCTGTTCTTAAAGGGGCTATGCTGTTTTTTTTTTCTTAATAACTATCTGGGTCCCCCTTTTTTTCTCAACAACTTTGGTCCTCCCCCCCTTTTAATCAACAAAAATTTTTCCCGGTTTTTTTGGGAGGGGGGTGTTAAACCATCTGGCAACCCTAGCTGCTCCCCAGCAGGGGACCCCAGCCTTGCGGGGAGGGGAGTGCCCTGGCCCTCACTCATGTCCCGGGCTTCTCCGTGGCAGTTTGCCTCCAAGGCCGACAAGCCCTTGGTGGAGCTTCAAGTGGCCGACGAGTGGACCAGGCCCGAGCAAGCCGTTGTCCGATACAGGATGGCTGCCGTCTTCCACAGGAGCTCCTGGGACTGGATCGGCCTCTACCGGGTAAGGGGCTGTGGCGAGGGGGAGGTGGTGGGGCCCACGTGGGTCCTTCCCCAGCAGGTGGGAAGGGACCTACTGGATCGGCCTTTACCGGGTAAGGGGCTGTGGGGGGGAGGGAAGGGGGAGGTTGTGGGGCCCACATGGGTCCTTCCCCAGCAGGTGGGAAGGGACCTGGAGGGGTGAGGGGGACCGTGCGCAGATGGCTGGGGGGGGTGGCTAGGAGGCAAGTGCCTCCTGCCCTTGGAGGTGGAGATGGAGGGTGAGGGTTTCATGGGCCGCTCCCCCCTCCGCCCCCAGAGTCCCACACCCTGACAGAGCCTATTCCCCCTTGGCCCCCAGAAAGCAGCTCCCACCCCTGCCTCCGTGTCTGAATGGGGAACACAGCTGAGCTGGATGCCTGGAGGCCCTGGGGTTAGATCTGAGGGAGGTTGTCCTGCCCCACTGCGGGGCTGAGGCCTGCTGCCCCTGAAGCTGGAGAGCTAACCCCCTGGGTGCCAGCCCCCCTAGCAGCCAGCCCCAGCTCCCCTCTCCAGGCACTGGGCTTCCCACGTGGGGCCAGGCCCCCTGGCTTCCTGGGCCAGATTCTTCCCTACTCCCTTGTCCAGCTCAGGGAGAGTCGAGTGCCTCTTCCTCCCGGTTCACCCCTCGTGGGGCACCAGGCCGGGGGCCGCCCCCTGGATTCTCCAGGAGCTCGTTGGTCACTGGTGTTACAGCCGCCAAGGCCCGGTGACCCACGAGGAGGAAGGGGGGCTGGGATGGGCCCAAGGAGTGAGCCCATCCTGCCCCACTGGTGCTCAGGGTGGGGCTGGCCTGGGGCAGCTGAGCCACCCTGTGGGGCAAAGAGATGGCCCAGGAGTCTGCCCCCTTGGAGGCAGGTGTCTGGGCTCCAGGAGGCCCAGCCAGGCCCGGGGAGCCAGGGTAGGGTCGGAGCGCCCGCGTCTTCACCAACTTTCACGCACGGGGAGCCCTGAGAGGGGAGTCTCCGTGGGCTGATTGAAAATAGAGTGGCACCCCTTCCCTCCCCAGCCAGGAAGGGGAACCCTATGATAAGGCCCCTTGTAGCTCAGAGCCCAGCAGGTGCATTGTGGGTAAACCCTGGCCGGTTCCGAAAGCTCCCGACATGGGAGAGCAGAGGATGCCGAGCTCATCGGCCCCCCTGAAAATCTGGCCCCGTGTGGCTTAAATGGAGACCCCAGATCAGACGGGGCTGGGAGCGGCGGGTCGGCTCTGGGGGTCCGGCCGGTCAGGGTAGGTCTGCTCTGCGGTAGCTGGGACTAGGGGTTAGAGCTGGCCCGGTCTGGGGACCTGGAACGCGGTTGGTGTCAATGACTCATATTCTAGGGTGGTGCCCGCTGGGGGTGGTTGGGTCCTGTGGGTCCGTGTTTCGGGGTAGGGGGGCCCAAGGGCTGGCGCCAGACCCTCTCCCGATGTGGGTGGGGTCCCGTGCCCTCTCACTGTTCCTTGGCACCCTCTCCGCCGCCAGGTGGGTTTCCGGCACGCCAAGGACTACGTGGGCTACGTGTGGGCCAAACACGAGGAGCCGGAGGGCAGCGTGTACCAGGTGTGTGCGCACGAGGGGCGCCCCCATTCTCCCACGTCCTTGGGGGGCCCGGCCCCCTTCCTGGAAGGCCCCGGGGTGCTGGGATGTGCCCTGACCCCCCCCCCCCCCTTGCTCTAGGTGGTGTTTTCAGAGGAGACGCTACCCAAAGGGAAGGGCGAATACATCCTTGGTTACTACGGCAACAACTACAGCAGCATCACCGGGGTGACGGAGCCCTTCCAGGTTAGCAGCTTCCTGCCCCTGGGGGGGGGGCGGGGGGGGGTGACGACGCAGAGGGGCGGGGCTAGTGAACAGGGTACAAGAGAGGCATCCCGGGGGGGGAGGGGAGATTTGCGGCAGGGACCTGGGGGTGTTCGATGAATAACAGGGGGGCAGTTTGCTGTTCTGGGGGCCCATGGGGCTAGCCACTGCCTGGTCCCCACGGATGTGCGGTGGGCCTTGCCCCGCATGGTACCAGCTGCTGACTAGTCCCCATGGATGTGGGGCGGGCCTTGCCCAGCACAGGGCCAGCTGCTGACAGTCCCCAGAGATGTGGGGCGGGCCTCACCTCGCCCGGTGCCAGCTGCTGTCTGGTCCCCACAGATGTGGGACGGGCCTTGCCCCACAGGGGGCCAGCTGCTGACAGTCCCCATGGATGTGGGCGGGCCTTGCCCCAGCACAGGGCCAGCTGCTGACAGTCCCCACAAATGTGGGGCCAGCCTCACCCAGCACAGGGCCAGCTGCTGACCAGTCCCCACAGATGTGGGACGGGCCTTGCCCCGCATGGTACCAGCTGCTGACTAGTCCCCACAGATGTGGGACGGGCCTTGCCCCACATGGGGCCAGCTGCTGACAGTCCCCATGAATGTGGGGCCAGCCTCACCCAGCACAGGGCCAGCTGCTGACCAGTCCCCACAGATGTGGGACGGGCCTTGCCCCGCATGGGGCCAGCTGCTGCCTGGTCCTCACAGATGTGGGACGGGCCTTGCCCCACATGGGGCCAGCTGCTGACAGTCCCCACAGATGTGGGATGGGCCTTGCCCCGCATGGGGCCAGCTGCTGACCAGTCCCCACAGATGTGGGATGGGCCTTGCCCCGCATGATACCAGCTGCTGACCAGTCCCCACAGATGTGGGGCAGGTCTCGCCCACCACAGGGCCAGCTGCTGCCCGGTCCTCACAGATGTGGGATGGGCCTTGCCCCGCATGGGGCCAGCTGCTGACAGTCCCCCCGAATGTGGGGCAGGTCTTGCCCAGCACCCTGCTGCCCGGTCCCCACGGATGTCCCCACTGTGGAGGTGCCGGGCAGGCTGGGCGGGGTGCCGGTTTGGGGCACCTCCTCTCCCCGGGTGTTTCCCCGGCCGCGCTGCTGACGCCCCCGGGGCCCGCAGATCTCGCTGCCCGCCTCGCAGGCCAGCAGCCGGCCGGACAGCTCGAGCGCCAGCTCCGAGGAGGAAGACGACAGCACCCTGGTCCTGCTGGCCCCCAAATCTCGCAGCCCCAGCCCCGGCCAGCTGAAGAACCACCGGAGCCGCAGCCCCAGTCTCTCCCAGCTGCAGGGGCTCCTGGCGCGGCCGGCGAGCCGCGAGCGGGGGGCCAGCCGCAGCCCATCCCCTCACAACCGGCGCCCCCTGCAGGGCGACATCCCCAGCATCCACTTGCCGAAGGAGGAGCCGCCCTGGCACCAGGAGGGCGGCGGCCGGACCGCGGGGGGGCTCTGGGGCCGCTCCGACGCCAGCCCCCTGGCCAGGGCCGACCCCCGGAACCTGGGCTTGCTGCCCGCCCTCCGCTTGGAGACTGTGGACCAGGCCGTGGGGCCGAGGCGGGCGAGCGCCGACCAGGGCTACCCGGCCCGCCGGATGAGCCCCACCAGCCCCACGGCCGGGGCTGCCGGCCTCTTCGGCACCTCGCCCCAGGACAGGAGCGGCTCCCGGGACAGCCCGCCCCCGCTGCCCCCCGGCGCCGTGGAGGGCCGGGCGGCTGGCGCCCCGCACTGACCGTGGGGCAGGGCCCGATCCCCCATGTTGTGCTCGCTGTGTGCCCCCCCGTGTGCCGTCTCTCCCCCCCGGGCGCGCTGTGATCCGTCCCCACGGGGGTGACGTAACGGACCCCCCCCGTGGCCCAGCCTGGCCCTGCCCCAGTCATTAAACCCTCTGCCCCCCGTCTGGGGGGGGGCTGGGCCCCTGCTCCAGTGCCGTCCGCTCCATGAGCTTCCCAGCCCCCTAGGGCACGTGGCAGGGAAGGTGGTGGTGGTGGTGGTGGTTAGGGGGCATGGTCCTGAGGCGGGCAGACCAAGCTGCCTTGCTGTGGGGTGAGCCCAGCTGGCATGGAGCTCCCTGGCCGCAGGAGAAGGGGAGGGTGCCATGGGGCAGTGGGGAAGGGGGGCAAACTCTCCCTGGCCCCAGGCGCTGGGAATGATGCCATGGGACACCAGGGGGCAGGATCTCCCTGGCCACAGGAGAAGGGGGGAGTGCCATGGGGCACTGGAGGGCAAGATCTCCATGGCCCCAGGCACTGGGAATGATCCATGGGACACCGGGGGGCAGGAGCTCCCTGGCCACAGGAGAAGGGGGGAGTGCCATGGGGCACTGGAGGGCAAGATCTCCATGGCCCCAGGCGCTGGGAATGATCCATGGGGCACCGGGGGGGCAGGATCTCCCTGGCCACAGGAGAAGGGGGGAGTGCCATGGGGCACTGGAGGGCAAGATCTCCATGGCCCCAGGCGCTGGGAATGATCCATGGGGCACCGGGGGGGCAGGATCTCCCTGGCCACAGGAGAAGGGGAGGGAGCCATGGGGCACCGGGGCGGGGCAGGATCTCCCTAGCTCCAGGCTCTGGGAATGATGCCATGGGGCAGGGGAAGGGGGAATCGCCGTGGCTGCAGGACGGGTGCCGTGGAACATGGAGGGGAGAGCAGGAGCTCCTGGCCACAAGAGGTGGGAGTGGCGCCGTGGGGCAGGAGCTGGACCTGTGCAGGGCAAGGACGGAGGGTCACTGCCCCCCAGGAGGGAGGGAAGGAACCAGCCCATGGGGCCAGGGGGGAACTGCCCCCCCGGGCATCCTGGCTCTGGAGTTACCCCATCTCTTACCCCCTTGCACCTACTGGAATAAATGACCTGCCCCCCAAATGCACTGATTGGCTGGTGTGGGCTCCAGGCAGGGGTGGAGCATGGGGAAGGGGGGAGTGGTCCCTGGAGCTGGGGGAGGGGCAGAGAAGGGTATAGGCCCTTGGGGGTACAGGGGGCCCCCCCAAGGGGCTGCTGGGAGTTGCCCAGACGCAGCCCCCAAGCTGATCCCCCACCTCGCCCGGACCCCAGCTGGCATGAGGGAAAGGTTTTATTTACAGAGTAAAGGCCCCGCGGGGCACGGACCGGCCGCGCCGAGGGGCCAAAAGGCTGTACAAAAATAGGCTCTCTAGGAAAAAGTTGGGCCTGGGGAGGCACAGCCCCCCCGCCCCACAAAAATGGAACAGCCCCTCCAGTGCGATGCACCCCCTCTCCTTCCCCACAGGGAGGTACAGCTGGGTCCTCCTGCCCCCCAAAGGCGGGGGGAGGGGGGGAGGCTGGCATTCCCTGCCCAGGGGGGTTGGCTCCCAGCCCCCCACCGAGGTTCGCGGCCTGGAGTTTCTCCCCCCGCCGTGGGAGGCGGTCGAGAGACACCCCCCCCATGCCCGCCTCTGGCTGCATCCGGGCCTCAGTGGGGTGCCGGGGGCCGGGCGGTCCTGGCCAACTGGAGACATTGGGCGTAGAGTCCAAGGGTGGCTCCCCCCGCCTGCCGCGTGACCTTGGCCCCGGGCCGCGCCCACCGCGCCCGCAGCGTGTTCGGCAGGTGCCGGGTGGGCACCAGGACGGCCCGGCCCTCCCCGATGCAGCTGGGGGAGAGAATGGGAGAAGGGGGGGTTAGGCAAGGGAGCAACCCAGGCGGAGCCCAAAGGGGGATGCTATGGGGACCCCCCCCCGCTATCGACCAGCCTCCCCCTGTGGGGCCAGCCTGCCCCCTGCCGCTAGGAAACCAGGCAGCCCAGGAACCACAGCTATGGGGCAGGGCTCCTCCGCCTGCCCACAACTCAGCATGAGCAGGGGCCCTCAGATCCCTCCGGGCCCCCCCCACCCGCTGGGGGTCCAGGCGCCAGTCCTGAGCTGCCATCTAGTGGGGAGAAAGCAGAACGGGGCCAACCCCAGCTAGGCCTCCTGCATCGCCATGGGGCCCATCCGACAGGTAGGGGGCGGCCTTCCCCAAAGTTGCCCACCCTTGTGCGGAATAAATTTTGTTTGATGCACCGAGATGGGTGCACCACCCGGAGACACCCAGGTGTGCAGGGGACTGGCAGGGGCCCCCTCCTGGCTCCAAGCCCGGCCCCACATGGCCCACTCCCCCCCAGTTCCACTCACTTGGGCTGCTGGTCCTCCCCGGCTGCGCAGCCCGGGCGGCTCCAGCACGAAGCAGGCGGGAGAGACGGAGCCGGCCAGCAGCTCTTCGGCCACAGCGTTGGGGCCCGGGGCCCGGCGTAGGGCCCGCGCCAGCCCCCGGGTGCAGTTGCAGTGGAACAGGCTACGGGAATCCGGGTTCTGCAGCTGGTACCGGACCTCCTGGGGCCCGATCTTGTGCTGGCACCGGTCCAGGCGCCGGTAGCCGCCGCAGCTCCTGGCTGGGGGGGTAAGGCGGGGGGGGGGGAAGAGAGGGACTGAATTGAGGCACGTCCTGCCCGCGGTGTCCAACCCCACAGACCCCCCTGCTCCACCCCCCCGTGCCCCGAGCACGCACTCACCCCAGTGGCTCAGCTCGGGCGGGCGTGGCGGCTCTGTGTGGCCTTGCTCCGGGGCCCTCGTTGTGGGGAGAGGTGGCTCCTGCCCCACGGGCCGATGTGGGGTGGAGGCCCCACCCTCAGTGGGGGCAGGGGGCAGCGTGCCCAGACTCCTGGCTGGTGGGGGCATGCCAGTTCTCTCATCTCCGGAGCTCTGTGACCACTGGGCCACGCTGTCCTGTCCAGGCCTCTTCCGGTTCTTCCTCCGGGTGGGTTTCCTGCCCTTGCCCGGGGGGAGTCTGGCCCCACCGGGGCTGTACTGGCTTTGCTGCACCATCCGGGCCAGGGCGATGGAGCCGTAGCGTTTACACCTGGGGAGCAGAAGGGGCGTGAGGCCAGGGTGATCCCCCAAACTCCCTCCTCGCCGCTCCTCCACTGAGTCCCCAGCTGGCACCGTGGCCCCAGCCTGTGGGAGCGGCGGGATGGGGCGGGCCGGCCCCACCCCTCACCTGCCGAGCCGTGCCACCCGCAGCAGCCAATCAAGGAGCCGGGCACGCCCTCAAGGCACCCGGCTGCTTTGCCACGGTTCCCCTTCCCCCACCCAGGGCCCACGGGAGAGACGGGGGGGGGGGCGGGAGCAGCTGCCCGGCTCCGGTTCTATCTTGAGCCTGTGCCCAGCTAGGCACTGCCAGGCTGCCTCAAGGATCGGCACCGATACCAGTCGCCCTGAACTGGCCCAAAGCCCAGAGCGATTTCTCCCTCCTCCGGGGGAAGCCGGCCGCTGCCCCAGAATGGGGAAGGGGCCACCGGCAGGCACTCACCCGCCCCACCAGTGCCACTCCACGCAGGCCTCGCCAGGCTCCAGCATGAAGCAGGGCAGCTCCAGCGCCTCAAAGAAGGTGACGCCCACGAGGTTGGCGATAGGGTCGTTCAGCTTCCGCAGGCACCGCTTGAACCTGCAAGGCAGCCAGGGAAGGGGGAGGGGGTTAGGGCTGTGGGCAGCGTGCCAGGGACCCCCGGCCCGGCCTCTCCCCCCTCCTGTGCCCAGCTCACCTGGCATCGCAGCGGCAGTGCGAGACGGTGTGCAGACGGAAGTTACGGATGCCGTATTTGAACTCCAGCGGGGCCAGCTGCTCCGCGCATTGGTCATGTTCCCGGCAGCACAGGTCCGGGCCCTGGAAAATACCTGTGGGCGGAGGGTTGGGGGGGTTGGCTCAGGAAGGGGGCTGCACCTTCGCAGAACCCCCCCTCCTTTGGGCATGGGGCACCTTTTGGCAAGACAGGAGGAGGGAATTGCGGTCACGATCCCCAGTGGGATCGGTCCCCACAGTCCCGGCCTCAGCAGGGCAGGCTGGGTGCTGCGCCCCGCAGGGTCCATGGGGAGACTCACAGCCCCATAAGGAGGGGGTCCCTGCCCCTGCTTCCCCCCCCACTGGGTTCCAAGGGGAGACTTAGCCCCATAAGGAGGGGGCTGCTGCTTCCCTCCCCACAGGGTCCCATGGGGAGACTCACAGCCCCATAAGGAGGGGGTCCCTGCCCCTGCTTCCCCCCCCACTGGGTTCCAAGGGGAGACTTAGCCCCATAAGGAGGGGGCTGCTGCTTCCTTCCCCACAGGGTCCCATGGGGAGACTCACAGCCCCATAAGGAGGGGGTCCCTGCCCCTGCTGCCCCGCACTGGCTTCCAAGGGGAGACTCACAGCCCCATAAGAAGGGTGTCCCTGCCCCTGCTGCCCCCCCTCAGGGTCCCAAGAGGAGACTCAGCCCCATAAGGAGGGGGTCCCTGTCCCCCCCCAGCACCCCAAATGCTGGCAGCTCCTTCCCCCTCCCCTTCAGTTCTTTGGCCTCTGCCCCCCCCTTCTCCCCACCGGTGCCAGGCTGCTCTTACCCAGCTCGGTGAGGTTTCCAGCCGAGTCCCCCACCCCGCACCACAGCGTCCCCGGCATTGTCCAGCCCCGCCGGGTCCTCCTGCGGCCCAGCTCCTCCCTGGGTACCCGCCTCGCCCGGGGACGCCCGCCCCGCGGCAGGTGCCCATCTGCCGGGCCAGGGTGGCCAGGGCGCGCCGGCGCGCCGGGCTCCGGGGCTGGCGGAAGAGGCCGCTCCGCTTGGCACAGGACGCCTGGTACCGGCGGGTGAGGCGCGCATCGTGGTGGATGGCGCAGGCCAGCAGGTGCCCCTGCGCGTCCCAGGCGCTCTGGATCAGGGCCAGGGCCCCCGAGCGCCGGGCCAGGAAGCTCAGGTAGCGGCTGCCCGCCGTCTCCAGGTGGCAGAAGGTGGCGCTGCCGCGGAAGGCGGCGGCAGCGCCGGGCAGCGCCAGCGCAAGAAGCGCGCACAGGAGGCGCCGCATGGCCCTGCGCGCCCCGGGAGGGATGAATGAAGCCGCGCGGCCCGGGGAGGGATGAATGAAGCGGCGCGGCGCGGCGCGGCCCGGGGAGGGATGAATGAAGCCTCGCGCCCCGGGGAGGGATGAATGAAGCAGCGCGCGACGTGGCCCGGAGAGGGATGAATGAAGCGACGCGCGGCGCGGCCCGGCTTTAAGCGACAGCCGCGTGGGGTGATCGGCGGCGAGGGCTTCCATCAATGGGAGGGCTCGGCCTCGGGCCGGCCGCTGATTGGGCCGCGCCTGCCTAAGCCACGCCCCCTCAGTTGGCCGGGCGTTCCTAGCGCTGGCTGGGCCCGGAGAGGCGGCTCCGCTGATTGGGCCGCGCCTGCTTAAGCCACGCCCCCTCGCTGGCCGAGCATTCCGAACGCTGGCTGGGCCCGGAGAGGCGGCTCCGCTGATTGGGCCGCGCCTGCCTAAGCCACGCCCCCTCCGCTGGCCGGCGCCTGAGCGAGAGCCCCGGGAGACAGAAAGGGAGGGGCAGTCCCCCGTGCGGGAGGCAGGAGGGAGAGCGGGCTAGTGGTGAGAGCCCCGCCCTGGCGCTCCGGCGAGCTGGCCAGCAGGCCTGGCACAGGGCTGGGCGTGGGCGGGGCCAGGTAGCCCGGGGTCGCAGAGGCAATGTGCCCTTTAATCGTTTCCACCCGCGTGCGGAATAATTGTGTTGCGTGCACCAACGCGTCTGGGGGTGTGCACCACCATAGAAACACACACCGGGCTGTGGGCAGCCTACTCTTTGGGAGGTCCCTGGTGCGTGCTGCCCTTGCCCCCTGGGATCTGGCCCTGGATCACTGGGATTTGGCCCTTGCCCCCTGGGATCTGGCCCTGGATCACTGGGATCTGGCCCTGGATCAGCAGGATTTGGCCCTGGCCCCCTGAGGTCTGGCCCTGGATCACTGGGATCTGGCCCTGGTCCCTGGGATCTGGCTTTGGATCTCCTGGATTTGGCTCAGACCTCCTGGGATTTGCCCCTGGATCACTGGGAGTTGGCTCAGACCCCCTGGGATTTGGCCTGGTATCTCTGGGATTTGGCTCTGACCCCCTGGGATCTGGCCCTGGATCAGCAGGATTTGGCCCTGGCCCCCTGGGATCTGGCTTTGGATCTCTGGGATTTGGCCCTGGCCCCCTGAGGTCTGGCCCTGGATCACTGGGATTTGGCCCTGGTCCCTGGGATCTGGCTTTGGATCTCTGAGATTTGGCTCAGACCTCCTGGGATTTGGCCCTGGATCTCTGGGAGTTGGCTCAGACCCCCTGGAATTTGGCCTGGTATCTCTGGGAATTGGCCCTGGCCCCCTGGGCTCTGGCCCTGGATCAGCAGGATTTGGCCCTGGCCCCCTGGGATCTGGCCCTGGACCAGCAGGATTTGGCCCTGGCCCCCTGGGATCTGGCCCTGGGTCACTGGGATTTGGCCCTGGATCACTGAGGTCTGGCCCTAGATCTCTGGGATTTGGCCCTGGATCACTGAGATTTGGCCCTGGCCCCCTGGGCTCTGGCCCTGGATCAGCAGGATTTGGCCGTGGCCCCCTGGGATCTGACCCTGGTCCCTGGGATCTGGCTCTCGATCTCTGGGAGTTGGCTCAGACCCCCTGGGATCTGTCCCTGACCCCCAGGGATCTGGCCCAGGATATCTGGGATCTGGCCCTGGATCACTGGGATTTGGCCCTGGCTCACCAAGGTCTGGCCCTGGATCACTAGGATTTGGCCCTGGATACCTGGGATTTGGCCTTGGCCCCCCTGGGATTTGGCCTAAGCCCACAGGGATCTGGCCCCTGGATCACTGAAATTTGGCCCTGGCCCCGCCAGCGTGTTCTTGAGCTGGGAATGAAGCTGCAGCTGAGAGGTGAGGGCTGGGGAGAACTTGGCCCGGGTAGGCAGCTGGCCACTGAGCCCAGCCAAGTTCAGTGTGAGCCATCTACCCCCCTGGGCTGGAGGATCTGGGGGCAGATGGGATGAGCTAGTCCAAGGCCCCTGCTTGTGACCAGCTGGGAGGGCTCCTGTCAGGGCCTGGCTGGTGTTGCTTGTGCAGGCGGTGTTCCGGGTGTTGGTGGCTGTGATCATGTACAATGTGGCAGGGTGGCTGGAGGCATGGTGTGCCATCTGTCAGAATGATTGTGTTGCAAGTGTGTGTAGTTTGGGACAGCAGGGTATAGTTTGGGGATGGGGCCTCCGTTAGGGTGGTGTCTCTAGGTTTGTGCGTGTGAGGGTGTTACAGGGTGTTGTGTCTGTGCGTGCGGCTGTCTCTGGGGGGTGTTTGCAGGGTGGTCATACAGGGTGTTGGGTCTGTGTGTGCAGCTTTCCTTGGGGGGTGGTCTTACAGGGCGTTGTGTCTGTGTATGCAGCTGTCTCTGGAGGGTGTTGAGGGGTGGTCTTAGAGGGTGTTGTGCCTGTGTGTGTGGCTGTCTCTGGAGGGATGTTGAGGGGGTGCTGTTACGGGGTGTTGTGTCTGTGTGTGCGGCTCTCTCTGAGTGGTGTCGAAGGGTGGTCTTACAGGGTGTGGTGTCTGTGTGCAGCTGTCTCTGGGGTGTGTGTATGGGGTGGTCCTACAGAGTGTTGTGTGTCGTCTGTGTGTGCGGCTGTCTCTGGAGGGTGTTGGTGGGGTGCTGTTACAGGGGTGTTGTGTCTGTGTGTCTCTGTGTGCAGCTGTCTCTGGGGGATGGTCTTACAGGACATTGTGTCTGTGTTTGGGTGCTGTCCCTGGGGCAGTGAGGTTGTGCGCTGGCCAGCGGCTGTTTGTGTACAAGGAGCAGGTGATGTGGTGCTGACAGATAACCTGATGTGGCTGATAACACAGCCCGAAGGAGTTGGCCAGAGGAGCGGCGGTGGGGGTGGGGAGTGGGTACTGCTCACAGGGTGGAGCGGGCCCGATCCTTTCTTCTTCTCTTGTCTCGCTTTTCTCTCTTTTCTCTTTTCTCTCTTTCCTCTTTTCTCCTCTTTTTTCTTTCACCCTCTCTCTTTTTTTTCTTTTTCTCTCTCTCTCTTTTTCTTGCTTCTCGCTCTCTTTTCTCTTTTCTCTCTCTTTTATTTTTCTCTCTTTTTCTTTCACCCCCTCTCTTTTTCGCCCTTTTCTTTTTTCTTTCTCCCTCGCTCTGTTTTTCTTTTTTCTCTCTCTCTTTTTCTTTCTTTTTTCTCTGTCTCTTTTTTCTTGCTTCCCTCTCTCTTTTGTCTTTTTCCTTTTTCTCTTTTCTCACCCTTTTTCTTCTTTCTCCCTCTCTCTTTTTCCTTTTCTCGCTCTCTTGTTCTCTTTTTCCTTTTTTCTCTTTTTCTCTCTCTCTTTTCTTGCTTTCCTCTCTCTTTTCTTTTTCCTTTTTCTCTTTTCTCTCTTTTTTTGCTCTTTTTCTCTCTTTTTCCTTTTTCTTTCTCCCGCTCTTTTTTCTTCCCCCTCTTTTTCTTGCTTCCTCTCTCTTTTCTCTTTTCTCTTTTTCTTTTTCTCTCTCTCTCTCTCTCATTTTCTCTTTCTCTTTTTCTTTTTTCCTCCTTTTTTATTTTCTCTCTCTCTTTTTCTCTTCCCTCTCTGTTTTTCTTTTTCTTTTCTCTCTCTCTCTCTTTTCCTCTTTTTCTCCCCCTTTTTCTTGCTTCCTCGCTCTTTTTCTTTTCTCTCTCTCTTTTTCTCTTGCTTTTTCTTTCTCTCTTTTTCTCTTTTTCTTTTTCCTCCTTTTCTCTTTTCTCTCTCTTTTTCTTGCTTCCCTCTCTGTTTTCTTTTTCTTTTCTCTTTCTTTTTCTCTTTTTTCCTCCTTTTTCTCTTTTTCTCTCTCTTTTTTCTTGCTTCCCTCTCTGTTTTCCTTTTTTCTTTTCTCTCTCTTTCTCTCTTTTTTCCTTTTTCCTCCTTTTTCTCTTTTTCTCTCTCTTTTTTCTTGCTTCCCTCTCTGTTTTTCTTTTTTCTTTTCTCTCTTTCTCTCTTTTTCCTCTTTTTCTTTCTCCCTCTCTCTTTTTCTCCCCCCCTTTTTCTTGCTTCCCTCTCTCTTTTTTCTCTTTTCTCTCTCTTTTTTCTCTTGCTTTTTTCTTTTCTCTCTCTTTTTCTCTCTTTTTCCTTTTTTCCTCCTTTTTCTCTCTCTTTTTCTTGCTTCCCTCTCTGTTTTTCTTTTTCTCTCTCTCTTTCTTTTTCCTTTCTCCTCTCTCTCTTTTTCTTCCCCCTTTTCTTGCTTCCTCTTTTTTTTCTTTTCTCTCTCTTTCTTTTTCTCTTGCTTTTTTCTTTTCTCTCTCTCATTTTCTCTCTCTTTTCTTTTTTCCTCCTTTTTCTCTTTTCTCTCTCTCTTTTTTCTTGCTTCCCTCTCTGTTTTCTTTTCTCTCTCTCTTTTCTCTCTCTCTTTTCCTCTTTTTCTTTCTCCCTCTCTCTTTTTCTTTTTCCTCTTTTTCTTTATTCCCTCTCTTCTTTCTCTTGCTTTTTTCTTTTCTCTCTCTCTTTTTCTCTTTTTAATTTTTTCCTCCTTTTTCTCTCTTCTCTCTCTTTTTTCCTTTTCTTTTTCTCCTGCAGAGAGTATGTGTGGGGGGGGAGGGGCGTTGTGTCCATAAAATTTTAATGTGTAAGGCATCTGCCCCCCTGGGCAGGGGGATCTGCCCCCACTGGGGGACAGTGGGATAATCCAGTCCAAGGCCCCTGCTTGTGACCAGCTGGGAGGGCTCCTGTCAGGGGTTGGGTGGTGTTGCTTGTGCAGGCGGTGTTCTGGGTGTTGGTGACTGTGAGCAGGCACAACGTGGCAGGGTGGCTGGTGGCATAGTGTGCCATCTGTCAGAATGATTGTGTTGCAGGCGGGTGTAGTTTGGGACAGCAGAGTGTAGTTTGGGGAGGAGGCCTCCCTTAGGGGTGTGTCTCTAGGTTTGTGTGTGTGAGGGTGTTACAGGGTGTTGTGTCCATGTGTGCGGCTGTCTCTGGGGGTTTTTTGCAGAGTGGTCTTACAGGGTGTTGTGTCTCTGTGTCTGTGTGTGTGGCTGTCTCTGGAGGGTGTTTGTGGGGTGCTGTTACAGGAGTGTTGTGTCTGTGTGTGTGGCTATCTCTGGGGGATGTTAGTGGGGTGGTCTTATGGGGTGTTGCGTCTGTGTGTCTGTGTGTGCAGCTGTCCCTGGGGAGTGGTCCAACAGATTGTTGTGTCTGTGTGTGCGGCTGTCTCTGGGGGGTGTTGGAGGAGGGCATCTGAAGAAGTGGGCTGTGCCCACCAAAGCTCATGATACCATCGACATGTTTTGTTAGTCTATAAAGTGCTGCCAGACTATTTGTTGTTGTTTTTTACAAGGATGTTGTGGGGCAGGGACGGTGCTTGGGTGCTGTCCCTGGGGCAGTGAGGCTGTGCGCTGGCCCGCGGCTGTTTGTGTACAAGGAGCGGGTGATGTGGCGCTGACAGATAGCCTGATGTGGCTGATAACACAGCCGGAAGGACTTGGCCAGCGGAGCGGCGGTGGGGGTAGGGCGTGGGTACTGCTCACAGGAGAAGTCCCAGCAGGACCTGGGCTGGCCTGTCCCATGTCGCTGGGGGGCCAAGCGGAGGGGCTGTGTCTTTACCACCCCCACCAGTGAGCACACAGTCTCCAGGGACCCCGGGTGTATTGTATGTCACACTGTAGGCGTCTGGTAGTGGTCCACACCCAACACGAATGAAGAGTTGAGGGAGAACTTCCAAAGGCCTCCAACTGGAAGACATAGCCAACAGGCGGTGGGATGGGTGGATGCTATCTTGAGGTGAACCCCAAAGGCTGGTTCTGCTCTATATGGGGGGGCAGGGGGGTACCTTGGCATCCCCCCCAGGAAGTCCATTGACGGTGAGTTTGCATCCTGAAAACAGGGTCCCGGCCAGGCTTGGTTGAAAATCCCTCTAGCCTGCGGGGTTAAGTGTCACCCCGATGGGGCTGGCTCGCCTCCTCTGACCAGCCCAGCTGTTCCCAGCCTGTGGGCCGCGGACCCCTGGGGGTCTGTGACGGTACTGCAGGGGGTCCTTGGAAAGTTGACAAATAAGCATCAGGCCCACCGCAGCGGGCCCGATCCTTTCTTTTTCTCTTTTTTCTCTTCTCTCTCTCTCTCTCTTTTTCTCTTTTTTCTTTTTTTCTTTCTCCCTCTTGCTTTTTTTCTATTTTTCTCTCTTTTTTCTTTCTCTCTTTTTCCTTTTTTCTGTCTTTTTTCTTCCTCTCTCTGTTTTTCTTTTTTCTCTTTTTCTCGCTCTCTTTTTCTTGCTTCCCTCTCTCTTTTCTCTTTTTCCTTTTTCTCTTTCCTCTTTTTTCTTTCTCCCTCTCTCTTTTTCCTTTTCTCTTCTCTCTTTTTCTCCCTTTCTCTCTCTTTTTCCTTGCTTCCTTTTTTTTTTTCTTTTCTTTCTCTTTTTCTTTTTGCTCTCTTTTCTCTCTTTTTCTTTCTCATGCTCTCTTTTTCTTGCTTCCTCTCTTTTTCTCTTTTTTTTCCTTTTCTCTTTCTCTCTTTTTTCTTTGTTTCCCTTTTTCTCTCTTTTTTTCTTGCTTCCCTCTCTCTCTTTTCTTTTTCTTTCTCTTTTTCCTTTTTTTCTCTTTTTTCTTGCTTCCCTCGCTCTCTTTTTCTTTTTTCTCTTGCTTTTTTCTTTTCTCTCTCTTCTCTCTCTCTCTTTTTCTCTCTTTTTTCTTTTTCCTTTTCTCTTTCTTTCTTTTTCCTTTTTTCCCTTGCTTCCCTTTCTCTCTTCTCTTTTTTCTTTTTCTCTTTCTCTTTTTCCTTTTTTGCTCTTTTTTCTTTCTCATGCTCTCTTTTTCTTTTTCTCCTCTCTCTCTTTTTCTTTTTCTCTTTTCTCTCTCTGTTTTCTCTCTTTTCCTTCTTTTTCTCTCTCTTTTTCTTTTTCTTTTTTCCTCTTTTTCTTTCTCCTCTGTTTTTCTTTCTCTCTCTCTTTTTCTCTCTTTTTTATTTTCTCTCTCTCTCTCTCTCTTTCTTGCTTCCCTCTCTCTTCTCTCTTTTTTCTTTTTCTCTTTTCTCTCTTTTTTTCACTCTTTTTCTCTCTTTTTTCCTCTTTTTTCTTTCTCCCTCTCTCTTTCTTTTTTCTCTTTTTTTCTTGCTTCCCTCTCTCTTTTTTCTCTTTTTTTCTCTCCCTCTTTTTTCTCTTGCTTTTTGCTTTTCTCTCTCTTTTTCCCTCGTTTTTCTCTTTTCTCTCTCTCTTTTTCCCTTTTTTTCTTTCCTTTTTCTCCTGCAGGGAGTGGGGGCAGGGATGGGGGTTGTATCCATGAAATTTTAAGGGCATGTCTCGACTATGGTTTCCCCCCCGAAAGAGGATATGCAAATTCCACGTGAATTTGCATATCTTTTTCCGATTGCATTTTCGAAAGAGGATCTTTCGAAAGTGAAAGTAGTCTGGAAGCGGTTTTTTTTTCGGGAAAAAAACCCTTTTTCGAAGAAAACCCGCTCTTCCTTAAGAAAAGGAGGTTTACGCGGTTTTTCGAAAAAGGGGTTGTCTAGGATCGGACCATTCTCCCATACCCCTCTGCGGAGAACGTGGTCATGGTGGGATCTGCCCCCCTCCTCCGGAGGCACTTGGCTCTCGGGGAGATCGGCAGGGCCCGAGAGAGAAAAAGCAAAGAAGGCGATTCTCAACTAACACGCCTGTCTTAATGAGGAAGAAAATTCCCTTTTGATGGCCCTCGACCTCCGTTTTTATAGGGTCCCTTGCGTCCTCCTGTACCCACCCCTCCCGGCTCCACATGGATTCCCGTGTCCTGCGATTTTAGTGGCTACCCCTGTTGGATTGGAATATTAAATTACAGGCGCCCTCCTGCGTATGCCCGAAGGAATAATCTGACACTGTTTGGACCCATTCCCTGAAGGGGGAAAAGCAGGAACTTGTGGTTTGGTCTGTTTCCTCGCTCAGGACGTCGGTTGGCTGGCTCTTTTCAATCTCACAAGGGCGTGAGTGACATCTCTCACCCTGGCCAGCCGGCGTGTGTGTTCGCCACAAACTCTTTCGCAACTTCGAAACTCCGTCAAACTAGAGTTTCTCCCTCATGGGCTGCTGCTGCCGAAACGACCGCCGTGCAGGATAAAAATCCTTCCATTTCTGCTCGACTACAGTGAAAAGTGGCAACGTCCAGAGAACCACGGCGGCTGGAGATTTGAGGGCGAAAAAGTGTCTTTCGCCAGGCGGAAAACTCGTCGGGAAAGTTCGAAGGTGGCCGTTTGGACCATCTCTCCCACTCTCAGGGTCTGTCTACACTACAGCGCTATTTCGAATTCACTTAATAGTGAAATAGTGAATTTGAATTAAGTGAATTCGAAATAACGCACCTAGGCACAAAACCTATTTCAAATAGCGTGTCCACACTGAGCGGACCCTGAACCGAAGTTAAGACTGGCCGGAACCAGTGCCGGCAGGGCATCAGGTTAGGACTTAGCGTGTGGGGCTGCTGCCTGAGGCTAACTGAGCTCCATGCTTAAAGGGACCCTACCCCCACCCCGGACAGACAGTTCTCAGGGTTCCCCGCTTGCTTGTCTACCTCGATGAGGGACAGCAAAGCAGTCCTGTCTTGGAGTGCCCTGAGTGCCCGCACTCGGGACACCACAGCACTCGGCCACATGGAGCCAGAGCTGCCCTCGTTGCCATCGCGGCATCGCATTGCCATCAGGCTGCCATCCGGGGGGCTGTCAGGATCCAGGAGGCCCTGCGGGAGAGCGTCCACCCTGAGGAGCCCTCAGATCCACCCCGGTCCTCCCCATCCAGGGCTCGTGCCCCATTCCTCCCTCACCTCCTTCCACTTACCCCTCCCTAGCCCCCCTTCCTGATGTCAAACAAAAGACACGTATGTTCAAAAATAGAAACTGGGTTTATTGAACCAAACTGGGGGGGGATGGACCTCTGGGGAGACTGGGAAAAGGAGGTGGGAGAGGGGAAGAGAGAGGGGAGGGGGAAACCTGGGAGGAGGGAGCTGGAAGGGGGAAGCAAGGGGAAGAAGGGGGAGGGGAAGCTCAGGGCCCAGGGTTGGGGGTCTCGCCGGACCAACTTGCAAACCTGCTCCTGGGTTCGCATGTGGCCTTTGGTGGCCAGGCTAGCAGCTATCCTGCCATAGACGGCCGCATTCCTCCGTCTAGTGCGGAGATCATGGACGTTGGGGGCATCCCCCCCAAACCTGAAGAAGGTCCATGATCTCCACCCTGGACCAGGAAGGCGCCCGCCTTCTCCAGCCCCTGGCAGGCTCCTGGGAGCTGGCAGACTGCTCCTGGGGAGCGGTGGAGGGCTGGCTGCCAGTGGCTTGCTGGATCCTGTTTTGGGGCCACTGGGTCAGGGACCACTGCTGGCTCTGGGTTGGCAGGCTTGGAGCTGGCACAGGCACTGCGGCCAGGGTCTACCCCTTTAATGGCTCTGGGCTGGGGGAGAGGACAGTAAGTTTTCCTGGTTGTGCCCAGAGTGGCCACCAGGGCTCTCTGGGAAGGCTGGAGGCCCCCAATTTCGAATTAAGTGTCTACACAGCACTTCATTCGAAATAGCTATTTCGAATTTGGCATTACTCCTCGTAGAATGAGGTTTACCAAATTCGAAATAAGGGCTCCGCTATTTCGAATTTATTTCAAAATAGCGGTTAATTCGAAATAACAGCTGTTATTTCGAATTAACTTTGTAGTGTAGACATTCCCTCAGAGTTTTGCAACCCTGTGTTTCTTAAACTGTGTTCTGAGTTCAAAATTGCTGTTCTTAAAGGGGCGGGTGGCTTTTTTTTTTTTTTTTCTCAATAACTTCCCCCCGATCTCCCCTCTTTTTGCTCAACAAAAAAATCCTTGGTGTTTTTCATTAAAAAAAAAAAAAAGATTGTTTGCTGTTCCTCAGTCTTAAAAAGTTTAAGAAACGCTGCTTTATAGTCCCACGACTACACTTGGACCAGCTCCAATTTCTCAACCGCCTCCCTGAACCGAGGGCGTCGGAACTGAACACAACTCTTAAGCCCGTTAACCACCGTGTCTCATTCAGGGCGGACTGCCAGCTGATTGCCCCCTGCGCTCGCCACATCTTTCAGAATCACTGCTTCCCCGGGATGGAGTCCCACATCCGGCAAAATCCGGCCCCCGGCTCCCTTCTTTGTACCCTGATGAATACATGGCCCATTGATCTGTATTAAGAACATCAGACTGGGTCAGAACAAAGGTCCACCCAGCCCAGTATCCTGTCTGCCGACAGCGGCCAAAACCAGATGCCCCAGAGGGAAGGAACACAATAGGGTATCCTCGTGTGATCCCTCCCCGTCACCCATTTCCAGACAAACAGAGGCTCGGGACACCCTTCCTACCCATCCTAATAGCCATTGACGGACCTCACCTCCGTGAATCTATCTAGGTTTTTTTTGAAACCCTGTTAAAGTCCTAGCCTTCGCCACACCCTCTGGCGAGGAGTTCCACAGGTTAACGGTGCGCCGAGTGAAGGAAAACGTCCCTTTGTTTGTTTGAAACCTATTCATTTCATCTGATGGGCCCTCATTCTTATATTGTGGGAAGAAGCAAATAACTTTTCCTTATTCATTTTTTCCACACCCCTTCACGATTTTTATAGAATCATAGAATACTAGGACGGAAAGGGACCTCGAGAGGTCATCGAGTCCAGTCCCCTGTCCTCGTGGCAGGACCAAATACTGTCTAGACCATCCCCGATAGACATTTTTCTGACCTCTGTCCTATCCCCCCTTTAGTCTCCTCTTTTCTAAACGGAAAAGTCCCCGTCTTTTTCATCGCTCTTCATACGGGCCCCGTTCCAAACCCCGAATCATTTTGGTGGCTCCTTTTCTGAGCCTTTTCCAGCGCCGAGAGCGCTTTTGGGAGACGCAGCGGCCACGCTGTTTGGAGCGCGTCACAGTCTGCTTTGGTCTTAACTCTCTTGCGCCGTTTGGGGGGGCCCAGGGCAGCTGAAAGTGGGGCGGTGTCTAAATACCAGTCAGCCCCACATGGCCCCGCAATGTGAGGTGGGCACGGCCCCCGCCCCAGTCAGCCCCACATTATGAGGTGGGCACGGCCCCAAGTCAGACCCACATGCCCCTCAGCATGAGGCAGGCACGGCCCCTCCCCACCAGTCAGCCCCACATGACCCCACATTATGAGGCGGGCATGGCCCCCCGCAGTCAGCCCCACACACCCGTCTGCATGAGGCAGGCACGGCTTCCTTCCCCCCAGTCAGACCCACACACCCCTCAGCATGAGGCGGGCATGGCTTCCCTCAGTCAGACCCACACACCCCTTAGTGTGAAGCGGGCACAGGCCCCCAGTCAGCCCCACATGGCCCCACAGCATGAGGTGGGTATGGCCCCCCCCAGTCAGCCACACATGCCCCCTCAGCGTGAGGCGGGCACGGTCCCCCCCTCCAGTCAGACCCACACACCCCTCAGCATGAGGCAGGCACGACTTCCCTCAGTCAGACCCACACACCCCACAGCATCAGGTGGGCATGCCCCCAGTCAGAACCACACACCCCTTAGCACGAGGCAGGTACGGCCACCCCAGTCAGCCCCACACGGCCCCTGAGCGTGAGGCGGGCACGGCCCCCCAAGTCAGACCCACATGCCCCTCAGCGTGAGGCAGGCACGGCTCCCCCCCCCCCCAAGTCAGAACCACACACCCCTTAGCACGAGGCAGGTACGGCCACCCCAGTCAGCCCCACATGGCCCCTGAGTGTGAGGCGGGCACGGCCCCCCAAGTCAGACCCACATGCCCCTCAGCGTGAGGCAGGCACGGCTCCTCCCCCCCCCCGCAAGTCAGAACCACACACCCCTTAGCACGAGGCGGGTACAGCCACCCCAGTCAGCCCCACACGGCCCCTGAGCGTGAGGCGGGCACGGCCCCCCAAGTCAGACCCACATGCCCCTCAGCATGAGGCAGGCACGGCCCCCCCCCCCAGTCAGCCCCACTTGCCCCGTAGCACAAGGCGGGTATGGCCCCCCCCATCACCCCACACAGCACCTCAGCGTGAGGCGGGCACAGGCCCCCAGTCAACCCCACACACCCTTTAGCATGAGGCGGGTACGGCCCCCATCACCCCACACAGCACCTCAGCATGAGGTAGCACGCCTGCCCCCGGTCAGACCCACGTGGCCCCTCAGCGTGAGGTGGGCACGGCCCCCAGTCACCCAACACACCCTCAGTGAGGCGGGCACGCCCCCGTCAGCCCCACAGCGTGAGTGGACACCTGCCCTGAAGAGACCCATGAGCCCCGGGACCCAAGCAGGCGAGGCCTCGCTGGATGGCTGCCAGCCGATCCCCGCACGCCGGGAGGCCAACAGACCCGAGGGGCAGAGTCCAGGGCCCGGCTGTGACATGGCCCCCACGCCAGGCCCTCACCTGAGGTGTCGCAAAGGTCTCCCGGCTGCCGTGTCACCGCCCGGGGGTTACGCCGCCAGGCAATTCGGAGACGCGGGTCCAAAGAGCCGGCCGGGTGTTTGCACAGCCCGGGTCCGCCCTCCAGGCGGGGAAAACCTGCCCCAGCTGGGGGGGGGAGACGGGCCGGGAGGGGACGGGACGTCTCTGCAGGCCTAGTCCCACTGCGGTGCCCCACACGACCCTGTCGACTCGCCTTTCCAGCAGCACCCCCCCCGCCCCCTTGCCTGAGGTAGGGGGGGCTTTTTGGGGCCGGGGGGACGCTGACCCACAGAAAAACCAGTCCAGGGCCACACAACACCCCCCGCAGCCCAACACTTCACTGACGCAGCCGCCAGCTGAGCAGGAAAAAGCCCCACTCCCCACCTTCCCCTCGCACACAGAGCCTGGGGGGTGAGTAGCTTTTGTGGGCCAAAATTGAGGGGCTGTGTGTGAGGGAGGGGGCTGCCGGGAAGCAGGCTTGGGGAAGGGGGCGGATTGGGCAGGAGGGAGGGTGCAGAATTGGGTGGGGAGTTGGGGGCACGAAGGGGGAGTGCAGGAGCGGGTTAGGAGTTGGAGGTGCAGGAGCGGAGTGGGGGGCCGGGCCGGCTGGGAAGGTGGGTGCAGGAGCGAGGTAGGGGTGGAGGTCTGGGTGGGATGGGGGGGGGGGCTCAGGGTTGGAGCGCCAACACCGACTGCCCCATGCTGGGGGGGGGAGCCCTGAGCCTCGGGGGCCAACTCCAGGCAAGCCAGGGCCCCGGCCTTAGATTCCCCATCTTTGCTCCAGCTGAGCCCACTGTGCCAGCCGCACGCTGCCAGGCCTGGGCCCGGGGAGATCTCCCCTGCGTGCTGGGCAAGCCGTGGGTAGCTGGCTTGGCTCCGCCCTCCGCTGTCTAGTCCCGCCCTCTGGCAAACCCCGCCCCCCACCTCAGGTGCGACCGGCACAGGTGGGAGCCGCTCTCCGCCACCCCCTAGTGGCCATCTGCCCGCCTGCAGCTGCTTTTGAGGCTTAGCAAGCCGTGGCCTGGTGGGACAGCGAGGTAAACTGAGGCACGCGGAGCGCGTGCAGTGTGGGGTGCGGCCAGGCCGAGGGGGTGCACGCCAGGCCGAGGGGTGGACGCCAGGTCTCCTGCTGGACCCTCAGACTGCCCGACCTGTGGCGGTGTGTGTGTGTGTGTGTGTGTGTGTGTGTGTGTGTGTGTGTCGCAAGATAGCACCCCAGGGTACAGTCGGAGCCTGAGATGGGACCAGGTCCTGGCCAGGTCTGTAGCACCTGCCACAAGCCACACTTGGAGGGCAGCCCGGGGGGGGGTCGCGCTGCCTGCATCAAAAAAGCGGAGCCCAGCAAAACAGCCAGACAGCTGCTGCCTTGTTCCCTGCAGAGGATCTGCCCAGAGATGGCAATTAGATACCCCCCGGCGGGGCAGCTTCACCCCCTGGGCATTTTCAGAGCAATCAGCTGGGGCACGGAGGGGTCAGCAGCTGTGGATCAGCAGAGCGCCCACCGCTAGGTTTTGTGTGTCCCCAGGTGGTGCACATCCGCACTCCCAGGTGCTCATAAAATTATTCCGCACATGGGTGGAAAAAAATCTACCGATGGCTGGAAAATATTAGGGGGACCTTTGGTCCTCTGGGGCACCTTTCCCAGCTGCTTCCATCCGGGGGTTTCCAGCCCCGATGCAGGCTCCGTCGGGTCGAGTCGGGTGGGCCGGAGAGATTCCGGCGCCCATGCCCAGGCCGCGCTGGAGCCGAGCCCCTGGCACCCCCGCCTCCCACACAGCAGCCACTCCGGCAGCCATGCCCCCTCCCAGACTCTGCCCCATGTCACCCCCCCTCCTTCACCCCAATTCCTAGCCAGACCCCACTCCCCTACCCCACGCCCCTCCTACACCCCAGACCCTGCACCTCCTCCGTTCAAATCACGGGACGAGCCTGGCCCTTGGCCACTGACCGAATTCTTGGAGTGGCCCCCCCATCAAAAACTACTGGGGAGACCCCTCTCTTTTTTTGGGGGGGCAGCCCCCCCAGCAGGGTTGATCCCACTCAGCCGAGAAAAGAAGAGGAGGGATATGAGGAGATTTCTTTATTGACCTCGCCATGTACCCCCATCGCCCAGCGTAACACCCCCGCCGAACGACCCCCATGTACAGTCCCGACCACACGGCGACAAACGCACCCGCAATCCCCACACCATCCCGGCCGGATCCGCCGGCTCCTCGCTGCACACGCCACGCCCCACGGTGGGAGGGCTGACCTTAGCCCGGCCCCTAAGCAATTATTCACTCCAGACCCACCCCCCGGGACAGCACAGGGCGGCCGCCACACGGCCAGGGAGCAGCGCAGGGGACGGGTGGGAGACCTTCTCCGGATGATTGTGGGGTGGTGAGTCCGATCGGTGACAACGGGCCTCCTGGTCCCCCAGGATTGGGACCTGGCTCCCTCCCGCCGCCTCCCGGGGAACCACAACGCACACAACTTGCTACACCGGTGGCACCACAAAGGGTCGTGCAACAGACGGGGAGGGTCGGGAGGTCCTCATTCCCATGTAGGAGCTGAGCAAAGCTATGGGAGATATCTCCACCACGTTCTCCAGCCCAGCCCGAGGTCGGCCTCCCACCGCTCCCGGGGAACCACAACGCACACAACTTGTTACACGAGTGGCACCACAAAGGGTCCCACAACAGATGAGGAGGGTCGGGAGGTCCTCATTGCCATGTAGGAGCTGAGCAAAGCTGTGGGAGATATCTCCACCACGTTCTCCAGCTTAGCCCAAGGTTGACCCCCGGCCCCTCCCGGGAACCACAATGCACAAAACTTGCTACACAAGTGGGACCACCAAGGGTCGCCCAACAGACGGGGAGGGTCGGGAGGTCTTCGTTCCCATGTAAGAGCTGAGCAAAGCTATGGGAGATATCTCCACCACGTTTTCTAGCCCAGCCCGAGGTCAGCCACCCGGCCCGGCTGGAGCATGACACACGGACGGCGGAGGAGGAGCTGGAGGGAGGACCCTCTCCCGGTGCCCCCTCTCCATCCCTGCCCCATAAGTGTTTGATCCGGGCACCGCTCCACCCCGAACCTCAAGGGGCCTCAAGAGGTTCCTCCTCCACGAGTCCACAGCTGGGCAAGGGGGCTGGAGCTACGAAGTCAAGATCAGGCCCGAGGAAGGGGGCAGGGGAGGCAGGGCCATTCTGGGGGGCTCGGCCCCCCCGCAGCCGCAGGTGCAGGAAGATGGTGCAGTGGGGGGCCACGTTGCAGTCCCCCAGGGTGTGGCCGTCCTCCAGTGGTTTCCCCTCCAAGATGAGCCAGAACTGCTCGGCATTGATGTTCTCCTGCTGCTGGACCCGGGCCCTGAAGGAGGCGACCCCCTCGGAGGGCAGGACGCTGTAGGTGCTGGTGTGGCCCTGGGGGTTCCTCACGAAGATGGGGCAGGGCTCCTCCTGCCTCACCACCAGCAGTGCCTGGGAGGAGAGGGACCCAGAGCTGTCAGAGCCGAGGGGGATCGGGCACCCACCCTGCAGGGACTCAGAGTTCTGGAGCCGTCAGCGGTTCCCAACCTTTTTGAGCATATGGACCCCTTTCCAATCTATTAAAATTTCATGGACCCCCCCCACCCCCACCCTGCAGGAGAAAAAGAAGAAAAGAGAGAGAGAGAAAGAAAAAAGAGCGAGAGAAAGAGAAATAGAGAGACAGAAAAGAGATAGAGAAAAAGAGAGGGAAAGAGAAAGAGAAAGAAAGAAAAGGAGAGAGAAAAAAGAAAAGAGAGAGAGAGAGAAAGGAGAAAATAGTGAGGGAAACAAAAAGAGAGAAAAAGAAATGAAAAAAGAGAGAAAAGGAAAAGAGAGAGAAAAAAAAGAAAATAGAGAGGGAAACAAGAAAAAAAAAGAGAGAAAAGGGAGGAAAAGAGAGAAAAGAAAGAGAGAGGGAGAAAGAAAAAAGAGGGGAAATGGAAAAAAGAAAAGAGAGAAAAAGAAACAGAGAAAAAAGGAAAGAGAGAGAGAGAGAAAGAGGGAAAAAGAAAAAAGAGGGAAACAAGAAAAAGAGAGAGAAAGAGAAAAGAGAAAATGAAAAAGAGAGGGAAAGAGAGAAAGAGAGAGAAAAAGAGAGAGAAAAAGAGAAAAAGAAAAAGAGGGAAACAAGAAAAAGAGAGAAAAAGAGAGAGAGAGAAAGAAAAATGAAAAAGAAGAAAAGAAAGAAATAGAAAAAGAGAGGAAAAGAAAAAGAGGGAGAAAAAGAGACAAAAAGAGAGAAAAAAGAGGGAAAGAGAGAGAAACAAAAAGAGAGAAAAAAGAAAACAGGGAAACAACAAAAAAGAAAGAGAGAAAAAGAAAAAAGAGAGAAAAAGTGAGGGAAAGAGAGAAAAAGGAAAAAAGAAAAGAGGGAAACAAGAAAAAAGAGAGAGAGAAAAGAGAGGGAGAGAAAACAGGGATCGGGCCCGCTGCGATCGGCCCGATCCTTATTTTTAAAGTTCCCAGGGACGCCCTGCAGTACCGTGGCAGACCCCCAGGGGTCCGCGGCCCACGGGCTGGGAGCCGCTGCTCGCGATCCTCACGTTAATCAGAACCGAGCTGTGGGGCTTCGAAACGTGGCAAGTCGACGTGGGAGGAACTAGCCGGTGGCATAAAAGGAGCCGCGCCGCCGCGCGAGACGCCGCCGAGTTTTGCCCTCGCAGCCGGGACCGGATGAGCTACGGCCAGGCTCGAAATCCGCCCCGCAAGGACGGGCAGGAGCGGACACGGGAAACCTCGCGCCAGGCTCCTTGGAAAGCCACCCAGGACTCAGCACATGCTGTAACAGCGAAATGCGCCTACTGCAGTGGGCGGGTACCGGCCATCTCTGCTCCCATTGGCTGCAGCTCGCCATTCCCGGCCAATGGGAGCCGCGGGAAGCGGCGTGGACCGGGACCTGGGGCACAATGGGTGGGGCTGGCTGGAAGGGGCATGGACTGCAGCAGAATGGGCGGGGCTGGCTGAAGGTGGCGTGGACTGCAGCAGAATGGGCGGGGCTGGCTGGAAGGGGTGGACTACAGCAGAATGGGCGGGGATAGCTGGAAGGGGCGTGGACTACAGCAGAATGGGAGGGGCTAGCGGGAAGGGGCGTGGACTGCAGCAGAATGGGCGGGGCTGGCTGGAAGGTGCATGGACTACAGCAGAATGGGCGGGGATAGCTGGAAGGGGCGTGGACTACAGCAGAATGGAGCGGGCTGAAGGCTGAAAAGGTGTGGACTACAGCAGAATGGGCGGGGCTGCCTGGAAAGGATGTGGACTACAGCAGAATGGGCGGGGCTGGCTGGAAGGGGCGTGGACTACAGCAGAATGGGCGGGGCTGGCTGGAAGGGGCGTGGACTACAGCAGAATGGGCGGGGCTGGCTGGAAGGGGCGTGGACTGCAGCAGAATGGGCGGGCTGGCTGGAAGGGGCGTGGACTGCAGCAGAATGGGTGGGGATAACTGGAAGGGGCGTGGACTGCAGCAGAATGGGCAGGGCTGGCTGGAAGGGGCGTGGACTGCAGCAGAATGGGCGGGGCTAGCGGGAAGGGGCGGGCCCAGCGGCAGAAGGGGCGGGGCTGAGGACAGAATTGTCGGGTGCCGGTGGCTTCGAATTAAACACACAGCAAAGGCCCCCGGCTCCTGGCCCCGCCGCTACCGTCTTGCCCGGCAGCCGCTCAGGGTTGTGCGCCTGAAATCGGGTGGCCCGGGCAGCAGGCTATAAATAGAAAGCAGCCCGGTGCAGCCTGGGGGCCAAATCCGGCCCCCGGGCCGCATCCGGCCCCAGGGCCGCACCTCGCCCAGCTCTGGAGGCGCGCCCATCGCTGTCTTTGGAACGGTATAGGCTGTAATTTGATTGCCAACTTGGCGCAAAGGGAGATGCCCTTCCTGCCCCCTGGGAGGGCTCCTGGGGGCGGAGGAGCGGGGCAGCGTTAGAGGACTGTGCAGTAGCATACCGCGTCGGGCGCAAAGAGCCGGTTCTCCGTGATGGGGTATTCCTCATCCGTGGCCCACCGCTGCAGGGCGAATACACTTTTCACAGCTCTGCTCTTGGCCTGCCGCGGCTGAAAGAGGGAAACCGAGTTGGCAGCCCGCCGTCGACTCCGTGGAGGCGCCGGGTCTGGCGCGCCCCCCGGGGGAAAGCGGACCTGCCCGGAGCCAGCTCCCCCCGCTCTGCCCCTGCCTCTCCTGCACCCGCCGGCGCGCTCGTCCTCCCAGCTGTTCCGGAGTGCCCCGAAGAGCTGATCTGCCACGTCCTGGAAGCGCGGAGATGGGGGCACGTAGGGAAGAGATGCGGAGGGGCTGGGGTTCTCTTCCCTACGTGCACAGCCCCACCACTCTCACCGTTGTGCACCCTGGGAAGGGACCACGCGCCAAGCTGGCCCGTCGGGGTACAGCGGAAGAGGGCCTCCCCATTGGGAGACACAAAAGGAGCCCTCGCGGGACAACTTGCCATTAATGGCTCGTCCCAGGGCTGCACGGGGCTGCCAGAGGGGTCCATGCAGCACAGCTGGGCACAGCACTTCTCAGCCTCCTCGGCCACCACGTCCCAGCGGCTCCCCTGCCCCACGTTGCCCGTCGGGTCGGCCGGGTCCAGGATGACGGGCCTGCAAGGGGGGCAGACACAAAGGGTCACGGGGCAGACACCAGCCGGGCAGGAGCAGCGGGTGCTGCCGTGTGCCTGGGCAGAACCCTCCGGCCTGCCCCCGCCGGCCGTGTCCTGCTAAGCCGGGGGCAGGTAATCATTTTCGCAGGGAGGGGCTACTTAATGAATTTTGGTCCACGGTCGAGGGCTGACTCCGCCTCTCGAAAGGGGGTGGAGCCAAAGGGGGAAGGGGCGGGGTCTGGGGTGAAAGGACAGGCCTATGACAAAAGGGGTGGATCATAGGGCAGAAGGGGCAAGCCCTGGAGTGGAAAGGGTGGGGCTTAGAGTAGAAGGGGTGGGGCCTGGGTGGAAGGGGCATGGCCTGGGTTTGAAGGGGCGTGGCCTAGAGCAGAAGGGGTAGGGCCTGGGGTGGAAGGGGCATGGCCTAGAACAGAAGGGGCGGGGCCTGGGGTGGAAGGGGTGTGACCTAGAGCAGAAGAGGCAAGGCCTGGGGTGGAAGGGGTGTGGCCTAGAGCAGAAGGGGCAGGGCCTAGGCTGGAAGGGGCATGGCCTAGAGCAGAAGAGACAAGGCCTGGGGTGGAAGGGGTGTGGCCTAGAGCAGAAGAGGCAAGGCCTGGGGTGGAAGGGGTGTGACCTAGAGCAGAAGAGGCAAGGCCTGGGGTGGAAGGGGTGTGGTCTAGAGCAGAAGGGGCAGGGCCGAGGCTGGAAGGGGCATGGCCTAGAGCAGAAGAGGCAAGGCCTGGGGTGGAAGGGGTGTGGCCTAGAGCAGAAGGGGCGGGGCCTGGGCTGGAAGGTGCGTGACCTAGGGCAGAAGGGGCAGGGCCTAGGGTGGAAGGGGTGTGGCCTAGAGCAGAAGGGGCGGGGCCTGGAGTGGAAGGGGCGTGGCCCTCATGGCAGGACCCAATGGCTATTAGCCAGGATGGGTAGGAATGTGTCCTGACTGTGCCTCTGTTCGTTTGGGAATTGGTGGCAAGAGTGGGATCACTTGATGCTTCCCTGTTTCTCTGGGAATGGATGACAGGAGAGGTATCACGTGGGGATTAGCTGTTGTGCTCCTTCCCTCTGGGGCATCTGCTATTGGCCCCTCAGCACACAGTCAACCTGTGGAACTCCTTGCCAGAGGATGTGGTATTGGCCACTGTCGGCAGATAGGACACTGGGCTGGAAGGACCTTTGGTCTGACCCAGTGGGGCCGTTCTTGTGTTCTCAAACCGGAAGGGGTGGGAAAAACCCAGGGGGAAACGGAAAGGAAGCTGGATTCAGGCCTGCGGGAAGCTAACCCCAATAAGCATCGAATCGTTTGCCTCCCCGGGCTTGGGGTATTGCTGTTCACACACACAGGTAGCTCCCAGCTGTGCGTGCCGGGCCCCGTTACCTGGCTTTGCGGAGCTGAGATTGCAGGTACGATCGCAGGGTACGATTCTCAAAGTCGTAGTTGACGGTCCAGTAGACGCAGAGCTGGGCATGTTGCTGGATGAGCTCCAGCACCGTCCGGAAGCCCTCGGCCATGTCAAACCCTTCACCCCTGCCCCCTTTTTCCCAGGCATAGACAGAAAGGAGCTCCAGGGCGTACTGCGGGGGAAGGAAACCCCCATTCTCCAGCTTCTTTGTGAGGGGAGAGACGTACTGGGAGGACAGAAGGACCGAGGTGAGACCGACAGGCAACAAAAGCAACAAAACGGCAAATGAAACGTCACGTTGATCAACGCAAAGTCATGCACGGTGGACCCATACGCTAGGATGGGGACTCAATTGGCCACAACCACTCAAGAGAGATCGTGGAGGCCTTGTGGGGCGGTCTCTGGAAACACCCCCTCCGTGTGCATTGTCAGTCAAGCAAGCCGACAGCATGTGAGGAACCATTAAAAAGAGATCGCGAATAAGACCGAGAAGGTCGCATTGCCTCTATATAAATCCTTGGGGCGCCCAAGTCTTGAATACAGACGTGGCCGCCTCCCCTCCAAAAAGATCTCTGGGCGTTGGAAAAGGTTCCGAAAAGGGCCGCCCAAACGATGGAACGGGCGCCGTATGAAGAGAGATGAAAAAGACTGGGAGTTTTCAGCTTAGAAAAGAGGAGACTAAGGGGGGGGGGAGAGAATCGAGGTCTATACAATCATGACGGGTGTGGAAAAAGTGAAGAAGGAAAAATGATTGACTTGCGCCCACAATATAAAAGGACTAGGGGTCATCAAATGAAACGAATAGGCCACGAGTTTCAAACAAAGAAAAGTTTTTCTTCATGCAGTGCACAGCCAACTTGTGGAACTCCTTGCCAAAGGATGTGGTGAAGGCCAGGACTTGAACAGGCTCCAAAAAGAACCGGATAAATTCATGGGGACAGGTCCATCATTGGTTATTAGCCGAAATGGGTAGGAATAGAACTGGAAGGGACCTCAAGAGGTCATCAAGTCCAGTCCCCTGCCCTCACGGCAGGACCAAGCCCCGTCTAGACCATCCCTGGTAGATGTCTACAGAATCATAGACCTGGAAGGAACCTTGAGAGGTCATCAAATCCAGTCCTCTGCCCTCACGGCAGGACCCAGCCCCATCTAGACCATCCCTGGTAGATGTCTACAGAATCATAGACCTGGAAGGAACCTTGAGAGGTCATCAAATCCAGTCCTCTGCCCTCACGGCAGGACCCAGCCCCATCTAGACCATCCCTGGTAGATGTCTACAGAATCATAGACCTGGAAGGAACCTTGAGAGGTCATCAAATCCAGTCCCCTGCCCTCACGGCAGGACCCAATGGCTATTCGCCAGGATGGGCAGGAATGGTGTCCCTAACCTCTGTTTGTCTGGGAATTGGTGGCAGCGGTGGGATCATTTGATAATTCCTGTTCTGTTCCCTCCTCTGGGGCACCTGGCGTTGGTCGCTGTCGGCAGCCAGGACCCTGGGCTTGGTGGACCTTTGGTCTGACCCGGTCTGGCCACGCTTAGGTTCAACAAACCCTGCTGCGGTTCATGCCCCACAACCCACTCCGCAGAAGCAGGGAAGGGCTGGGAACCAGGGCAGCCGGGGGTAGGGGAACGCTTCAGCATGCCTTGGGGCCGGCCAGGTGTTCCCCGAATGACTCCGCCCCCAATGAGGGGCGGGGCAGCAGGTGCGGCCGCCGTACCTCTTTGTACCAGTGCTTCACCAGGCGGATGAGGCTCTTCATTTTGGCGGGGAGACCCACGACGAAGTTCCTCTGCAGCTCGGTGAAGCAGGAGGAGAACTCGTTCCCGTCGGGCCGGCTCTCAATCAGCTGGAGGTAGACCTCGGTCTCAGGACGCGTATAGTCTCTGCCGAGCTGGCCTAGGGGAGGACAAGCGCAGGGAGGGAGGTTGGGGGTCGCTACACGCTGGACGTGGCCGGGCGGCCGGTGGCACATCCACTCCCCGCCCCGTTCCCTGGGCCCACTGCTCCGACTAGACCCACACAGCCCGACTTTCCCCGCTGTTTTCTCTTCCGAGAGGGACTACTTTGTGCGGCGGAGGGACACGCTTCACCCTGCCGCCTCCTCAGGCCTGGTTCAAGGGAGGTGAACGTGAGGGGGCCAGACCCTCCTCCCCCACTCAGTCCCACAACCCCACATGCCTCATGCACTGGGAGGGAGTTGGGTGTTGGGGGCAGGCTCTGGCCTGGGGCAGGGGTGAGGGGTGCAGGCTCCGGGAGGGGAAGGAGACTACCAATGAGGAGAGCGGCAGGTGGGGCCAGAGGAGAGACCCGGCCCCGAACATCAGTGGAGCCAGGCCCTGGGCCAGGAATATTCCTGCTACATGGGCATCAGAGGCCTGTAGACCTCACTGCCTACACCGGAGAGGAACCAACGCTCCAGGCCGACTGACAGGGCGGGCACGGTGAAGAGTGACCACCACAAGGTTGGGGGTTGAGCCCCTTCCAGAAGGCCTCCGGGGCCTTGGCTCTCCTTCCCCAGAAATCGATGCTCCACCGAGATCCATCTTCCGGGGTTCGATTGAGCGGGTCTAGTGAAGACCCACTAAATCAAACGCTGATGTCGAATTCTACAGGGCCGTGAGGCTGAAGGGAGGATGGCCCGCGGGTGTCTCCCATCCACCTCCTGCAGCACGGATGCCGCAGAAATTCGATTTAAGATACATCGACTTCCGCTACGAGAACAGCGTATCTCAAGGCAAATTTCTCCTCCAGCGTAGACCTGTGGGGAGCACAGACTCGGATCCTTTTGCTAGCCCATTCCACTAGTGTCGGGTAGGAGCCACGAAAGTTCCCCACAATAGCAGGACCACACACACACACACACACACACACCGGCTTACACACGCGCAGAATGATTAGATGTATGGACACGTTTGCAAATCACGGGGAAAACTTGGCTGTGAGAGTCCTGTTATAATCTCCTGGTATCACATGCTCACCACCCAGCTAACCCCAGAGAATATGGAGCCACCTAGGAAGCCGCCAATGCATCATGGGACGTCCCAGAGACGAGACGTTCCCTAAAGACAAGCAGGAAACGTGGCCCCGTCCTAGAAACCCAGAACCTCTTACCTAGGACATCGAAAGCTGGTAGCACATCAAACTCAGTGCACTCGCCCGTGGCGGTGGAGGTGAGGGAGAAAGTGAGCACCCGGGGGTGCTCCCATTTTGTTTCCTTAATTTCCAGCTCTAAGTTTTCTCCCAGGGAACATCCGCATTCCTCCAGCCGGGCCTCGATTTCAGCAATGATTTCCTTCCGTTTGTCTCTCAGGTCCTGCAAACTCGCCACCAAAGTGACAAACACGACCAGGTCCACGTCGGAGACGTTCTTCAGGGCTGTGCCCTTCCCCGAGGAGCCAGCCTGGGGGAGAAACAAGCGCCAGAGAGAGAAGGCATCGAATCACTGAATCCGAGGGTGGGAAGAGACCTCAGGAGTCATCGAGTCCAACCCCGCCCAAAGCAGGACCAACCCAACTCAATCAACCCAACCAGGGCTTGGTCAAGCCAGGCCTTCAAACCCTCTAGGGATAGAGAGTCCACGGTGTATTCACAGCTCCTGTTGATAGGGGGACATTCCTACTGCAACATCGGTCATGCCATTGGGCATGGTGGTAGCCCCGTTTTGGCCCCAACGCCCTATTTACCCGCCCTTCACCCTAAATCATTGGTCAAGCCAGGCCTTTACAATTTCTAGGGATGGAGATTCCACCTCCCAAGGGAACCCGTCCCAGCACTTCACCACCCTCCTCGAGAAATCGTTTTTGCTTATCTCCAACCTCGACCTCATAAACACCAAATGTTTTTTGTTGAAAAAAAAAAAAGGTCGCCTGCTCCTTTAAGGGCGGCCATTTTGAATTCTGTTGCTCTCCACAGCACACCTCCAACTGCCTTGCGGCACACCGGTTTTCCATGGAACACGGTTTAAGGAACACTGTCGTAGACATCCCCTTAGTGCTGTGGGGAGTGAGATGGGGTGATGAACAGTGTTGTCTTCTTGGCACAAGTGAAGAGGAGGAGAATTGTACCGAGTTTGTCCCAACTGAGGGGTCACTCTCGGCTGAAAGGAACTCGATAAAGCCAGGGGCTTGAATGCCACCCCCGTCTGTTTCCAAATTCTGGAGGGCCACCAGCTCAGTACTATTCCAAAAAAATCCAACCGAGAGATACTCTGGATGTGACCAATTGTTCGGTCGTAGGGCCTCCCCCCTGTCTAGGGGCTGGCTGGCGTGGGGCAGAGGGCCTAACCAAGGGGATTGGGCACATTAGCTCAAGAGAAACAGCTGGGGGCCCACCTGGAAACCAGCCCCACCTCCCCTCTGGTTCACCCCCTTCCCGGCAGACGCAGGGACTCAAAGTCCCTTCTCTCCCGTGCTCACCTTAACCACTGGGGCCTGGAAGCCTTGTCTTCTGAGCAGGCTGGGCTGATGTCGAAGATGAATTTAATGGCGCTGTTGATCTGGGCGTATCAAGTTTTGTTTGACTGAGCGGTGGGGACCAGGAGCAAGACTGGCTCTGTCTCCGACCTCTGGCAGGGGCGGTGGAGGGAACAAGCTGTGGAGGCGAGACTGCTGCTTGAGAGAGAGACTGGAGGGCAGAGCTGCTGGAGAGGAGGCTGGAGAGGCTGCTGCTGGAGAGGAGAGACCGCTGAGAGAGAGAGCTGCTGCAGAGGGGAGACCGCTGCACAGAGAGGAGAGACCGCTGTTCAGAGAGGAGATACCGCTGCTTGGAGAGGAGAGACTGCTGCTCGGAGAGGAGAGACCGCTGCTCGGAGAGGCGAGAACGCTGCTCTGAGAGGAGAGACTGCTGCTCAGAAAGGCGAGAATGCTGCTCTGAGAGGAGAGACTGCTGCTCAGAAAGGCAAGAATGCTGCTCTGAGAGGAGAGACCGCTGCTCAGAAAGGCAAGAACGCTGCTCTGAGAGGAGAGACCGCTGCTCAGAAAGGCGAGAATGCTGCTCTGAGAGGAGAGACTGCTGCTCAGAAAGGCAAGAACGCTGCTCTGAGAGGAGAGACTGCTGCTCGGAGAGGCGAGAACGCTGCTCTGAGAGGAGAGACTGCTGCTGAGAGAGAGGAGGTCGCTGCTCGGAGAGGAGAGACTGCTGCTCAGAGAGGGAGACCGCTCTTTGGAGAGGAGAGACTGCTGCTCGGAGAGGAGAGACTGCTGCTCGGAGAGGGGAGGCCGCTGCTCGGAGAGGAGAGACCGCTGCTCGGAGAGGAGAGACTGCTGCTCGGAGAGGGGAGGCCGCTGCTCGGAGAGGAGAGACCGCTGCTCGGAGAGGAGGACCGCTGCTGGAGAGGAGGGACTGCTGCTCGGAGAGGGGAGGCCGCTGCTCGGAGAGGAGAGACCGCTGCTCGGAGAGGGGAGACCGCTGCTCGGAGAGGGGAGACTGCTCTTTGGAGAGGAGAGACCGCTGTTTGGAGAGGAGAGACTGCTGCTCAGAGAGGGGAGGCTGCTGCTCGGAGAGGGGAGGCCGCTGCTCGGAGAGGAGAGACTGCTGCTCGGAGAGGAGAGACTGCTGCTCGGAGAGGGGAGGCCGCTGCTCGGAGAGGAGAGACCGCTGCTCGGAGAGGAGAGACCGCTCTTTGGAGAGGAGAGACTGCTGCATGGAGAGGAGAGACTGCTGCTCGGAGAGGGGAGGCCGCTGCTTGGAGAGGAGAGACTGCTGCTCAGAGAGGGGAGGCCGCTGCTCGGAGAGGAGAGACCGCTGCTCGGAGAGGAGAGACTGCTGTTCAAAGAAGAGACCCTGCTGCTCAGAGAGGGCAAACTACTGTGCGGAAGCCTCACTTCCTTTCATTTCCTCAGCTGTCTGATCAGTTTCCTTTACCCCGGCACCGCTCCTCCTCCAGAGAACTCTGGTTTCTGCTACCTCTCTTCCCCCTCCGCCCCACTTCCTGGCTGCTCCGAGTAGCAAGTGTGCAGTGTTCAGCTGTTCTGCTCTGACAGCCTTGCCCTGCATTTCCCTTTCCTGCATGCTCACGAGTAACCCAGTGTGGGGTGGCTGTCCTCTCTGTAACCCGGGGTCCCGCTGTGCTGTGCTGTGTGATTCCCACTGACTCACCCACAGGTGTATTAACCCAGACACCTGGGCTCAGCCTGAGCGGATAACAGGGGATTCCCAGGGGGAGAGACAAAGGGGTCACCAAATGAAATGAATAGGCAGCAGGTTTTGAACAAACAAAAAGACATTTTTTTCTTCACCCAGCACATAGTGGAACTCCTCGCCAGAGGACGTTGTGAAGGCCAGGACTTGGACAGGGTTCAAAAACGAGCTAGATACATTCATGGCGGATAAATCCATTCATGGCTGTTAGCCGGGGTGGGTAGGAATGGTGTCCCTCGCCTCTATTTGTCATAGAGACAAAGGGAGAGAGGCGGAGATCAACAGGAAGCTTGGGGGAAAGGGTGAGTGGCTGGCGGGGGAACATGAAGGAGTCAGCCTAAACTGAGGACTCATGCTCACAGGGACGGAGGCTACGACAGCAACCGCCGTGCTGCCTCTGTAGAAATCCACGAGACGCCCCTGCGATCCCAGAATCCCACAGTTCCCTGGGACCTCCTTCCCTTTCTCCTCATGTCCGCGGAAGCTCCCACGTTAACCGCAACATCTCTGACCCAGCTCAATTCCCTCCCATCCCAATGGACGGTCGTTTCCACCGTTAATAAGAACATCAGAATGGCCAGACTGGGTCAGTCCAATGGTCCATCCAGCCCAGTGTCCTGTCTGCCCACAGTGGCCAATACCAGTGTTTCTTGAACTTTTTGAGACCGATAAACACCAAAGGGAGATGCCCCAGAGGGAGGGAACACAACAGGGAATCCTCACATGGTCTTTCCCCTGTCACCCATTTCTATGACAAATGGAGGCTAGGGGCACCATCCCTACCCATCCTGGCTAACAGCCACGGACAGATTTATCCTCCATGAATTTATCTAGTGCATTTTTGAACCCTGTTCAAGTCCTGTCCTTCACCACATCCTCTGGCAAGGAGTTCCACAGGTTAACTGTGTGCCGGGTGAAGAAAAAACATCCTTTGTTTGTTTGAAACCTGCGGCCTAGTCATTTCATTTGGTGACCCCCCTCGTTCTTACGTTGTGGGAACAAGTCCATAACTTTTCCTTATTCACGTTCTCCGTACCTGTCATGAGTGTATCCTCTCCCCCCTTAGTCTCCTCTTTTCTAAGATGAAAAGTCCCTGTCTTTTTAATCTCTCCTCATATGGCAGCCCCTCCAACCCCCTCATCATTTTTGTTGCCCTTTCCTGAATTTTTTCCAGTGCCGAGAGATCTTTTTGGAGATGAGGCGACCCCATCTGGACACAGCATTCAGGGTTCATTTTTCGCTTGTCCCCAATGTACATACAGATTGAACCTCTCTAGTCTGGCACCCTGGGGATCTAACTGGTGCTGCATCAGAGAATTTGCTGGACCATGGGAGGTCAATATTGTTTAGCAGAATTACCACCATTTCCACTGCTTGCTGGGCTCTGAGAAGAGGTTTAGGTGTAAATTAGAGCTAAATAACAGCACAGAACACAGAGCTAGGTCTGGTGGCTGTAAACAAACTTTCTGGGACCATGGGAAACTTGGCCACACCCATGAAAAGTGGACATCTGGCTAACTAACATCATGCCGGACCATGGAGGTTGCAGGACCACACCGTTCTGAACTAGAGAGTTCAACCGGCAGCGATATTTTCAGCTATATCTTACCCAATCATTCTGCAGCAATGAAACTAACCAATCCTAGCACATTGTAATATAATCATCTAACCCAGTGGCTCCCAACCATTTTGAGCATATGGACCCTTTTAAAATCTATTCAAAGTTCATGGCCCCTCCCCTCTCTGCAAGAGAAAAAAAGACAAAAAAGAGAGAAAAAGAATAGAGAGAGAGGAAAAAAAGGAAAAAGAGAAAAAGAGAAAGAGAAATACAAACAAAAAGAAGAGAGAGAGAAAACAAAAAAGGAAGAGAAAAAAGAGAGGAAAAAGAGAAAAGACAGAAAAGAGAGAGGGAAGCAAGAAAAAATAGAGAGAGAAAAAGGAAAAAAGAGCGAAAATGAGGGAAAAAGAGAAAGAGAGAGAAAGGAAAACAGAGAAAAAGAGAGAAAAGAGAGAGGGAAGCAAGAAAAAAGAGGAAAAGAGAAAAAGGAAAAAAGAAAAAGAGGAAAGAGAAAAATAGAGAAAGAAAAAGAGAGAGAAAAAAAGAGAAAGAGAAAGGGAAAAGGAAAAGACAAAAGAGAGAAAGAGAAATTTAGAGAAAGAGAAAAAAAGAGAAAGAGAGAAAAAGAGAGGGAAAGACAGAGAGAGAAAGAAAGAGAAAAGAGAGAGAAAGAGAAAATAAAAAGAGAGACAAGAGAGAAGGAAAGAGAAAAGAGAGAGAGAAAAGGGAAAAGGAAAAGGAAAAGACAAAAGAGAGAAAGAGAAAGAGAGAGAAAAGAGAGAAAGAGAGAAAAATAAAGAGAGAGAGAGAAAGGAAAAAGAGAGAAAAGAGAGAAGGAAACAAGAGAAAACAAAAGAGAAAGGGAAAGGAAAAGGAAAAGACAAAAGAGAGAAAGAGAAAAGAGAGGGAAAGAGAGAGAAAGAAAAAAGAGAGAGAAAAGAGAAAAATAAAAGAGAGAAAAGAAAAAGAGAGAAAAGAGAGAAGCAAACAAGAGAGAAAGAGAGAGAGAAAAGAGAGAGAAAGAGAGAAAAGAGAGAGGGAAAGAGAAAGAAAAGAAAAAGAGAGAGAGAGAGAGGGAAACAAGAAAAGAGAGAGGGAAGCAAGAAAAAAGAGGAAAAGAGAAAAAAGAAAAAGAGGGAAAGAGAGAAAGATAGAGAAAGAAAAAGAGAGAGAAAAAAGAGAAAGGGAAAGGGAAAAGGAAAAGACAAAAGAGAGAAAGAGAAAGAGAGAGAAAGAAAAAAGAGAGGAAAGAGAGAAAAATTAAAAAGAGAGAGAGAGAAAGAAAAAAAGAGAGAAAAGAGAGAAGGAAACAAGAGAAAAGAGAGAGAGAAGAGAGAAAAAAAAAAAGAAAAAGAGAGAGAGAGAGAGAAAAGAGAGAAAAGAGAAAAATAAAAAGAGAGAGAGAGAGAAAAGAAAAAGAGAAAAAGAGAGAAGAAACAAGAGAAAAGAGAGAGAGAAAAGAGAGAGAAAGAGAGCAAAAAGAGAGAGGGGAAAAAAGAGAAAGAAAAGAAAAAAGAGAGGAGAGAGAGAGGGAAACAAGAAAAGAGAGAGGGAAGCAAGAAAAAGAGGAAAAGAGAAAAAGAAAAAGAGGGAAAGAGAGAAAGATAGAGAAAGAAAAAGAGAGAGAAAAAAAGGGAAAAGGAAAAGACAAAAGAGAGAAAAGAGAGAGAGAAAGAAAAAGAGAGGAAAGAGAGAAAAATAAAAAGAGAGAGAGAGAAAGAAAAAAAGAGAGAAAAGAGAGAAGGAAACAAGAGAAAAGAGAGAGAGAAAAGAGAAAGGGAAAAGGAAAAAACAAAAGAGAGAAAGAGAAAGAGAGAAAAGAGAGGGAAAAAGAGAGAGAGAGAAAGAGAAAAAAGAGAGAGAAAAGAGAAAAAAATAAAAAGAGAGAGAGAGAGAAAAGAAAAAAGAGAAAAAAGAGAGAAGCAAACAAGAGAAAAGAGAGAGAAAGAGAGCAAAAGAGAGAGGGGAAAAAGAGAAAGAAAAGAAAAAGGGGGGGGGGGACAAGAAAAGAGAGAGGGAAAAGAAAGAAAAGGGAAAAAGAAAGGATCAGACCGCTGCGGTGGGCCCGAGCCTTATTTTTAAACTTCCCACGGACCCCCTGCAGTACCGTGGCGGACCACCGGGGGACAATGGCCCACAGGTCGGGACCCACTGGGCTAGGGGGTAATCTATGGGGTTTAAATGTGCAAAGGAAGCCACCCAGGAAGTTTCCCTCAATGGCAGGGGCTCCCCCAAACACAGCCGGGTTCTGCCCTTCCGGCCTAGGCCGTGGTTGGCCTTAGGACGCCGTGTGACCCCCAACGGGAAGGGTCCAGCCAGGGAACGTCCCACGGCCGGGGAGAGCGCAGAACCGAAGAGCCCCCGCCCCACAGGGAGGCGATGAGGGCTGGAAAGTTTGCCGGCTCTTGGCCTTCGAGGGGCAGGACCCCCCGAGAGGAAAACCAGGGACCCCCCAAACGATCTTCCCCGGCTGAAGTCAGGGCCGGTTGGGGGCAAGTTGCCCACAAGTTTTTCGGGGGTTTGAATGGGCTCCGTGGTTCTTGGAAACGCGCCGTCGAGGGGTTTTCACTGGTGGCCCCGAAATCCGACGGGTTCCCCTCCTCACGGACACCGTTCTTCACGAGCAAGCTCCGTGTGACCCAGCGCTACCCGGGGGGGGCCGTCGGTGCGTGCACCTGTGCGCCAGGGGGGTGTATCTTTGGGGTTCTGTTCCCAGCGGGGCACCGGTGCCCTCGACACTGGGCCCCAAACTGCCTTCTCCTACAGCCTAGAGGGATTCGGGGTCTGGATTGCTCCCCGGGCCGGGCGGGAGAGGTTGGGGGGGGCTGATCTGAGCTCTGGGCCTGGATCGGGGGGGACCAGGAGATCCAGACCAGCAGGACCGAGTGGGGAGACGCCCCAGAGAGCCATCTGGGCAGGAATCCCAAAGGGACTTTTGTGACCGGTCATTGTCACGAATCATGGGCCGCGTGACTGGTTCGCACCTCCACGTACGACCGTCCACACTTACGACCAAAGCGGTCGTAAATGCGGCGCCGCGTTCCGCACGGCGCGCCGCGCTTACGAACAGCGCGGTCGCCACGGAACTCCACGGGAGCCGAGAGACGAACGCTTCGAGGGACGGCCAAGTGGTGCTCCGTCATTTGGGGAGCGGCTGTGTTACCTGGGGTCTGGCCAGCCCCGGCGGGAGAGTATGTGTGTGTTAAATTGGATGAAAAATGAGGCTGCGAAATTGGGCGAAGAATTCGATTGCAATTGTTCCGTATTGTAACGCATTGTTCCGTATTCCTCTTAATTATTGCGTTTCATGCCTTTTTATGCGTGCAAGGCCTTTTAATGGCGTTCGCTGTTTGTTTTAAGTGCGTAAGGACTAAATACACATCTACATATAGCGCTTTTAAAATTCCCTCCGGACTGGCTTGCGATAAACGTGCCAAGGGTACGATCTGTCCAGCGTGGGTCTCTGGTTCCGAAAGCCGGTTCGAATAGGCGGTCAGGAGGTCTGTTTGCTCGGCCCGATCATCCGAGCAGCAGCAGCGCCCTCGTGTGACACCGTCAACCCTTCCGTACCTCCGCTCCTGTACCCACGGCCCCTCCCAGACCCTGCCCTCCAATCCACTGCCCCAGGTCACCCCCCAAATCCCTACACCCCCCCACACACCCCTGCCCCAGGTCACAACTCCCTCCAGCCCCTGCACCCCCAAACTCCTTCTCCAGGTCACCCACACCCTCTCCGGCACCCATACCTTCCCAGACCCTGCACCCCAAATCCCTGCCCCAGGTCACCCCCAAATTCCTGCACCCCCTCCTACACTCCTGCTCCAGCTCACAACTTCCTCTCAGATCCTGCACCCCAAACTCCTCTGGGTCACCCAGACCCTCTCCAGCACCCATACCCCTTCCTAGACCTTGCACCCCAAATCCCTGCCCCAGGTCACCCCCCAAATTCCTGCACCCCCTTCCTACACTCCTGCTCCAGCTCACAACTTCCTCTCAGATCCTGCACCCCCAAACTCCTCTGGGTCACCCAGACCCTCTCCAGCACCCATACCCCTTCCTAGACCTTGCACCCCAAATCCCTGCCCCAGGTCACACCCCAAATTCCTGCACCCCCCTCCTACACTCCTGCTCCAGCTCACAACTTCCTCTCAGATCCTGCACCTCCAAACTCCTCTGGGTCACCCAGACCCTCTCCAGCACCCATACCCCTTCCTAGACCTTGCACCCCAAATCCCTGCCCCAGGTCACCCCAAATTCCTGCACCTCCTACACTCCTGCTCCAGCTCACAACTTCCTCTCAGATCCTGCCTCCAAACTCCTCTGGGTCACCCAGACCCTCTCCAGCACCCATACCCCTTCCTAGACCTTGCACCCCAAATCCCTGCCCCAGGTCACCCCCAAAATCCCTACACCCCCTCCTACACTCCTGCTCCAGCTCACAACTTCCTCCCAGATCCTGCACCCTCAAACTCCTTATCCAGGTTACCCACACCCTCTCTGGCACCCATACACCTTTCCAGACCCTGCACCCCAAATCCCTGCCCCAGGTCACCCCCAAATCCCTGCACCCCAAACTCCTTCTCCAGATCACCCACACCCTCTCTGGCACCCATACCCCTTCCTAGACCCTGCACCCCAAATCCTGGCCCCAGGTCACCCCCCAAATTCCTGCACCCCCTCCTACACTCCTGCTCCAGCTCACAACTTCCTCCCAAATCCTGCACCCCCAAACTCCTTCTCCAGGTCACCCACACCTCTCCGGCACCCATACCTTCCCAGACCCTGCACCCCAAATCCCTGCCCCAGGTAACCCCCAAATTCCTACCCCTCCTACACTCCTGCTCCAGCTCACAACTTCCTCCCAGATCCTGCACCCCCAAACTCCTCTGGGTCACCCACACCCTCTCCGGCACCCATACCCCTTCCCAGACCCTGCACCCCAAATCCCTGCCCCAGGTCACACCCCAAATTCCTGCACTCCCCTCCTACACTCCTGCTCCAGCTCACAACTTCCTCCCAGCTCCTGCACCCCCAAACTCCTCTGGGTCACCCACACCCTCTCCGGCACCCATACCCCTTCCCAGACCCTGCACCCCAAATCCCTGCCCCAGGTCACACCCCAAATTCCTGCACCCCCTCCTACACTCCTGCTCCAGCTCACAACTTCCTCCCAGCTCCTGCACCCCCAAACTCCTCTGGGTCACCCACACCCTCTCCGGCACCCATACCCCTTCCCAGACCCTGCACCCCAAATCCCTGCCCCAGGTCACCCCCAAATCCCTGCACCCCCAAACTCCTTCTCCAGGTCACCCACACCCAAACTCCGTCTCCGGCACCCATACCCTTCCCAGATCCTGCACCCCAAACCCCTCCCGATCCTGCACCCTCCTGCATCCCCACTCAGCAGCCTCTCCGACAGCCACGCCTCCCAGACCCTGCCCCAGGTCCCCACCCCTTCTTCGCCCCAACTCCAAGCCAGACCCCACTCCCCTACCCCGCGCCCCCTCCTGCACCCGACCTCCACCCCAGACCCTGCACCTCCTCCGTTCAAATCAAGGGATGAGCCCGGCCCTTGGCCACTGACCGAATTCTTGGAGTGGACCCCCATCAAAAATTAGTGGGGAGACCCCCCTCTCTTTTGGGGGGGCAGCCCCCCAGCAGAGTTGATCCCAATCAGCCGAGAAAAGAAGAGGCAGGATATGAGGAGATTTCTTTATTGAGCTCTCCACGTACCCCCATCGCCCGGCGTAACACCCCCCCCCCCGCCGGCCGAGCCCCCCACGTACAGTCCCGACCACACGGCGACAAACGCACCCGCAATCCCCACACCGTCCCAGCCGGATCCGCCGGCTCCTCGCTGCACAGGCCACGCCCCCCGGTGGGAGGGCTGACCTTAGCCCGCCCTAAGCAATTATTCACTCCAGACCCACCCCCCGGGACGGCACAGGCGGCCGCCACACGGCCAGGGAGCAGCGCAGGGGACGGGTGGGAGAGCTTCTCCGGATGATTGTGGGGTGGTGAGTCCGATCGGTGACAACGGGCCTCCTGGTCCCCCAGGATTGGGACCTGGCTCCCTCCCGCCGCTCCCGGGGAACCACAACGCACACAACTTGCTACACCGGTGGCACCACAAAGGGTCGTGCAACAGACGGGGAGGGTCGGGAGGTCCTCATTCCCATGTAGGAGCTGAGCAAAGCTATGGCAGATATCTCCACCACATTCTCCAGCCCAGCCCTAGGTCGGCCTCCGGCCGCGCCCAGGGAATCACAACGCACACAACTTGCTACACAGGTGGCACCACAAAGGGTCGCGCAACAGACAGGTAGGGTGGTGGGGGGGGTCCTCATTCCCATGTAGGAGCTGAGCAAAGCTATGGGAGATATCTCCACCACGTTCTCCAGCCCAGCCCGAGCTTGGCCACCTGCCCCTCCCGGGGAACCCCAACACACACAACTTGTTACACAAGTGGCACCACAAAGGGTCCCACAACGGACGGGGAGGGTCGGGAGGTCCTCATTCCCATGTAGGAGCTGAGCAAAGCTATGGGAGATATCTCCACCATGTTCTCCAGCCCAGCCCAAGGTCGGCCACACGGCCCTGCTGGAGCGTGACGCACGGACAGAGCAGGAGGAGCTGGAGGGAGGACCCTCTGCTGGTGCCCCCTCTCCATCCTTGCCCCATAAGTGTCAGATCCGGGCACCGCTCCACCCCGAACCTCAAGAGGTCTCAAGAGGTTCCTCCTCCACGAGTCCACAGCTGGGCAAGGGGGCTGGAGCTACGAAGTCGAGATCAGGCCCGAGGAAGGGGGCAGGGAGGCAGGGCCATTCTGGCGGGCTCAGCCCCCCCGCAGCCGCAGGTGCAGGAAGATGGTGCAGTGGGGGGCCACGTTGTAGTCCCCCAGGGTGTGGCCGTCCTCCAGCGGTTTCCCCTCCAGGCTGAGCCAGAACTGCTCGGCGTTGATGTTCTCCTGCCGCTGGACCCGGGCCCTGAAGGAGGCGACCCCCTCGGAGGGCAGGACGCTGTAGGTGCTGGTGCGGCCCTTGGGGTTCTTCACGAAGACGGGGCAGGGCTCCTCCTTCCTCACCATCAGCAGTACGGTGTCGCCGGGCGCCAGCGGGTAGTCGGCCAGCCGGGAGCCGTCCCGGAGCTCCACGCCGTCGGGGCAGGCCAGCCGCTGCTGGGCCGGGGGCACCCCCGTCTGCAGGGCCAGCTGGGCCTTGAACGCCGCCAGGGGGGTGGCCCCGGAGGCCGCCACCGTGTGGGTCTCGCCCGTCAGCAGCTTCACACGCAGCCACAACGCCTGGGAAGGAGACACCCGGAGCCGTCAGTAACCAGGGGGATCGGGCACCCACCCCGCAGAGACTCAGCACCCTGGAGCCATCAGGACCCAGGGGGATCGAGCACCCAGCCCTCAGGGACTCAGAGCCCCGGCACCCTCAGGATCCAGGGACATCAGGCATCCGCCCCGCAGGGACGCAGAGCCTCAGAGCCGTCAGGCACCTGCCCCCCCAGGGACTCAGAGCCCCTAGCACCATCAGAGCCGAGGGGGGATCGGGCACCTGCCCCACAGGGGATCAGCACCCTGGAGCTGTCACGACCCACGGGGATTGGGCACCCGCCCTGCAGGGACTCAGAGGCCCGGTACCGTCAGGACCCAGGAGGATCGGGCCCCCGCCCCGTCTGGCCAGCACCTGGTGCCACCGTACCCCAGAGCTCCTGCAGGGATACACGCTCGGGGAACACTCGCCCCATCGTGTTCCGTGGGGGGAGGCTGCTCGGGGCTGGGGGGGGGAGCCCGCTGGACCTGGGGGGCTACTAAGAGATGGGGTGGGAGGGGCTGATGGAGTGGGGGGCGGTGGGGTGTTGGATCTGGGGTCACTAAGAGATGGGGTGGGGGCCGTGGGGTGCTGGATCTGGGGGTCACTAAGAGATGGGGTGGGAGAGACCGGTGGGGTGCTGGATCTGGGGTCACTAAGAGATGGGGTGGGAGGGACCAGTGGGGCGCTGGATCTGGGGGTCACTAAGAGATGGGGTGGGAGAGACCGGTGGGGCGCTGGATCTGGGGGTCACTAAGAGATGGGGTGAGGGCCGTGGGGTGCTGGCTCTGGGGGTCACTAAGAGATGGGGGGCTGGCAGGGGCAGGTTTCCAGGCTGCAGCTGCTGCCCGGCCCGGCAAGGGACGGGAAAGAAGCGGATCGCTGGGGCTGGGGGCCCCCCCAGACATGCCCCGGGCCAGGCAGCCTCTCCGAGCTCTCGCTCCGGCCCGCGGGCCGCCCCCCTGCGTCCCGCGGGCCGCTCCGCCCCCGACTCACCATGTCCGCAGCTCGCAGGTCTCTCGCTCCGCAGCGCCCCGACTCAGTCCCGGCTCCGCTCTGCCCGGCCCCGCCGCCGGCTCCGCTTTTATCCCCCCGGCCCCCCCTTCGGCCTCCCCCGCGGGCCGGGAACCGAAACCAGCCGCGGCCGCCGCGCGTCGGTTTCGATCCCCACCATCCGCCGAAACGAAACTGATCAGCGGCGCGGCGCCGGAACCCCCGACCCACACACGGGGGCCCGGACCCATGGGGCACCCCCCGACCCGGCACAGTGGGGCCCGGACCCATAAGGCACCCCCAACCCAGCACACTGGGGCCGGAATCAATAGGGCACCCACAAACCGGAACACTGGGGCCCGGACCCATAGGGCACCCCCCAACCCAGCATACTGGGGCCCGGACTCATAGGACACCCCCTCAGCCCCACACACTAGGGCCTGGACCCATAGGGCATCCCCCAACCCATACTCTGGGGCACGGACTCACAGGGCACCCCCCATCCCGGCACACTGGGGCCCGGATCCATAGGTTACCCCCCATCCCGGCACACTGGGGCCCGGATCCATAGGTTACCCCCCATCCCGGCACACTGGGGCCCCCGACCCATAGGGCACCCCCTCACCCCACATACTGGGGCACGGACCCATAGGACACCTCCCAACCCAGCACACTGGGGCCCGGACCCACAGGGCACCTGCAACCTGGCACACTGGGGCCCCGGACCCATAGGGCACCCCCTCAGCCCCACACACTGGGGCCCCGACCCAGAGGACACCCCCGAACCCAGTACACTGGGGCCCAGACCCATAAGGCACCCCCCAACCCAGCACACAGGTGCCCGGACCCGTAGGACACTCCTCCAACCCACACATTGGACCCGGACCCATAGGACACCCCTAACCCAGCACACTGGAGTCCGGACCCATACGACACCCCTCAACTCACACACTGGGGCCCGGACCCATAGGACACCCCGCAACCCGCACCCTGGGGTCCGGAGCCATAGCCTATAGGACACCGCCAACCTGCACACTGGGGCCCAGACCCATAGGACACCCCCCACCCTGTACACTGGGACCCAAACCCACGGGGAGCCCCCCTCCCCAGCCCCACACCACAGTGTGCCCTCTGTTTATGGGGGGGCACACCAGAGAGATTAAAATTCCACCAGCTGATTAGCAGAGCGCCCCCCCTGTGTTTCGACGGGTGGTGCACACTGCCCCTGCCTCGGTGCACAGCACAAAATTTATTCCGCACACGGATGGGGACAATGAGGGGGCGCATTGGCCTGGGCCCGTGGGGACGGGGCTGCCCAAAGGCAGACAGAGGGCAAAGCCGCCGGCCTTCCCCTGCCAAGGCGCTGGGACCAGGCTGGCACAGGGAGGTGGCTTAAGGACCACAGCATCCGTCAGGTCCCCGGCTTGCTCCCCCCTCTATTCTGCCCCCCCCCCCGCCCCGCCGTGGGGCTGGAGCACACAAAATCTACTAGCCTGCCCCCCCCCTCCAGGCTCTGTTGTGGGAGGGGAGCGAGAGGGGCGGGGCTTTCCTGCCAAGCGACCTGCCTGTCCCACCCAAGAAAGCACCAACGTAAAGTCCCCAGGCGGGCCGGGCCGGAGAGGTGGAAAGTCCCAGCACAGAAAGGGATCATCCCTGTGGGGCGGGGCGCCCGGCCGTCACCCCACGGGGATTTCCCGGAGCGCCCAACGGGATGACGGTGGCTTCACGGGAATAAGGGACGGTTTGGACCCCAAGGCCCAGCTGTGCCAAGGGGCCGATCCTGGAGGGGCGGACACGGAGCCAGGTGCTCCGGGCGGGATGATTATTCTGGGCTGTAGCCAATGATTTTACTGGAGTCTTGGTTTAGCCGGGGATGTGACGGTCAATCGGTGTCATGGTCTGGGGCAGCGGGTCCCGACCTGTGGGCCGCGGACCCCTGGAGGTCTGCGATGGGACTGCAGGGGGTGCGTGGGAAGTTTAAAAATAAGGACCAGGCCCACCGCGACAGGCCCGATCCTTCCTTTGTCTCTTTTCTCTCTTTTCTTGTTTCCCTCCCTCTTGCTCTTTTTTCTTTCTCTCTCTCTCTTTCTTTCTTCTCATTGCCTCCCTTTTTTCTTGTTTATGCCCTTTTTTCTTTCCTCTTTTCTTTCTTTTTACTCTTTTTTCTTTTCCCCTTTTTTTCTCTCCTCTCTCTCTTCTCTCTCTCTCTCTTTTCCTTTTTCTTTCTTTTTTTCTCTTTTTACTTTTTCTTTCTTTCTTTCTTTCTTTTCCTCCCTTTTCTCTCTTTTCTTTTTTCTTTTTCCCTCTCTTTTCTTTTTTCTTTCTTTTTTCCCTTTCTTTTTCTCACTCTTTTTCCTTTTCCCCTCTTTTTCTTTCCTCTCTCTTTCTTTTCTCCCTCTTTTCTTTTTTCTTTCTTTTTACTTTCTCTCTTTTTTTCTTTTTCACTCGCTCTTTTCTTTTCGCTCTCTCTCTCTTTTCTTTTTCCCTCTCTCTTCTTTTTTCTCTCTTTTCTTTTTCCTTTTCTCTCCTTCTCTCTTTCTTTTCTCTTTTTCTCCCCTTTCTCTCTCTTTTCTTTTTCTTTCTTTTCTCTCTTTTCTTTTCTCTCTTTTCTCTTTTCTCTCTTTTTTCTCTCTTTTCTTTTTTCATTTTCCCTCTTTTTTCTTTCTCCTTCTCTCTTTCTTTTCTCTCTTTTCCTCCTTTTCTCTCTCTTTTCTTTTTCTTTTCTTTTTCTTTCTTTCCTTTTTCTTTCTTTCTTTCTTTCTTTCTTTCTTTCTTTCTTTTCCCCTCTTTTTTCTTTCACGCTCTCTCTTTCTTTTCTCCCTCTTTTCTTTTTTCTTTCTTTTTACTTTCTCTCTTTTTTTTCTTTTTCACTCGCTCTTTTCTTTTCTCTCTCTCTCTCTCTTTTCTCTCTTTTCTTTGTTTCCTTTCCCCCTCTTTTTTCTTTCTCTCTCTCTCTTTCTTTTCTCTTTTTCTCCTTTTCTCTCTCTTTCTTTTTCTTTTTCTTTTTCTCTCTTTTCTTTTCTCTCTTTTCTCTTTCTCTCTTTTCTCTCTCTTTTCTTTTTCCATTTCTCTTTCTCCTTCTCTCTTTCTTTTCTCTCTTTTCCTCCCTTTTCTCTCTCTTTTCTTTTTTCTTTCTTTTTTCCCTTTCTTTTTCTCACTCTTTTTTCCTTTCCCCCCTCTTTTTTCTTTCACCCTCTCTCTTTCTTTTCTCTCTTTTCTCCCTTTTCTTTTTTCTTTCTTTTTACTTTTTCTTTTTCTCTTTTCTTTTTTCTTTTTCACTCGCTTTTCTTTTCTCCCTCTCTCTCTTTTCTCTTTTCTTTTCCCCTCTCTTTTCTTTTTTCTCTCTCTTCTTTTTTTCCCTTTCCCCTCTTTTTCTTTCTCCTCTGTCTTTCTTTCTCTTTTCTCCTTTTCTCTCTCTTCTTTTTTCTTTTTCTTTTTCTCTTTTCTCTTTTTCTCTTTTTCAAACTCTCTCTTTTCTTCTACTCTCTTTTCTCTCTTTTTTTCTCTCTCTCTCCTTTTTTTCTCACTTTCTTTTTTTCCTCCCGCAGCGGGGGGGCGGGGAGGTCCATGACATTTTAATCGATTGAAAAGAGGTCCGTAGGCTCAAAAAGACTGGGAACCACTGGTCTAGACCGGTGGTTCCCAAGGTTGTGGAGTCTATGAACCCTTGGCAGGCAGCAGCACCCTCTGCCTGGCTGGCATCTGCCCCGTGTCTCGCCCCCTTTCAGGCCAGTCATCCTGGACCTGGAGGATCCGATGGGCACCGTGGGGCAGGGGACCCACTGTGACTTGGTGGCCGAGGAGGCTGAGAACTGCTGTGCCCAGCTACGCTGCATGGACCCCTCTGGCATCCCCAGGCATCCCTGGGAGGTGCCGGTAAGGGCAAGATTTGCTGTGAGGGCTCCTTTTGTGTCTGGGGGTATCACAGTCCCGCCCAATGGGGATCTGACTCCCTGTGTGGGGTTGGGGGGTGTCCTATGCGTCCGGCCCCCGGGGGGTGGGGCTTTACCTTAGGGGAGGAGATTCTTGGTGGGAAATGCTACCAATTTAGAGCAGCCCCCCTCTGCCCAGGTGTCCTGTCCCCCCCTGCTGGTTGCTCTTTACTTGGGGGGCGGGAAGGTGTTTGTGGAACAACACCCCGGCTCTCTGGCGGGCTGAAAAGGGAAAGATTTTCCCGTCCCTTTTCTCAGCGGGGCAGCCGGGTTTGAAACTGAAAAACCAACTTTTCAAACCAACCCGTGGCCCCACGGCGTCGGATCGAGGGGGCTGGGCGTGGTTCTCCAGTGGAGACGTTACAGGGGAGGGTGGCCGCCAGACACAGTGGCTGCCTCTTTGCCTCTGCGCTGTTTCGGTCTCTCCCCGTTTCTACGCGGAAGCAGGGTCCCACGTTAACCGCAACATCTCCGCCCCAGCTCAACTCCAAATGACGGTCGTTGCCACTGTTAATAAGAACACAAGAACGGCCAGATGGGGTGAGACCAACGGTCCATCCAGCCCAGTACCCTGTCTGCCCGCAGTGGCCAATATTCTTGACTTCACCGCATCCTCCGGTGAGGAGTTCCACAGGTCGACTGTGCGCTGCATGAAGAAAAACATCCTTTGGTTTATTTTCAACCTGCTACCTATTCATTTCATTTGGTGACCCCCCCTAGTTCTTGCCTTCACCACATCCTCCGTCGAGGAGTTCCACAGGTCGACTGTGCGCTGCGTGAAGAAAAACATCCTTTGGTTTGTTTTCAACCTGCTACCTATTCATTTCATTTGGTGGCCCCCTAATTCTTGCCTTCACAACATCCTCCGGCAAGGAGTTCCACAGGTCGACTGTGCGCTGCGTGAAGAAAAACATCCTTTGGTTTATTTTCAACCTGCTACCTATTCATTTCATTTGGTGACCCCCTAATTCTTGCCTTCACAACATCCTCCAGGAAGGAGTTCCACATGTTGACTGTGCACTGCATGAAGAAAAACATCCTTTGGCTTGTTTTCAGCCTGCTACCTATTCATTTCATTTGGTGACCCCCTAATTCTTGCCTTCACAACATCCTCCGGCGAGAAGTTCCACAGGTTGACTTTGCGCTGTGTGAAGAAAAACATTCTTTGCTTTGTTTTCAACCTGCTACCTATTCATTTCAGTTGGTGACCCCCTTATTCTTGCCTTCACAACATCCTCCGGCGAGGAGTTCCACAGGTCGACTTTGCGCTGTGTGAAGAAAAACATCCTTTGGTTTGTTTTCAACCTGCTACCTATTCATTTCATTTGGTGACCCCCCCCCCTAGTTCTTGCCTTCACCTCATCCTCCGGCGAGGAGTTCCACAGGTCGACAGTGCACTGGGTGTAGAAAACTGCCCTCTGAGGGTGCGTCTACACAGCAGCGTTCGGACATTATTTCGAAAGCACACTGTGCGCATCCATGCAGCTGGGCAATGCTGCGCCGGAGGACTTTTTACTCTGACTCCTCGCCACCCTCATTTCACGAGGAGAAAGGGAAGGCGAAGGTGTCCCGGGAATTCTGGGATCAGAGGGGCGTCCCGTGGATTTCTACAGAGGCGATACGGCGTTCTCTGTCGGTGTGCATGAGTCCTCAGACTGGGAAAGCTTTTCACTTTGGAGAGAACAGAGGGAGAGTCACCCGTCTGCAAGGGGCAGTAACCGGTGGCGGGAACCTGGGCTACTGGTGAGGATGCAGGAAAGGGAAACGCAGGGCAAGGCTGTCAGAGCGGGACAGCTGAACCCTGCACACCAGCCACTCGGAGCAGCCAGGAAGTGGGGCCAAGGGGGCAGAGATCTAGCAGAAACCAGAGTTCCCTGGATGAGGAGCAGAGCTGGGGAGAAATGAAACTCATGAGACAGCTGAGGAAATGAGAAGAGGCGAGGCCTCGGCACAGTAGTTTCCCCTCTCCGAGCTGCAGTCTTCCCTTGCTGAGAAGCAGTCTCTCTTCTTCGAGCAGCAGTCTCTCCTCTCATCGGTCTCCGAGAAGCGGTCTCTCCTCTCCAAGCAGCAGTGTCCCCTCTCTGAGCAGCGGTCTGTCTTCTTCGAACAGCAGTCTCTCCTCACATCAGTCTCCCATATCCACGCAGCAGTCTCCCCTTTCCACGCAGCGGTCTCTCCTCTCCAAGCAGCAGTCTCTCCTCTCCGAGCCACGGTCTCCCTTCTCTGAGCAGCAGTCTCCCCTCGCCGAGCAGTGGTCTCTCCTCTCTGAGCAGCGGTCTCCCCTCGGAGCAGCGGTCTCTCCTCTCTGAGCAGCGGTCTGTCTTCTTCGAACAGCAGTCTCTCCTCACATCAGTCTCCCATATCCACGCAGCAGTCTCCCCTTTCCACGCAGCGGTCTCTCCTCTCCAAGCAGCAGTCTCTCCTCTCCGAGCCACGGTCTCCCTTCTCTGAGCAGCAGTCTCCCCTCGCTGAGCAGTGGTCTCTCTTCTCTGAGCAGCGGTCTCTCCTCTCATCAGTCTCCTGTCTCCACGAAGCAGTTTCCCCTCTTCAAGCAGCGGTCTCTCCTCTCTAAGCAGCGGTCTCCCCTCTCCCTGCAGCAGTCTCTCCTCTCCGTGCAGGAGTCTCTTCTTCGAACAGCAGTCTCTCCTCTCATCAGTCTCCCATCTCCAAGAAGCAGTCTCCCTTCTCTGTGCAGTGGTCTCCCCTCTCTGCGCAGCAGTCTCCCCTCTGAGCAGCGGTCTCTCCTCTCCAAGCAGCGGTCTCTCCTCTCCAAGCAGCGGTCTCCCCTCTGAGCAGCGGTCTCTCCTCTCCAAGCAGCGGTCTCTCCTCTCCAAGCAGCGGTCTCCCCTCTGAGCAGCGGTCTCTCCTCTCCGAGCAGCGGTCTCCCCTCTGAGCAGCGGTCTCTCCTCTCCGAGCAGAGGTCTCTCCTCTCTGAGCAGCGGTCTCCCCTCTGAGCAGCGGTCTCTCCTCTCCGAGCAGCGGTCTCCCCTCTGAGCAGCGGTCTCCCCTCTGAGCAGTGGTCTCCCCTCTGAGCAGCGGTCTCTCCTCTCTGAGCAGCGGTCTCTCCTCTCCGAGCAGCGGTCTCTCCTCTCCGAGCAGCGGTCTCTCCTCTCCGAGCAGCGGTCTCCGCTCTCTGAGCAGCGGTCTCTCCTCTCCGAGCAGCAGTCTCCCCTCTGAGCAGCGGTCTCTCCTCTCCGAGCAGCGGTCTCCCCTCCGAGCAGCGGTCTCTCCTTTCCAAGCAGCGGTCTCTCCTCTCTGAGCAGCGATCTCCCCTCTCCGAGCAGCGGTCTCCCCTCTCTGAGCAGCGGTCTCTCCTCTCCGAGCAGCGGTCTCCGCTCTCTGAGCAGCGGTCTCTCCTCTCCGAGCAGCAGTCTCCTCTCTGAGCAGCGGTCTCTCCTTTCCAAGCAGTGGTCTCTCCTCTCAGAGCAGCGGCCTCCCCTCTCTGAGCAGCGGTCTCCCCTCTGAGCAGTGGTCTCTCCTCTCTGAGCAGTGGTCTCTCCTCTCCACGCAGCGGCCTCTCCTGTCTGAGCGGCGGTCTCTCCTCTCCACGCAGCAGTCTCCCCTCCGCAGCTTGTTCCCTCCCCACCGGCCCTGCCAGAGGTAGGAGACAGAGCCAGTCTTGCTCCTGGTCCCCGCACCGCTCCAGTCATGAGCCTCTACAAGACGCCAGCCAACAAACTGGACGCGTTCATCAGCAGCAGCCTGCAGCCCAACAAAACTTTCAAGGCCCAGATCAACAGCGCCATTAAATTCATCTTCGACGTTCTCACCCAAAACTGCTTCAAAGACTCCAGCTCCCCGATGCGGGTGCTGAAGGTGGTTAAGGTGAGCACGGGAGACAAGGGACTTTGAGTCCCTGCGTCTGCCAGGAAGGGGTGAGCCAGAGGGGAGGTGGGGCTGGTTCCCAGGTGGGCCCCCCGCTGTTTCTCTTGAGCCAACGTGCCCAATCCCCCTAGGCAGGCCTTCTGCCCCACGCTGGCCAGCCCCTAGCCAGGGGGGAGACCCCGGGGTGGGCAATCGGTCACATCCAGAGTATCCCTCGGTTGGATTTTTTTTGGAGCAGTGCCAAGCTGGGGGCCCTCCAGAATTTGGAAACAGATGGGGTGTACCCTAAGGGGTATGTAAGCCCAGTGCTAGCCAAAGCCGATCACAGTTAGCTCCACCGCCTCTAGACACCTACGCGGGGAAGGGGTGTTCCTGGAACTACATCTTGAACGCTGCGTCCTGATGTGGCCGCCTCATCTCACCAAAGATCTGTCGGCGCCGGAAAAGGTTCCGAAAAGGGGCAACCAAAATGATGAGGGGGTTGGAACGGGTCCCGTAGGAAGAGAGATTAAAAAGACGGGGACTTTTCCACTTGGAAAAGAGGAGACTAAGGGGGGGGATGGGATCGAGGTCTGTAAAAGCATGACAGGTGTGGAGAAAGTGAAGAAGGAAAAGCGATGGACTTGTGCCCACAACGTAAGAACGAAGGGGTCACCAAGTGAAATGAATAGGCCGCAGGTTTCAAACCAACAAAAGGCCATTTTGCTTCACGCCTCACGTAGTCAACCTGTGGAACTCCTTGCCAGAGGAGGTGCTGAAGGCCAGGACTTTAACAGGGTTGCAAAAAGAGCTAGATAGATTCATAGAGGATAGATCCGCCCATGGCTGTTAGCCAGGATGGGTGGGAATGGTGTCCTTAGCCTCTGTTTGTCAGAGGCTGGGAATTGGTGGCAGAAGTGGGATCACTTGATGATTCCCTGTTCTCTTCACTCCCTCCGGGGCACCTGGCATTGGCCACGGTTGGCAGACAGGATACTGGGCTAGATGGACGTTGGGTTTGACCCAGTACGGCCGTTCTGATGCTCTCCAGAACTAGCGCTTCATTCAGATCCTGCTGACACAAGTGGGGGTCAGACTAATCTCTGGCCAAGCCCCACTGAGCCGGGGTCCAAACCAAAGGCATTTTTGCCAGCCCCCTCCAGATTCAAATGGTTCTTACTCAACTAGAGACCCCTCCGCCCCCCTCCAGCAGCCCTGGGCTGGACCCCTGACTCGGGAAGGTACTAACACTGGGCCTCCAGCCCAAGGCTAGATCACTCGGGCCCCGTCCTTTCCTGGATTTCCCCTCCCAGACCGTGTGGCCACATTTAGTCAGTGAGTCACCTACGGAAGTCAAACCTGCTCTCGCTGATCCTGGAGAACTGTGGCTGAGATGGATGCTCGGGGCAGGGCCGGGCCTCCGTCGGCCATGACCATCGACCAAAGCCACATCATCTCGGCCTTGATTCTCCTGGAGCGAGCAGCTCTCTGTGGAAGGACTCGACCACCAGAAGGGGGGTGCCAAAGAGGATGGCGAGAGGCAGAACGAGGAGCAACGGTCTCCCGTTGCCGCGGGGGAGGTCGAGGTGGGAGATGAGCAAAAACGATTTCCCGAGGAGGGCGGGGAAGCATGGGAATGGGTTCCTTACGGAGGTGGTGGACTCTCCATCTCTAGAAGTTCTGAAGGCCCGGCTTGACCAAGCCCTGGTTGGGATAATTTAAGGTGAAGGGCGGGTATATGGGCCATTGGGGCCAGAACGGGGCTACCACCATGCCCAACGGCATGACCCATATTGAAGTGGGAATCAACGGGAGCCATGAATATACCGTGGACTCTCCATTCCTAGAAGTTCTGAAGGCCCGGCTTGACCAAGTCCTGGTTGGGATAATTTAAGGTGAAGGGCGGGTATATGGGCCATTGGGGCCAGAACGGGGCTACCACCATGCCCAACGGCATGACCCATATTGAAGTGGGAATCAACGGGAGCCATGAATACACCGTGGACTCTCCATTCCTAGAAGTTCTGAAGGCCCGGCTTGACCAAGCCCTGGTTGGGATAATTTAAGGTGAAGGGCGGGTATATGGGCTGTTGGGACCAGAACGGGGCTATCACCATGCCCAACGGCATGACCCATATTGAAGTGGGAATCAACGGGAGCCATGAATACACCGTGGACTCTCCATTCCTAGAAGTTCTGAAGGCCCGGCTTGACCAAGCCCTGGTTGGGATAATTTAAGGTGAAGGGCGGGTATATGGGCCATTGGGGCCAGAACGGGGCTACCACCATGCCCAACGGCATGACCCATATTGAAGTGGGAATCAACGGGAGCCATGAATACACCGTGGACTCTCCATTCCTAGAAGTTCTGAAAGGTTCCGGCTTGACCAAGCCTCCTGTGCTGGGCTTGATTGAGTTAAAGCTGTCCTGCTTGTTCGGGGTTGACCTTGATGACTCCTTGACTCCTGAGGTCTCTCCCACCTCGAGGACATTCCTGGCTCTGATACGGATCTCCTCTCTCTCGTCTGGCGCCTCGGATTCCCAGGCTGGCTCCTCGAAGGCACAGTCTCAAAGAAGCGATGCCCTCTCTTTCTCTCTCTCTCTGGGTCTTGCTTTCACGCTCAGCCGTCCCAGAGGCTGGCTCCAGGATTCCATAGACAAACGGAAGGGCAAATCATTGCTGAAATCAAGCGTCTCCGTGAGTGGACACCAGTCGTTCCTGATGGTTAATCGATATTTCGCTAGTTTAGGACCTGCGAGACAGCGGAACATGAGCACCCCGGTGCTCATCCTGATTTGACCGACTCTTTACCGCCACCAGTCAACATGTCCAGGTAAGAGGTCTTAAGCTCTAGGATGAAGCACTGCTTCCGCTTGTCTTTAGGAACGCCTGCCCTGACGCCCCACATGTACTGGCCGCTTCCCCAGGGTGGCTCCACTGCTCCTCTGGGTTAGCTGGGTGAGCATGTGATACCGTGAATTATAATAGACTCACAAGTTCCACCTGTGTGTGTGTGGTCCTGCTATTGTGAGGAACTTTTGTGGCTCCTACCCGACACTAGTGGAATGGGCTAGCAAAGGATCCGAGTCTGTGCTCCCCACAGGTCTACGCTGGAGGAGAAATTTGCCTTGTGTGTGTGTGTGTGGTCTCGTTATTGTGAGGAACTTTTGTGGTTCCTACCCGACACTAGTGAACGGCAGCAAAAGGATCCGGTCTGTGCTCCCACAGGTTCACGCTGAGGAGAATTTTGCCTTGAGATACGCTGTTCTCGTAGCAGAGCCGCACGTATCTTAACCGGACCATGCGACAAGGCTGCTGAGGTGGATGGGAGACACCGGGCCATCCTCCCTTCCGCCTCAAGACCCTGTAGCTGCCTTCGACATCAGCGTTTGATTTAGTGGGTCTTCACCAGACCCGCTCAATCGAACCTCGGGAAGATGGATCTCGGTGGAGCATCGACATTTCTGGGGAAGGAGCCAAGGCCTCGAGGCCTCCGCAGGGGCTCAGCCTCAGCCCACTCTTCACCGTGCCCCGCCCTGTCCGTCGGCCTGGAGCGTTGGTTCCTCTCCGGCGTAGGCAGTGAGGTCTACAGGCCTCTGATGCCCGTGTAGCAGGAATATTCCTGGTCCGGAGCCTGGCTCCACTGATGTTCGGGGCCGGGTCTCTCCCCTGGCCCCACCCTGCCCACACGCTCTCCCCATTGGTAGTCTGCTTCCCCCCGGAGCCTGCACCCCTCACCCCTGCCCCAGGCCAGAGCCTGCCCCCAACACCCAACTCCCTCCCAGAGCATGAGGCATGTGGGGTTGTGGGATTAAGTGGGGGAGGAGGGTCTGGCCCCCTCACGTTCACCTCCCTTGAACCAGGCCTGAGGAGGCGGCAGGGTGAAGCGTGTCCCTCCGCCGCACAAAGTAGTCCCTCTCGGAAGAGAAAACAGCGGGGAAAGTCGGGCTGTGTGGGTCTAGTCGGAGCAGTGGGCCCAGGGAACGGGCCGGGGAGTGGATATGCCACCTACCACCCGGCTACTTCCAGCGTGTAGCACCCCCAACCTCCCTCCCTGCGCTTGTCCTCCCCTAGGCCAGCTCGGCAGAGACTATACGCGTCCTGAGCCCGAGGTCTACCTCCAGCTGATTGAGAGCCGGCCCGACGGGAACGAGTTCTCCTCCTGCTTCACCGAGCTGCAGAGGAACTTCGTCGTGGGTCTCCCCGCCAAAATGAAGAGCCTCATCCGCCTGGTGAAGCACTGGTACAAAGAGGTACGGCGGCCGCACCCGTGGCCCCGCCCTCGCTGGGGGCGGAGTCATTCGGGGAACACCTGGCCGGCCCCAAGGCATGCTGAAGCGTTCCCCTACCCCGGCTGCCCTGGTTCCCAGCCCTTCCCTGCTTCTGCGGAGTGGGTTGTGGGGCATGAACCGCAGCAGGGTTTGTTGAACCTAAGCGTGGCCAGACCGGGTCAGACCAAAGGTCCACCAAGCCCAGGGTCCTGGCTGCCGACAGCGACCAACGCCAGGTGCCCCAGAGGGAGGGAACAGAACAGGGAATTATCAAATGATCCCACCGCTGCCACCAATTCCCAGACAAACAGAGGTTAGGGACACCATTCCTGCCCATCCTGGCGAATAGCCATTGGGTCCTGCCGTGAGGGCAGGGGACTGGATTTGATGACCTCTCAAGGTTCCTTCCAGGTCTATGATTCTGTAGACATCTACCAGGGATGGTCTAGATGGGGCTGGGTCCTGCCGTGAGGGCAGAGGACTGGATTTGATGACCTCTCAAGGTTCCTTCCAGGTCTATGATTCTGTAGACATCTACCAGGGATGGTCTAGACGGGGCTTGGTCCTGCCGTGAGGGCAGAGGACTGGATTTGATGACCTCTCAAGGTTCCTTCCAGGTCTATGATTCTGTAGACATCTACCAGGGATGGTCTAGATGGGGCTGGGTCCTGCCGTGAGGGCAGGGGACTGGATTTGATGACCTCTCAAGGTTCCTTCCAGGTCTATGATTCTGTAGACATCTACCAGGGATGGTCTAGATGGGGCTTGGTCCTGCCGTGAGGGCAGGGGACTGGACTTGATGACCTCTTGAGGTCCCTTCCAGTTCTATTCCTACCCATTTCGGCTAATAACCAATGATGGACCTGTCCCTCATGAATTTATCCGGTTCCTTTTTGGAGCCTGTTCAAGTCCTGGCCTTCACCACATCCTTTGGCAAGGAGTTCCACAAGTTGGCTGTGCACTGCATGAAGAAAAACTTTTCTTTGTTTGAAACTCGTGGCCTATTCGTTTCATTTGATGACCCCTAGTCCTTTTATATTGTGGGCGCAAGTCAATCATTTTTCCTTCTTCACTTTTTCCACACCCGTCATGATTGTATAGACCTCGATTCTCTCCCCCCCCCCCTTAGTCTCCTCTTTTCTAAGCTGAAAACTCCCAGTCTTTTTCATCTCTCTTCATACGGCGCCCGTGCCATCGTTTGGGTGGCCCTTTTCGGAACCTTTTCCAACGCCCAGAGATCTTTTCGGAGGGGAGGCGGCCACGTCTGTATTCAAGACGTGGGCGCCCCAAGGATTTATATAGAGGCAATGCGACCTTCTCGGTCTTATTCGCGATCTCTTTTTAATGGTTCCTCACATGCTGTCGGCTTGCTTGACTGACAATGCACACGGAGGGGGTGTTTCCAGAGACCGCCCCACAAGGCCTCCACGATCTCTCTTGAGTGGTTGTGGCCAATTGAGTCCCCATCCTAGCGTATGGGTCCACCGTGCATGACTTTGCGTTGATCAACGTGACGTTTCATTTGCCGTTTTGTTGCTTTTGTTGCCTGTCGGTCTCACCTCGGTCCTTCTGTCCTCCCAGTACGTCTCTCCCCTCACAAAGAAGCTGGAGAATGGGGGTTCCCTTCCCCCGCAGTACGCCCTGGAGCTCCTGTCTGTCTATGCCTGGGAAAAAGGGGGCAGGGGTGAAGGGTTTGACATGGCCGAGGGCTTCCGGACGGTGCTGGAGCTCATCCAGCAACATGCCCAGCTCTGCGTCTACTGGACCGTCAACTACGACTTTGAGAATCGTACCCTGCGATCGTACCTGCAATCTCAGCTCCGCAAAGCCAGGTAACGGGGCCCGGCACGCACAGCTGGGAGCTACCTGTGTGTGTGAACAGCAATACCCCAAGCCCGGAGAGGCAAACGATTCGATGCTTATTGGGGTTAGCTTCCCGCAGGCCTGAATCCAGTTTCCTTTCCGTTTCCCCTGGGTTTCCACCCCTTCTGGTTTAAGAACACAAGAACGGCCCCACTGGGTCAGACCAAAGGTCCTTCCAGCCCAGTGTCCTGTCTGCCAATAATGGCCTATACCACATCCTCTGGCAAGGAGTTCCACAGGTTGACTGTGTGCTGAGTGGCCAATAGCAGGTGCCCCAAAGGAAGGGAGCACAACAGCTAATCCCCATGTGATACCTCTCCTGTCATCCATTCCCAGAGAAACAGGGAAGCATCAAGTGATCCCACTTCTGCCACCAATTCCCAGACAAACAGAGGCTCGGGACACTATTCCTACCCATCCTGGCTAACAGCCATTGGGGTCCTGCCAGGAAGGCCGGGGACTGGACTCGATGACCTCTCGAGGTCCCTTCCCATTCTAGCATTCTATGCTTCTATGGACCAAACCTCCATGGCTCTATCTGGCACTTTTGTGACTCCTGTTCAAATCTTAGTCTTCACCGCAGCCTCTGGCGAGGAGTTCCACAGGTTGACTGTGGACTGAGTGAAGAAAAACGTCCTTTGGTTTGTTTGAAACCTGCTGCCTGTTCATTCTATTTGGTGACCCCTGGTTCTTAGATGGTGGGAACAAGTCAATAACTTTTCCTTATTCATTTTTTCCACACCAGTCATGATGGTATAGACCTCGACCCTCTGCCCCCTTTGTCCCCTCTTTTCTAGGCTGAAAAGTCCCCGTCTTTTTCATCTCTCTTCATACGGGGCCCGTTCCAAACCCCGAATCATTTTTCTTTGTCCCCAGTGTATATACAAGTTGAACCTCTCTGGTCCGTCACCCTTGGGAGCCAAACCAGAGAATTTGCCAGACCCCAGGCCTTGCCCCTTCTGCTCTAGGCCACGCCCCTTCTACTCAAGGCCACGCCCCTTCTGCTCTAGGCCACACCCCTTCCACCCCAGACCTTGCCCCTTCTGCTCTAGGCCACGCCCCTTCCACCCCAGGCCTTGCCCCGTCTGCTCTAGGCCAAGCCCCTTCCACCCCAGGCCCCCGCCCCGTCTGCTCTAGGCCACACCCCTTCCACCCCAGGCCCCCGCCCCTTCTGCTCTAGGCCATGCCCCTTTCACCCAGGCCCCGCCCTTCTGTTGTAGGCCACGCCCCTTCCACCCCAGACCTTGCCCCTTCTGCTCTAGGCCACGCCCCTTCCACCCCAGGCCTTGCCCTGTCTGCTCTAGGCCACGCCCCTTTCACCCAGGCCCCGCCCTTCTGTTGTAGGCCACGCCCCTTCCACCCCAGGCCCCCGCCCCTTCTGCTCTAGGCCACGCCCCTTCCACCCCAGGGCCCGTCCCCTCTGCTCTACGCCACACCCCTTCCACCCCAGGGCCCGTCCCTTCTGCTCTAGGCCATGCCCCTTCCACCCTAGGTCCCACCCCTTCAGCTCTAGGCCATGCCCGTCCCACCCAGACCTTTCTGCTCTATGCCCCGCCTCTTTTGGCATAGGCCTGTCCTTCCAACCCAGGCCCCCGCCCCTTCTGCAATAGGCCACGCCCCTTCCACCCCAGGCCTCGCCCCTTCTGCTCTAGGCCATGCCCCTTCCACCGCAGGCCCTACCCCTTCTGTTCTAGGCCCCACCCCTTCCACCCCAGGCCTTGCCCCCTTCTGCCCCACCCCTTTTGTCAAAGGCCTGTCCTTTCACCCCAGACCCTGCTCGTTCCCCCTTTGGCTCCGCCCCCTTTCGAGAGGCGGAGTCGGCCCTTGACCAGGGACCCAAATTCATTAAGTAGCCCCTCCCTGTGAAAATGATTACCCGCCCCCGGCTTAGCAGGACACGGCCGGCGGGGGCAGGCCGGAGGGTTCTGCCCCGTGACCCTTTGTGTCTCGCCCCCTTGCAGGCCTGTCATCCTGGACCCGGCCGATCCGACAGGCAACGTGGGGCAGGCGAGCCGCTGGGACCTGGTGGCCAAGGAGGCTAAGAAGTGCTGTGACGAGCTGTACCGCAAGGCCGCCTCCGGCCGCCTCGTGCAGCCCTGGCGTGTGCCGGTAAGGGCAAGATTTCTCATACGGGCTCCTTTTGTGTCTGGGGGTGTCACAGCCCTGCCCAATGGGGAGAGCCTCTTCTGCTGTACCCCGACGGGCCAGCTTGGCGTGGTCCCTTCCCAGGGTGCACAGCGGCGAGAGTTCGGTGGGCCGTGGCTGCTCCCCCGGCCACGCCTTCCACCCACCCCGAACCCCAGCCCCTCCGGATCGCTTCCCTTCGCGCTTCTGGGACGTGGCGGATCAGCTGTTCGGGGCATTCCGGGACAGCTGGCAGGGGCAGAGCGGGGGAGCTGGCTCCGGCATGTCCGCTTTCCGCCGGGCGCGCCAGATCTGAAGCCCCCATCGAGTCGACGCCCGGGCTGCCAACTCTGTTTCCCTCTTTCAGCTGCAGCAGGCCGAGGTCATAACTCCGAAAGTTTCCTCGCCCTGCAGCGGTGGGCCACGGATGAGGAATACCCCATCACGGAGAACCGGCTCTTTGCGCCCGACGCGGCGTGGTCCTACTGCGCGGTCCTCTAACGCTGCCTCGCCACCTGGAGCCCTCCCGGGGGGCAGGAAGGGCAGCTCGCTGTGCGTCATGTTTGTCAAGTTGGCAATAAAATGGCTAAGACAGCGATGGACGCGCCTCAGAGCAGGGCTGGGCGAGGTGCGGCCCTGGGGCCGGATGCGGCCCAGGGGCCGGATTTGGCCCCCAGGCTGCACCGGGCTGCTTTCTATTTATAGCCTGCTGCCCGGGCCACCGAATTTTCAGGCGCACAACCCTGAGCGGCTGCCGGGCAAGACGGTAGCGGCGGGGCCAGGAGCCGGGGGCCTTTGCTGTGTGTTTAATTGGAAGCCACCGGCACCCGACAATTCTGAGGGGAGGCTACGCCCCAGCCCCGCCCATTCTGCTGTCATCCACGCCCCTTCCAGCTAGCCCTGCCCATTCTGCTGCAGTCCATGCCCCTTCCAGCTAGCCCCGCCCATTCTGCTGCAGTCCATTACCCTTCCAGCCAGCCCTACCCATTCTGCTGCAGTCCATGCCCCTTCCAGCCAGTCCCGCCCATTCTGCACAGTACACTCCCCTTCCAGCTAGCCCCGCCCTTTCTGCTGCAGTCCACGCCCCTTCCAGCCAGCCCCGCCCATTCTGCTGCAGTCCACGCCCCTTCCAGCCAGTCCCGCCCATTCTGCATAGTACACTCCCCTTCCAGCTAGCCCCGCCCATTCTGCATAGTACACTCCCCTTCCAGCTAGCCCCGCCCTTTCTGCTGCAGTCCACGCCCCTTCCAGCCAGCCCCGCCCATTCTGCTGTAGTCCACCCCTTCCAGCTAGCCGCCCATTCTGCTGTAGTCCACACCTTCCAGCCAGCCCCGCCCATTCTGCTGCAGTCCACACCCCTTCCAGCTAGCCCCGCCCATTCTGCTGCAGTCCACACCCCTTCCAGCTAGCCCCGCCCATTCTGCTGCAGGCCACACCCCTTCCAGCTAGCCCCGCCTATTCTGCTGTAGTACACGCCCCTTCCAGCTAGCCCCGCCCATTCTGCTGTAGTCCACGCCCCTTCCAGCTAGCCCCGCCCATTCTGCTGTAGTCCACGCCCCTTCCAGCTAGCCCCGCCCATTCTGCTGCAGTCCATTACCCTTCCAGCCAGCCCTGCCCATTCTGCTGCAGTCCACGCCCCTTCCAGCCAGTCCCGCCCATTCTGCATAGTACACTCCCCTTCCAGCTAGCCCCGCCCATTCTGCTGCAGTCCACGCCCCTTCCAGCCAGCCCGCCCATTCTGCTGTAGTCTACGCCCCTTCCAGCCAGCCCCGCCCATTCTGCTGCAGTCCACGCCCCTTCCAGCCAGCCCCGCCCATTCTGCCCCAGGTCCCGGTCCACGCCGCTTCCCGCTGCTCCCATTGGCCGGGAATGGCGAGCTGCAGCCAATGGGAGCAGAGATGGCCGGTGCCCCGCCCACTGCGGTAGGCGCATTTCGCTGTTACAGCATGTGCTGAGTCCCGGGTGGCTTTCCAAGGAGCCTGGCGCGAGGTTTCCCGTGTCCGCTCCTGCCCGTCCTTGCGGGCGGATTTGAGCCTGGCCGTAGCTCATCCGGTCCCGGCTGCGAGGCAAAACTCGTGGCGTCTCGCGGCGCGCGGCTCCTTTATGCCACCGGCTAGTTCCTCCACGTCGACTTGCCGCGTTTGAAGCCCCACAGCTCGGTTCTGATTAACGTGAGGATCGCGAGCAGCGGCTCCCAGCCCGTGGGCCGCGGACCCCTGGGGGTCTGCCACGGTACTGCAGGGCGTCCCTGGGAAGTTTAAAAATAAGGATCGGGCCGATCGCAGCGGGCCCGATCCCTGTTTTCTCTCCCTCTCTTTTCTCTCTCTCTTTTTTCTTGTTTCCCTCTTTTCTTTTTCCTTTTTTCTCTCTTTCCCTCACTTTTTCTCTCTTTTTCCTTTTTCTCTCTTTCTTTTTTGTTGTTTCCCTGTTTTCTTTTTTCTCTCTTTTTGTTTCTCTTTCCCTCTTTTTTCTCTCTTTTTTGTCTCTTTTTTCTCCCTCTTTTTCTCTCTCTTTTTCATTTCCCTTTCTTTTCTTTTTTTTCTCTTTTCTCTTTCTTCTCTCTCTTTTTCTCTCTTTTTTTCTCTTTTTCTCTCTCTTTTCCCTTTACTTCTCTTTTTCTCTCTTTTTTCTCTTTTCTCTCTCTCTTTTCTTTTTCTTTTTCTCTTTTTCTCTCTTTTTCTCTCTCTTTTTCTTTTTTCTCTCTTTCTCTCTCTTTCTCTCTTCCCCTCTCTTTTCAATTTTCTCTCTCTCTCTCTCTTTTCTGTCTCTTTTTCATTTCCGCCTCTTTATTTTTCCTGTTCTCTCTCTCTTTCTCTCTTTCCCTCTTTTGCTTTCTTTTTCTCTTCTTCTCTCTCTTTTTTCTTGGTTCCCTCTCTCTTTTCTCTTTCTTTCTCTTTTTTCTATTTTGCTCTCTTTTCTGTCTCTCTCTTTTTCTCTTTCTCTCTTTTCTTGTTTCCCTCTCTTCTCTCTTTTTTCTTTTTTCTCTTTTTTTCTGTTTCTCCCTCTCTTTTTTTCTCTCTCTTTCTCTCTTCCGTCTCTTTTTCTCTTTTTCCTTTTTTCTTCTGTCTCTCTCTCTCTCTTTTCTTTTTTTTCTCCTGCAGGGAGGGGATGGGGGTCCATGAAATTTTAATAGATTGAAAAGGGGTCCGTATGCTCAAAAAGGTCGGGACCCGCTGCCCGAGACTATGACACCGATTGACCGTCACATCCCCAGCTAAACGAAGACTCCAGTAAAATCATTGGCTACAGCCCAGAATAATCATCCCGCCCGGAGCACCTGGCTCCGTGTCCGCCCCTCCCGGATCGGCCCCTTGGCACAGCTGGGCTTTGGGGTCCAAAATATCCCTTATTCCCGTGAAGCCACCGTCATCCCGTTGGGCGCTCTGGGAAATCCCCGTGGAGTGACGTCCGGGCGCCCGGCCCCACAGGGACGATCCCTTTCTGTGCTTGGATCTTCCACCTCTCCGGACCAGACCGGCTCCGAACCAGGGATGGCCGAGTCAGGGAGACGCGCCCCCTGCTCCCTCCTGGGGACTTTACGTTGGTGCTTTCTTGGGTGGGACAGGCAGGTCGCTTGGCAGGAAAGCCCCGCCCCTCACGCTCCCCTCCCACAACAGAGCCTGGAGGGGGGGCAGGCTAGTAGATTTTGTGTGCTCCAGCCCCATGGCGGGGGAGGAGGGGGCGGAATAGAGGGGGGAGCAAGCCGGGGGCCGGACATGCTGTGGTCCTTTAGCCACCTCCCTGTGCCAGCCTGGTCTGTGGATCTGGACCCCAGTGTGCCGGGTTAGGGGGGTGTCCTATGGGTCTGGGCCCCAGTGTGCTTGGTTGGGGGGTGCCCTATGGGTCCAGGCCTTAGTGTGTGGGGCTGAGGGGGTGCTCTATGGGTCTGGATCCCAGTGTGCTGGGTTGGGGGGTGTCCTATGGGTCCAGGCCTTAGTGTGTGGGGCTGAGGGGGTGCCCTATGGGGCCAGACCCCAGTGTGCTGGGTTGGGGGGGGTGTCTTATGGGTCCGGGCCCCAGTGTGCTGGGTTAGGGGTGTCCTATGGGTCCGGGTCCAATGTGTGGGTTGGAGGGGTGTCCTACAGGTCCGGGCACCTGTGTGCTGGGTTGGGGTGTGCCTTATGGGTCTGGGCCCCACTGTGTCGGGCTGAGGGGGTGCCCTATGGGTCCGGGCCCCAGTGTGCTGGGCTGGGAGGTGTCCTATGGGTTTGGGCCCCAGTATGTGGGGCTGAGGGGGTGCCCTATGGGTCCGGTGCCCAGTGTGCCGGGATGGGGGGTGCCCTATGGGTCTGGTGCCCAGTGTGCCGCATTGGGGGGTGCCCTATGGGTCTGGTGCCCAGTGTGCCAGGATGGGGGGTGCCCTATGGGTCCGGACCCCAGTGTCCTGGGTTGGGGGGTGCCCAATGGGTCCGGGGCCCAGTGTGCTGGGTTGGGGGGTGCCTTATGGGTCCGGGCCCCAGTGTGTGGGTTGGGGGCTGTCGTATGGGTCCGGGCCCCAGTGTGCCAGGATGGGGGGTGCCCTATGGGTCCGGGGCCCAGTGTCCTGGGTTGTGGGGTGGGGGGGGTCTGTCGTATGGGTCCGGGCCCCAGTGTGCAGGGATGGGGGGTGCCCTATGGGTCCGGACCCCAGTGTGCGGGTTGGGGAGTGCCCTATGGGTTCAGGCCCTAGTGTGTGGGGCTGAGGGGTTGCTCTATGGGTCCGGGCCCCAGTATGCTGGTTTGGGGGGGAGTGCCCTGTGGATCTGGACCCCAGTGTGCCGGTTTGTGGGTTCCCTATGGGTCCAGGCCCTAGTGTGTGGGGCTGAGGGGGTGCCCTATGGGTCCGGGCCCCACTGTGCCGGGTCGGGGGGTGCCCCATGGGTCCGGGCCCCCGTGTGTGGGTCGGGAGTTCCCGGGGCGCCGCGCCGCTGATCAGTTTCGTTTCCCGGCGGATGGGGATCGAAACCGACGCGCGGCGGCCGCGGCTGGTTTCGGTTCCCGGCCCGCGGGGGCCGGGGGCCGGGGGGATAAAGCGGAGCCGGCGGCGGGGCCGGGCAGAGCGGAGCCGGGACTGAGTCGGGGCGCTGCGGAGCGAGAGACCTGCGAGCTGCGGACATGGTGAGTCGGGGGCGGGGCGGCCCGCGGGACGCAGGGGGGCGGCCCGCGGGCCGGAGCGAGAGCTCGGAGAGGCTGCCTGGCCCGGGGCATGTCTGGGGGGGCCCCCAGCCCCAGCGATCCGCTTCTTTCCCGTCCCTTGCCGGGCCGGGCAGCAGCTGCAGCCTGGAAACCTGCCCCTGCCAGCCCCCCATCTCTTAGTGACCCCCAGAGCCAGCACCCGGCTCCCCATCTCTTAGTGACCCCCAGAGCCAGCACCCCACGGCTCCCACCCCATCTCTTAGTGACCCCCAGATCCAGCGCCCCACCGGTCTCTCCCACCCCATCTCTTAGTGACCCCCAGAGCCAGCGCCCCACCGCCCGTCCTCCCCCCAGCCCTGAGTAGCCTCCCCCCACGGAACGAGATGGGGTGAATGTTCCTTGAGCCCTCGTGCAAAGGGGGGAGGGGGTGAGCGGTCAGGCGTGCATCCCTGCCGGGGCTCTGGGGTACGGTGCCACCAGATGCTGGCCAGACGCGGCGGGGTCCCGATCCCCCTCTGTGCCTGCCCTGGGGCTATGAGTTCCTGTGGGGTGAGTGCCTGATCCCCTGGGTCCCCACGGCGCTGGGGCTCCAAGACCGTGTGGGGGCGGTGCCCGATCCCCCTGGCTCCTGATGGCTCCGGGGTGCTGAGTCCCTGTGGGGTGGGTGCCTGATCCCCCTGGCTCCTGATGGCTCTGGGGTGCTGAGTCCCTGTGGGGTGGGTGCCTGATCCCCCTGGCTCCTGATGGCTCCGGGGTGCTGAGTCTCTGTGGGGCGGGTGCCTGATCCCCCTGGCTCCTGATGGCTCCGGGGCGCTGAGTCCCTGTGGGGCGGGTGCCCGATCCCCCTGGCTCCTGATGGCTCCGGGGCGCTGAGTCCCTGTGGGGCGGGTGCCCGATCCCCCTGGCTCCTGATGGCTCCGGGGTGCTGAGTCCCTGTGGGGTGGGTGCCCGATCCCCCTGGCTCCTGAAGGCTCCTGGGCTCTGAGTCCCTGTGGGCCGGGTGCCTGATCCCCCTGGGCCCTGATGGCGCCAGGGCTCTGACTGTCTGCAGGGGTGGGTGCCTGATCCCCCTGGGCCCTGAAGGCTCCTGGGCTCTGAGTCCCTGTGGGGCGGGTGCCCGATCCCCCTGGCTCCTGAAGGCTCCTGGGCTCTGAGTCCCTGTGGGGCGGGTGCCCGATCCCCCTGGCTCCTGATGGCTCCGGGGTGCTAAGTCCCTGTGGGGTGGGTGCCCGATCCCCCTGGCTCCTGATGGCTCCGGGGTACTGAGTCCCTGTGGGGCGGGTGCCTGATCCCCCTGGGCCCTGATGGCGCCAGGGCTCTGAGTCCCTGTGGGGTGGGTGCCTGATCCCCCTGGGCCCTGATGGCACCGGGGCTCTGACTGTCTGCAGGGGTGGGTGCCTGATCCCCCTGGGCCCTGATGGCACCGGGGCTCTGACTGTCTGCAGGGGCGGGTGCCCGATCCCCCTGGGTCCTGACAGTGCTGGGGAACTGACTCCCTGAGGGGCAGGTGCCTGATCCCCCTGGGTTCTGACAGCGCCGGGGCACTGACTCCTGAGGGGTGGGTGCCCGATCCCCCTGGGTCCTGACGGCTCCGGGTGTCTCCTCCCCAGGCGTTGTGGCTGCGTGTGAAGCTGCTGACGGGCGAGACCCACACGGTGGCGGCCTCCGGGGCCACCCCCCTGGCGGCGTTCAAGGCCCAGCTGGCCCTGCAGACGGGGGTGCCCCCGGCCCAGCAGCGGCTGGCCTGCCCCGACGGCGTGGAGCTCCGGGACGGCTCCCGGCTGGCCGACTACCCGCTGGCGCCCGGCGACACCGTGCTGCTGATGGTGAGGAAGGAGGAGCCCTGCCCCGTCTTCGTGAAGAACCCCAAGGGCCGCATCAGCACCTACAGCGTCCTGCCCTCCGAGGGGGTCGCCTCCTTCAGGGCCCCGGTCCAGCGGCAGGAGAACATCAACGCCGAGCAGTTCTGGCTCACCTTGGAGGGGAAACCGCTGGAGGACGGCCACACCCTGGGGGACTACAACGTGGCCCCCCACTGCACCATCTTCCTGCACCTGCGGCTGCGGGGGGGCCGAGCCCGCCAGAATGGCCCTGCCTCCCTGCCCCCTTCCTCGGGCCTGCTCTCAACTTCGTAGCTCCAGCCCCCTTGCCCAGCTGTGGACTCGTGGAGGAGGGACCTCTTGAGATCCCTTGAGGTTCGGGGTGGAGCAGTGCCCGGATCTGACACTTATGGGGCAGGGATGGAGAGGGGGCACCGGGAGAGGGTCCTCCCTCCAGCTCCTCCTGCGCTGTCCGTGCGTCACGCTCCGGCTGGGCCGTGTGGCCGACCTTGGGCTGGGCTGGAAAACGTGGTGGAGATATCTCCCATAGCTTTGCTCAGCTCCTACATGGCAACGAGGACCCCCCCACCCTCCTTGTCTGTTGTGTGACCCTTTCTGGTGCCACCTGTGCAGCAAGTTGTGTGGCTTGTGGTTCCCCGGGAGCGGTGGGAGGCCAACCTTGGGCTGGGCTGGAGAACGTGGTGGAGATATCTCCCATAGCGTTGCTCAGCTCCTACATGGGAATGAGGACCTCCTGACCCTCCCCATCTGTTGTGGGACCCTTTGTGGTGCCACCTGTGTAGCAAGTTGTGTGCGTTGTGGCGGCAGGCGCCCTGTGCAACCTGGGGCTGCCGGTCTGGAGAGCGTGGTGGAAGATATATGGCATTGCAGGGGCGGGGCTAATGTCAACAGCCCCGCCTCCCACTCCACGTCTGGAGGCGTGGCCTGCCTGTGTAACACAGCGCTGTGCGAGCCCCAGCGAGAGACCGGCCGGGGGCAGGGGCTGGGGCGTTGCGGAGATATCGCCATTGTATTTTGCCGCCGTGCTGGTCAATGAGGACTCCCGCTCGTACGTGGAGGAGGCACCGGCCGGCCCGGTAGTAGAAGTGTGTGCGCCGGAGGCGGGTGGGAGAGGAGCATAATCCCGGGGGGAGATGTGGCACCGATGGGACTCAATATCTCCTCATCCTCATATCCTGCCTCTTCTTTTCTATCGCTGATTAGCTGGGGCTGTGTAGAGCTGCCCCAAAGAGAGTCCCCTGTGGTGACACACAGTGAGGGCCCTCAGAAATCAGTCCCAGTAGCCCGGGCGGGCCGTCGTGGTGGTTTGAGCAGTGCAGATCGGTCTGGTGGAGGTCGGGAGTGCAGGAGAAGCGCGGGGTAGGGAGTGGGGTCTGGCCAGGGTTGGGCGAAGGGGTGACATGGCTCGGCTGATTGGGATCAACCCTGCTGGGGGGCTGCCCCCCAAAGAGAGAGGGGTCCCCCCTGTAATTTTTGATGGGGGGCCACTCCAAGAATTCGGTCAGTGGCCAAGGGCCGGGCTCGTCCCGTGATTTGAACGGAGGAGGTGCAGGGTCTGGGGTGGAGGTCGGGTGCAGGAGGGGGCGCGGGGTAGGGGAGTGGGGTCTGGCTAGGAGTTGGGGCGAAGGGGGGGTGACATGGGGCAGGGTCTGGGAGGGGGCGTGGCTGCCAGAGAGGCTGCTGAGTGGGATGAGGGGGTGCAGAAGGGGCTGCAGGATCGGGGAGGAGTTTGGGGTGCAGGGTCGAGGAAGGGGTATGGATGCCGGAGAGGGTGTGGGTGACCCGGAGGAGTTTGGGGGTGCAGGTTCCAGGAGGACGTTGTGACCTGGAGCAGGAGTTTAGGGGGTGCAGGAGTTTGGCAGGTGACCTGGGGAAGAGGTTCGGGGTGCAGGGTCGAGGAAGGGGTATGGGTGCCGGAGAGGGTGTGGGTGACCTGGAGGAATTTGGGGGTGCAGGTTCTGGGAGGACGTTGTGACCTGGAACAGGAGTTTAGGGGGTACAGGAGTTTGGCAGGTGACCTGGGGAAGAGGTTCGGGGTGCAGGGTCGAGGAAGGGGTATGGGTGCCAGAGAGGGTGTGGGTGACCCGGAGGAATTTGGGGGTGCAGGTTCTGGGAGGACGTTGTGACCTGGAACAGGAGTTTAGGGGGTACAGGAGTTTGGCAGGTGACCTGGGGAAGAGGTTCGGGGTGCAGGGTCAAGGAAGGGGTATGGGTGCTGGAGAGGGTGTGGGTGACCCGGAGGAGTTTGGGGGTGCAGGATATGGGAGGGAGTTGTGAGCTGGAGCAGGAGTGTAGGAGGGGGGTGTAGGGATTTGGGGGTGACGTGGGGAGGGGATGGGGGGCAGGGTCTGGGAGGGGCCGTGGGTACAGGAGCGGAGGTACGGAAGGGTTGATGACGGGTCACAGAAGTCCCGTTGGGATTCCTGCCCAGACGGCTCTCTGGGGCGTCTCCCCACCCCGTCCTGCTGGGCGGATCTCCTCGTCCCCCCCGGTCCAGGCCCGGAGCTGAGATCACCCCCGACCCCCCAACCCGGGGAGCAATCCAGACCCCGAATCCCTTTTGGCCGGAGGAGAAGGCAGTTTGGGGCCCAGCGTCCAGGGCACCGGTGCCCCGCTGGGCCCAGAGCCCCAAAGAGCCCCCCGTGAGCAGTGGTAGGCGGGCGCACGCACCGACGGCCCCCCCGGGTAGCGCTGAGTCACACGGAGCTTGCTAGTGAAGAACGGTGTCCGTGAGGAGGGGAACCCGTCGGATTTCGGGGCCGCCAGTGAAAACCCCTCGACGGCGCGTTTCCAAGAACCACGGAGCCCATTCGAACCCCCGAAAAACTTGTGGGCAACTGGCCCCCAACCGGCCCTGACTTCAGCCGGGGAGGATCATTTTGGGGTGTCCCTGGTTTTCCTCTCGGGGGGTCCTGCCCCTCGAAGGCCAAGAGCCGGCAAACTTGCCAGCCCTCGTCGCCTCCCTGTGGGGCGGGGACTCTTCGGTTCTGCGCTCTCCCCGGCCGTGGGACGTTCCCTGGCTGGACCCTTCCCGTTGGGGGTCACACGGCGTCCTAAGGCCAACCACGGCCTAGGCCGGAAGGGCAGAACCGGCTGTGTTTGGGGGAGCCCCTGCCATTGAGGGAAACTTCCTGGGTGGCTTCCTTTGCACATTTAAACCCCATAGATTACCCCCTAGCCCAGAGGGTCCCGACCTGTGGGCCATTGTCTCCCGGTGGTCCGCCACGGTACTGCAGGGGGTCCGTGGGAAGTTTAAAAATAAGGCTCGGGCCCACCGCAGCGGTCTGATCCTTTCTTTTTCCCTTTTCTTTCTTTTCCCTCTCTCGTTTCTTGTCCCCCTCTCTTTTCTTGTTCCCCCGCTCTCTTTTCCCTCCCTCTTTTCTTGTCCCCCCCTCCTCTCCTCTCTCTTTTCTTGTTCCCCCCCCTCTCTCTCTCTTTTCCCTCCCTCTTTTCTTGTCCCCCTCCTCTCTCTTTTCCTTGTTCCCCCTCTCTCTCTCTTTTCCCTCTCTCTTTTCCCTCCTCTTTTCTTGTCCCCTCTCTCTTTCCTCTCTCTCTTTCTTGTTCCCCCTCTCCTCTCTCTTTTCCCTCTCTCTTTTCTTGTTCCCCCTCCTCTCTCTTTTCTTTTTCCCTCTTTTTTCTCTGTTTTCTCTCTTTTTTTCCTCTCTCTACTTTTCTCTCCTTTTTTTCTCTTTTCTTTTCCTCTTTTCTTTTCTTGTTTCCCTCCCCCTTTTCCTCTTTTCTTTTTCCCTCTCTTTTCTCTCTCTACTTTTCTCTCCTTTTTCTCTTTTCTTTTCCCCTCTTTTCCCTCTCTTTTTCTTTTCTCGTTTCCTTCTCTCTTTCTCTCTCTTTTTTCTTGTTTCCCTCTCTCTTTTCTGTTTTTTTTCTCTCTCTCTTTTCTCTTTTCCTTTTTTCTCTTTTTCCCTCTTTTCTCTCTCTCTTCTCTTTCCCCTCTTGTCCCCCTCTTTCTTTTCATTTTCTCTCTCTTGCCCTCTTTTTCTCTCTTTCTCTTTCTCTCTTTTCTTTCGCTCTCTTTTTCTCTCTCTCTTTCTCTCCTTTTCTTTTCTCTCTCTTCTTTTCTCTTTTTCTCTCTTTTCTCTCCTTTTTTCTTTTCGTTTTCTTTTTCCCTCTTTTCTCTCCTTTTTCTTTTCTCTCTCTTTTTTTTTTCCCTTTTCCCTCTTTTCTCTCTCTTCTCTTTCCCCTCTCTTGTCCCTCTCTTCTTTTCTTTTTCTCTCTCTTGACCTCTTTTCTCTCTCTTTCTCTTTTCTTTTCGCTCTCTTTTTCTCTTTTCTCTCTCTCTCTCTCTCTCTCCTTTTCTTTTCTCTCTCTCTCTCTTTCTTTTCTCTTTTTTCTGTCTTTTCTCTCCCTGTTTTCTTTTCCCCTCTTTTCTCTCCCTTTTTTCTTTTCTCTCTCTTCTTTTCTCTCTGTTTCTCTCTCCTCTCTTTTCTCTTTTCCTTTTTCCCTCTCTTCTCTCTGTTTCTTTTCTCTCTTTTTTTTCTTTTCTCTCCCTTTTTTCTTTTCCTTTTTTCTTTTCCCCTCTTTTTCTCTCTCTTTCTTTTCTCCTTTCTTTTTTCTTTTTTTTCTCTCTCTCCTTTTTCCCTCTCTGTTTCTCTCTCTTTTTTTCCTCCCACAGAGAGGGATTTTTAATAGATTGAAAAGGGGTCCGTATGCTCCAAAAGGCTGGGAACCCCTGCCGTACTCTATATTTCTGACTGTGCATACAAGGGTGATCTGTACCCCAAAATACAGATCCAGCAATCTGGGACATTAAGATTGAGCAGGGACATGGGCGATTTTGTCCCAAGTGGCGTCGAGCGAGGCATATTTGCGGCCATGCGTCAATTCCCCAAAACACCAGTGTGTGAGTGTGTGAAACCGTCACACTTTCGATCACGCTGATTTCAGGCTCGCCCTCTCTTGCGGCACCCCATCAAGCGCCGGGCTGGAGTCTAAGTGCATTCCAGCAATCGCTTACCGTTCTCCGCCCAGCGGGTCGTGCCCTCCAAGGCAGCCACCTCGTTAATTTGACAGGCCCCATTAGCCCGTGTCGAGCGGCATTACCGACTTCCCCTGCCTCTCCGTCTTTATTGATCGCGTCCTGGACCAGCTGCTCCATTAGGCCCGCCCTGCTCCGGGTCAGGCTGCAATTAACGAGGTCAGTTCGTTTCGCCTTTCTCGACCCTGGCCCCGGGCGTTTTTCGGCCCCCTCTCTCAGGATGGAGCAAATTGCGTGCATGACGCAGACATATCCACGCGGGCCGCAGGGGGGCATCCGTGCTGTACAGATGGGCAGTGTCGGGCGCTCCGGGGCGGGATTCCTCCAGATGCTACAGAGAGGCGGGTGATGAGTGGTACTGCTTGGCTCCCTCGGGGAGGTTCAGAGCATGAACCCGCAGACAGGAGAGCCCAGCCCAGAGCAGTAGAGGCGAGACAGGAGAGGGAGTAGAGACCCCCGGCCTGCTTGCAGATGGAGAAGGCCCCGTGGAGGTGGCCCGGGGCCAGGAGCTGCTGGGGTTGCTTCTGGGAGTTCTGGGACTACGAGACCCCCAAAATGATGGTGGTGAAAAGCCGCAAGCTGGGCGTCATGTACCGAGGGGTACAAGGGCTGATCCTGCTCTATTGGGGCATGCTGGCAGGGGGGGGCGTGGGTGCCTCCCGGGAAGGGCAGGGGGTGGCCTGCCCGGGGGGCAGCAGCAATGTGTGTGTGTGTGTGTGTGTAACTGACAAAGGAATGGGAGGTGAGTGTGTGTGTGTAACTGACCGGGAATGGAAGTTTGTTTGTGTGTGTGTGTCTCTGACCAGAGATGGGGAGCGTGTGTGTGTGTGTGTGTGTGTGCGTGTGTGTGTGACTGACCCGGGAATGGAAGGGCGTGTGTGTGTGTGTGTGTGTAACTGACCAGGGAATGGGAGTGTGTGTGTGTGTGTGTGTAACTGACAAGGGAATGGGAGTGAGTGTGTGTGTGTGTAACTGACCGGGGAATGGAAGTTTGTTTGTGTGTGTGTGTCTCTGACCAGGGAATGGGAGGGCGTGTGTGTGTGTGTGTGTGTGTGTGTGTGTGTGTGTAACTGACCGGGGAATGGAAGTTTGTTTGTGTGTGTGTGTGTGTCTGACCAGGGAATGGGAGTGTGTGTGCGTGCGTGTGTGTAAATGACCAGGGAATGGAAGTGAGTGTGCGTGTGTGTGTGTAACTGACCAGGGAATGGGAGTGAGTGTGCGTGTGTGTGTGTGTGTGTGTGTGTGTGTGAGAGACACCAGGGAATGGGAGGGCATGTGTGTATGTGTGTGTAACTGACCAGGGAATGGAAGGGTGTGTGCGTGTCTGAGTGTGTGTGTGACTGACCGGGGAATGGGTGTGTGTGAGTGTGTTTGTGTGCATGACCGGGGAATGGGAGAGTGTCTGTGTGTGTGTGTGTGTGTGTAGCTGACCAGGGAATGGGTGTGTGTGTGTGTGTGTGTGTGTGAGTGTGTTTGTGTGCGTGTGTGTGTGTGTAACTGATCGGGGAATGGGACGGTCAGTGTGAAACTGACTGGGGAATGGGAGAGAGTGTGTTTGTGTGCGTGCGTGCATGTGTAACTGACCAGGGAATGGGAGGGTGTGTGTGTGTGTGTGTGTGTGTGTGTGTGTAGTTTCTCGTTAGAAATGGGTGTGTTTTGCTTTCTTCCTCGCCGCCACCATCCACACCAGAACCATTTTTAAAAATTTCATCCCAACATTTTCCGTCAAAACGTTCCTCTTCTGTTTTGCCGGCCACATTGTCGCCCGGGAGTCGCAACGGAGCAAAATGTCTCCCGGGGATTTCGATTCCTCCGGTTCCCTCTTTCCTACGCCCCTTGCTGTCGGAAACCAAGTCAGTCCATTTGGGTGGGTTATTTCTTTTGGAGGGAGGCGTTTCTTTCCACTGAGGGGCCAAATCAGTGGGGTTTTTTTGCCTTTCGCACTTGCCTGGCCCCTGTCTGATTTTTCGGTGGGGCAGTGGCCCCCGCCCCAAAAAAGACGCCCCATCTCTGGTTTATTAAAACCAGACGTGTCACATGAAAAAGAGCGCCCCAGCCGGAAGGACCAGCCACCCTCCCAGATCAATCCATAACTAGATCTTGCCCCAAACACACCCAGTGGCTGATCTTTCAGTATCTCAAAATGTAGCTGTAAAAAGAAAGGCGAAAAGGCGAGCGTCGAACGTGTTAAAGACGCGTCAGGGAGTAGGCAAGTTAGTCTGTACAGAAAACACAACAACAAACGGTCGGGTCGAACAAAACGTGTCGATGGCACCATGAGCGGTCGTGGGCACAGCCCACTTCTTCAGATGAAACGTCAGATTAAAAACTCCAGGCGTCTGAAGAAGTGGGCTGTTTCCACGAAAACTCACGATACCACGAAAGTGTTCAAGGAATTCATTTTGGGTCCAAGTGCAATGCGGAAGCAGCGCTAGACAACGCCCGATGTCACGTTTCTGGTGACTTCCGAATCATCGAAAGGCTCCCCGGACTCTGGCGAGAATGCGCCCGAGGGAGATACGTTCGGAGAGCCGGGCAGTCGAGACGGTGGAGAGGAAAAGAGGCGAGGACAAGAACGAGACGAAAACGGTGGCGTTCCCAGGACCAGCGTTGGTCTGCCTGTGGAAACGTGCAGCCACACGATGGTGCCCCGTCGCACGCTCGGTCACGTGGGTAAATCCCCAGAGCACGACTCGGTTCCCCGCCGGTAGAAGGCAGGTTGAACACTCCCGAGAAAGCTCATCAGACAAGGTGCATTGTCAGTCAAGAACAACTCGCTGGGCCGTTCCGCACGGACCCTTCGCAATGTGCCGGCCAAATGCATCCCTGGTGCGACTCAGCCTCACACCCGCTGCCACACGAGTGCGTCACGCTACACGCCCCCCGCCAAAGCGTATCCCGACAAATACGAGACGTGCGTACGAATTGCGTCAACCCAGCAAATTGTGGCCTTTTTCTGGGGACCTCGCCTGGTATACTTTGTGCCGGCAGATCTAGGGAAGGGATTATTCCCCTTGATCCGGCACTGGGGAGGCCACATCTGGAGTGTTGCGTCCAGGTCTGGGACCCCCGTTATAGAAGGGAGGGGAACGCACTGGAGAGGGTCCAGCGGAGGCGACCAAAATGATTCGGGGGCTGGAGCACATGACCTATGAGGAGAGGCTGAGGGATTTGGGTTTGTTTAGTCTGCAGAAGAGAAGAGTGAGGGGGGATTTGAGAGCAGCCGTCAACTCCCGAAAGGGGGGTTCCAAAGAGGATGGCGAGAGGCTGTTCTCAGCGGGGGCAGACGGCCGAATGGCTCCCCCGTGCCACGCACGGTGGGGCGTGCGTGGCACGAGGGAGTGGGAAGGGAGACCCTGCCCACCTCTGTATCTGTGCGATAGGAATAACTGTGAACCCGAGCCGGGGCAGGAGTCCGACTGGGCCCCAAGAAGCCATGTAGCACGGCCCCGCAGGACGCCGGCGGCCTCGCCAGCTATTGGATGCAGTCAATAGGCCAGGCCAGCGGTTCCCAGCCTGTGGGCCGCGGATCCCTGGGGGTCCGTGACGGTACTGCGGGGTACTGTGGGGGTACTGCGATGGTACTGCGGGGGGTCCCTGGGAAATTTAACAATAAGGATCAGGCCCACCGCAGCAGGCCCGATCCTTTCTTTTTCTCTCTCTTTTGTTGTTTCCCCATCTCTCTCTCTTTTCTCTCTCTTCTCTCTCATCCTTTTTTCTTTCTTTTCTCTTTTTTCTGTCTTTCTTTCTTTCTCTCATTTTCTTCTCTCTCTTCTTTTTTCTCTTTTTTTTCCTCTTTCTTTCTTTTTTTCTTTTCTCTCTCTCTCCTTTTCTCTCATCTTTTTCTCTCTTCTTTTCTCTTTTCTCTCTCATCCTTTTTCTCTTTTCTTTTGTCTCTCTTTTCTTTTCTTTTTCTTTCTTTTGTCTCTTTTTCTGTCTCTCTTTCTTTCTTGTTTTTCTTTTTCTTCTCTCCTATCTTTTTCTTTTCTTTTTCTCTTTTCTTTCTCTCTCTTTTCTCTTTTCTTTTCTCTCTTTTTCTTTCTCTTCTTTCTCTTCTTTCCCTCTTCTTCTCTCTCTCTTCTTTTCTCTCTGCTCTCTTTTTCTTTTCCCTCTCTTTTCTTTTTCTCTCTCTCTCTCTCTTTTTCTTTCTCTCCATTTTCTCTCCTTTTTCTCTTTTTCTTTTCCCCTCTTTTTCTTTTCTTTCTCCCTCTTCTTTTCTCTGTTCTTTTATTTCTCTCTTTTTTTCTGTCTCTTTTTCTTTCTTTCTCTTTTCTTTCTTTCTTTCTTCTCCCCTCCCTTTTCTGTTTCTTTCTCTTGCTTTGTTTTCTCTCTCTTTTTTCTTAGTCTCGCTTTTCTTTTTCTTTCTCTTTTCTCTCTCTCTTCTTTTTCTCTTTTCTCTTTCATCCTTTTTCTCTCTTTTCTTTTTCTCTTCTTTTTCTGTCTTTCTTTCTTTTTTGTTTTTCTTTTTCTTCTCTCCTTTTTCTTTCTTATCTTTTATCATTCTTTTCTTTTTCTCTCTTTTTCTCTTTCTTCCTCTTTTCTTTTCTCTTTCTCTCTCTTTTTCCCCTCTTTTTCTTTTCTTTTCTCTCTTTTTCTTTCTCTTCTTTTCTCTCATCTTTTTCTCTTTTCTTTCTTTTCTTTTCCCCTCTTTTTCTCTTTTCTTTCTTTTCTTTTCCCCCTCTTTTTCTCTCTTCTTTTCTCTCTGTTCTCTTTTTTCTTTTCCCCTCTCTTTTCTTTTTTCTCTTTTTCTTTCTCTCTCTCTCCTTTTTTTCTCTCCTTTCTCTCTCCTTTGTTCTGTCTTTTTTCTTTTCTTTCTCCCTCTTCTTTTCTCTCTGTTCTTTTTCTCACTTCTTTTTTTCTGTCTCTTTTTCTTTCTTTCTCTTTTCTTTCTTTCTTTCTTCTCCCCTCCCTTTTCTGTTTCTTTCTTTCTTGCTTTGTTTTCTCTCTCTTTTTTCTTAGTCTCGCTTTTCTTTTTCTTTCGCTTTTCTCTCTCTCCCCTTTTTCTTTTTTCTCTCCCACAGGGAGGGGGTGTGTGGGTCCACAAAATGTTAATAGATTAAAAAGGGGTCTGTATGCTCAATACACCCCCTCTTTGAGAGCAGCATGGTCCGTAGCATTGATAGGTAGGGGATTCTGTCCTCGGAGCAGATCAGTCCGTGTTTCTCCGGGGTGGGAGGGCAGGCAACTCGCCATGCCGGGGCCCTGGGCTCCCAAGGCCAGGCGGGGGTGGGGCTGGGGTGTCCCTGACAGCACCCCCCCCGCCCCACAGGTACGTGTTCATCATCCAGAAGGGCTACCAGGAGCGTGAGACGGGCCCCGAGAGCTCCGTCGTCACCAAGGTCAAGGGCGTTACCCGCTCGCACAGCAGGGTCTGGGACGTGGAGGAGTACGTCAAGCCCGCCGAGGTGAGGCTGGGGCGCTGCCCCTCCCCCGCCAGGCTGTGACTTTTCCCCTCCCCCCCCGCACCAGGCTGTAATGTTGCCCCTCCCTCACACTTTTGTCTCACTGCCACCCCTCCACAAAGCACTGATCCCTGCACTCCCCCATTGTCCCCTCAGGGCCCCCATTGAACCCTGGGGGGGGGCAGCAGGCTCCAGCCTGGGGCACTCTGGCCCGTCTCCCTCGCGGGACCCTGAGCTGCCTTCCCACAGCTGGATTGGCCCCTCCGAAGCGCCAGCCGGGGGGGGCGTGCCTGGCCCACCCAGCCCCCCACACCCACCCAACCAGCCCCTCGTGCAGTCAAGTTCGGCCCTCCCGGCAGGGTGCCTGCTCTGCCTTTCTCTGGGGCCATCAGGCCCCGGGCTGGCTGGCAGCGAGCGTCACCCACAGCTGGGGGGGGTAGCGCCCTCCCTGAGGGGCACCGGGCGCCATGGCTCGGGGGGTGGGTCCACGGAAAACATGCCCCTCTCTCTCTTCCTGTCGGCACTGCAGGGCGGCAGCGTGTTCAGCATCATCACCCGGGTGGAAGTCACCCCCTCCCAGATGCTGGAGACCTGCCCCGAGGTGAGGGAGGCCAATGGGCTGGGGGTTGGGGGGAGCGATGGGGCAAGGCCCCACCTGGGGCGGGAGGTGGGAGAAATGAGGCAGGGGCTTGCCCTAGTGAAGGTGTGTGGGGAGGGTTCTCTACTCAAGGGGCATCTCGGATCACGGGGGGGGGGGAGAACGGCACAGTCCAACTCCGCCCCACCCGCAGTCCTGCCCCCCTTCGCAGCCCACCCCCTCAGGGCCCTCCCCCCTCTCCCGGGAACCCCCTGACCTTGGTTTCGGTCCCTGCAGAGCCGGGAGGTCCCTCACGCCACCTGCCATGCGGACAGCGACTGCCTGGCTGGGCACATGGACATGCTGGGGCACGGTGAGCCTGCGGGAGACGAGCATCCCCCCCCTCCCAGGCACTGCCCCCAGGGCCGCCCACTCAGGCCGTCCGTCTGTCCCCACAGGAGAGAGGACGGGGCGCTGCGTCCCCTATTACCGTGGGCAGGGGAAGACCTGCGAGGTCACCGGCTGGTGTCCCGTGGAAGACGGACACACGGTCAGGTAGCGAGGGGGGTGTGGGGTGGTGCCCCATGTGGCTGCATAGTTTGCATGTTGGGAGGGATGATTCTGGGGGGGATGACCACGGTGAGAGTCAAATCAGAGCAAATTGCTTAGAAACAGGGCTTCTTACAGCCCCAAACGGGGGGGGGGGGGTCCTCTACAAGGCCTCAAACCAGACCCACAGGCCAATCTGGCCCACGAGAAGTCACACAAGCAAACCCTCTTGGACACACCAGCATTCCCTGGGCCCCAGCCAGCCCCACTCATTCCACAGGTGAGAGGGTATGAAAACCCATCGCACCAGATCAGACGAGGTTCTCCCAGTCCCAAAAGAGCTCGCTGGGCCGATGGTTTAGAATTTAACAGCTAAAAGGGAAAAAGAAAGAAAGAAAGAAAGAAAGAAAGAAAGAAAAAGAAATTGACTAGAAATAGAAGAGAAAAGAAGAAAAGAGGGAAGGAGGCAGGGGGAGGAGAAGAGAAAGAGAAAGAGAAAGAGAAAGAAAGAAAGAACAGACAAGGGAAGGAGGCAGTGGAGGAGAGGAAAGAAAGAAAAAGAAATTGATTAGAAATAGAAAAGAAAGAAAGAAAGAAAGAGGCAGGAAAAGAAAGAAAAAGAAAGAAAGAAAGAAACTAGAAATTGGAAAGAAAGAAAAATAAATTGACTAGAAATTGACTGGAAATTGGAAAGAAAACAAAAGAAAAGAAAGAAAGAAAACATCTAGACTACAAAGAAAAGTCGGAAAAAGATACGCAAATTGCGTATCGTTTTCCACTTTTCTTTCAAAAGAGGCTTTTCTGAAATTTGGCGCATCTAACATGGTGCCAAATTTCGGAAACACCTGCTCTTTTAAGCCATCCTTTCTTCCACGTAAAATGAGGTTTACAGGGATGGTGAAAGAATGCGTCCGCTTTTTTGGAAATTTTTCCAAAAAAGCGGACGTGTTCCTTAGATGTGGCCTTGCTTTTCTGGGATAACTCCAGTATCCCGGAAAAGAGCTGCCGTCTAGATGTAGCGAAAGAAAGAAAGAAAGAAAATTGACTAGAAATTGACAAGAAAGAAGTTGAACTTGACTAGAAATTGACAAGAAAGAAAGAAATTGACTAGAAATTGAGTAGAAATTGTAAAGAAAAAACTTGAACTTGCCTAGAAATAGAAAAGAAAGAAAAATTTACGAGACATTGACTAGAAATTGAAAAGAAATTGACTAGAAAGAACTTGAACTTGACTAGAAATTGACAAGAAAGAACTTTAACTTGACTAGAAATTGACTAGAAAGAAAGAAATTGACTAGAAAGAACTTGAACTTGACTAGAAATTGACAAGAAATTGACAAGAAAGAAAGAAATTGACTAGAAAGAACTTGAACTTGACTAGAAATTGACTAGAAAGAACTTGAACTTGACTAGAAATTGACTAGAAAGAAAGAAATTGACTAGAAAGAACTTGAACTTGACTAGAAATTGACAAGAAAGAAAGAAATTGACTAGAAAGAACTTGAACTTGACTAGAAATTGACTAGAAAGAACTTGAACTTGACTAGAAATTGACTAGAAATTGACAAGAAAGAACTTGAACTTGACTAGAAAGAACTTGAACTTGACAAGAAATTGACAAGAAAGAAAGAAATTGACTAGAAAGAACTTGAACTTGACTAGAAATTGACTAGAAAGAACTTGAACTTGACTAGAAATTGACAAGAAATTGACAAGAAAGAAAGAAATTGACTAGAAAGAACTTGAACTTGACTAGAAATTGACAAGAAATTGACAAGAAAGAAAGAAATTGACTAGAAAGAACTTGAACTTGACTAGAAATTGACTAGAAATTGACAAGAAAGAAAGAAATTGACTAGAAAGAACTTGAACTTGACTAGAAATTGACTAGAAATTGACACGAAAGAAAGAAAGAAATTGACTAGAAATTGACAAGAAATGGACAAGAAAGAAATTGACTAGAAAGAACTTGAACTTGACTAGAAATTGACTAGAAAGAACTTGAACTTGACTAGAAATTGACAAGAAATGGACAAGAAAGAAAGAAATTGACTAGAAAGAACTTGAACTTGACAAGAAAGAAAGAAATTGACTAGAAAGAACTTGAACTTGACTAGAAATTGACAAGAAAGAACTTGTCAATTTCTAGTCAAGTTCAAGAAAGAAAAAAATTGACTAGAAATTGAAAAGAAAGAACATGAACTTGACTAGAAAAGAAAAAGTTGAGAGTAAAATTGTTCAAGGGACCGCAGTAGATACACGAGTTACAAAGTTCCTGGTGCAGACCTACGGTAGAGATGGAACAATCTGCCATCTTAAAAGTCTCTGGAGTGCATCCTTTGGGAGGATGGGCCTTTAGTCCTTCGGGGCAGATTTCATGGCAAGGACGCTCCTGTCCAGGGAATCCCATTGTTCTTGCTGGGCGAAGGCACCTCCCAAACTGGAGCGCGTCCCACGAGCAAGTCACCGGCCCACGTCCGTTTTTTGGCCACCAGCTCTGTGGGTCGGCAGATTTACAGCAAAGTCCCTTGGCTATGGATTGCCCCATGGAAGGTGCATTGTCAGTCAAGTGCTGGTATTCCCCTGATTAGCCGCCCTTCCGCAACAGGTGGGCGAGGCCTGTTGGCATCTCTCAGAGCTGGGCAGAGAGGGATCTGCTCAAGTGAGGGAAGCAAGACGCCCATCCCAGAAGGGGTGGGCGCGTAAAGGGGCTTTGGGTTTCGGCGGGGGCAGGGGGCCGGCCCTCGTGGCAGAGGGAGGACGCTTTAGAGAGGGGATCCCGGTACCCAGCGAGGGGCTGACTCTTGTTTCTGCCCTGGCCAGCGAGTCCCTGGGGGAGATGGCCGCCCAGTTCACCATCCTCATCAAGAACAACATCCACTTCCCACGCTTCAGGTTCTCCAAGTACGGCCCCGCCCGGGAGCAGGGACCAGCGAACGGACATGCCCAGACCTGGCAGTGCCAGTCAGGAACCACGCCTGGCCGCGGTGGGGGGCACTAGCATGGCGGGGGTGTATGCGTGTGATGGGGATGGTGGTTGGGGCGGCCGGGCTACGTGGGTACAACCAGCTGGCGACCTGGCTGGAGGCTGGCCACTGTTGCTGTTGTGGTCGGCTCCCTGGAGCCGGCCTGGCACTGCGGCTCAGCACCTTCTCGAGACGGCTGTGGGGTGGTAGGCGTGTGTGCGGGTATAGGTGTGTGAAAACATGGCTCTACAGCTGGGCAGGTGCATGGGGGGGTGTTTGTGCACAGGTGTGTGCGCACCTGCCTGGGAGTGCCTGCACCTGCACAGGTATGTGTGTGCACAGGTGTGTACCTGCACAGGTATGCATACTTGTGTGTGTGTGTGTATGCACCTGCACGTGTGTACCCACACAGGTGTGTATGCACCTACCTGGGAGTGTCTGCACCTGCACAGATGTGTATTCACAGGTGTGTACTTGCACAGCTGTGCATACCTGCACGTGTGTGTATGCACCTGCACATGTGTGTGTACCCACACAGGTATGGGTATGCACAGCTGTGTACCTTCACAGGTGTGCATAGCTGCATGTGTGTGTATGCACCTACATGTGTGTGTACCCACACAGGTGTGTATGCACCTGTATAGGAGTGTATGCTCTTGCACACATATGTATGCACCTGCACAGGTATGTGTATGCACCTGCACATGTGTGTACCCACACAGGTGTGTATGCACCTACCTGGGAGTGTCTGCACCTGCACAGCTGTGCACTTGCACAGCTGTGCATACCTGCACTTGTGTGTATGCACCTGCACATGTGTGTGTATGCACCTGCACATGTGTGTGTACCCACACAGATGTGTATGCTCCTGAAAAGGTATGCACCTGCACAGCTGTGTACCTTCACAGGTGCGCATACCTGCACCTGTGTGTATACACCTGCATGTGTGTGTACCCACACAGGTGTGTATGCACCTGCATAGGAGTGTATGCTCTTGCACAGGTATGTGTGCACCTGTACAGGTATGTGGACCTGCACAGGTGTATATGCACCTACCTGGGAGTGTCTGCACCTGCATGTGCATGCACCTGCACACATGTGCATACCTGCATGTGTATGCACCTGCACAGGTGTGCATACCTTCACAGGTGTGTGGACCTGCGGGTCGCATGGAGGTCCATGTGGCATGTTGTTCCCCTGCACGGGGGGTGGGGGGGAAGGCTACTCCGCAGCTCCGGGCATGTCTCCCCAGAGGGAACGTGAAGGACGATCAAACCGGCTACTTGAGCGCCTGCACCTTCAACGAGACCACGGCCCTCTACTGCCCCATCTTCCGCCTGGGCTCCATCGTGGAGCAGGCGGGCGAGAACTTCACGGCCTTGGCCGAGCAGGTAGGGTGTGCGGGGAACCCCCTCGCCCGGCCCCGGGGGCAGGTGCGAGTGGGGGGGTCCGGCCAGTCCTGCCCTTCTCTGGGTCCCCTGCAGGGCGGCGTTATCGGGGTGATCATCACCTGGGACTGCAACCTGGATCTGCCCCGCTCGGCCTGCAACCCCCGCTACTCCTTCCGCCGGCTGGACCCCAAGAAGGCCCGGGGGTCTGCTGGCTACAACTACAGGTACCTGCTCCCAGGCAGTGCCCCCTCCCCGCCCCGCCCCACCTCTGCCCCGGAGCCTCGCTCGGCTCTCACCCCCCTGCTCTCTCCTACCCAGGTTTGCCAAATATTACAACTGCAACGGGACCCGGGCCCGGAGCCTGGTCAAGGCCTACGGCATCCGTGTCGATGTCATCGTGCACGGCCAGGTGGGGAGAGGAACCTGCCTGGCGCCGATCTTCCTGCCACCTTCCTCCCCTGCATTGGGCCTGGCACCAGGGGACCCGGCCTGGCACCGTCCTCCCCTGCATTGGGCCTGGCCGCGGGGGGGCCCGGCCTGGCACTGTCCTCCCCTGCATTGGGCCTGGCCCCGGGGGCCCCGGCCTGGCACCTTCCATCCCTGCATTGGGCCTGGCCCCGGGGAGGCCCGGCCTGGCACCATCCTCCCCTGCATTGGGCCTGGCCCCGGGGAGGCCCGGCCTGGCACCATCCTCCCCTGCATTGGGCCTGGCCCCGGGGGCCCCGGCCTGGCACCTTCCATCCCTGCATTGGGCCTGGCACCGGGGGCCCCGGCCTGGCACCTTCCATCCCTGCATTGGGCCTGGCCCCGGGGAGGCCCGGCCTGGCACCATCCTCCCCTGCATTGGGCCTGGCCCCGGGGGGCCCGGCCTGGCACCGTCCTCCCCTGCATTGGGCCTGGCCCCGGGGGGCCCGGCCTGGCACCTTCCTCCCCTGCATTGGGCCTGGCCCCGGGGAGGCCCGGCCTGGCACCGTCCTCCCCTGCATTGGGCCTGGCTCTGTGGGGCCCCGGCCTGGCACCTTCCGTCCCTGCATTGGGCCTGGCAGCGGGGGCCCCGGCCTGGCACCTTCCGTCCCTGCATTGGGCCTGGCGCTATAGGACCCTGCGATGCCAGGCCGGGCCCCAGTGCTAGCTCCCCTGCCCAGCTGGGGAAGGCCGACACCTCTCTCCTGCTGCCTAGGCGGGCAAGTTCAGCCTGATCCCCACCATCATCAACCTGGCCACAGCCCTGACCTCCGTGGGAGTGGTGAGTACGTGCCAGGGCGCTGCCCCTGTCTCCTGCCCCCCCAGGGCTCCCTCAGGCACTGACCCCTCCTCTCCTGTCTCTCCCCCCCCACCCCAGGGCTCCTTCCTCTGCGACTGGATCTTACTGACCCTCATGAACAAGAATGAGGTGTACAGCACCTGCAAATTTGACCAGGTACCGTCCCGACGGGGAAACCTACCATGGCCCCTGGCGCGGGGGAGGAGGGCAGGCCACTCCGCCCATGACAGCACAGCCGGAGCAAAGCCGGGAATGGGACCATCCTGGCTCCCTGCTTCCACCACTAGACTCCGCTGCCCCTAGTGACAAATCCTAGCAGGAGGCCATGGACCAAGCCTCAGTCATTAACTGCTCCCTCTCTTCTATCTGGCCAGATGTCCAGTTGTGCGGAGAAGACTCCACCACCAGGCACCATGGAAGACGCCTGCCCCACCTGTGTCTCCCCGCCGGCTGACCCCCCCGGGTCCCAGACGGCTCTGAGCTTCCTCCAACCCGCCCGTGCTGCTGTGATGATGTCAGATTTTAATAGGCCCGGCCCGGCGGGGGTGTGCTCCAGATTCGGGGCCGAGGGCGGTGGCCAAGGAAAGCACCCGCTTTGCTGATTCGGCTTCCGCGACTCCCGTGCTTGTAGGATTTTGGTTTGCGAAGTTACGCCAACGGGCTCGGCCCTCGTATTTCGACATTTCGCTCTGGGAGACGGCAGCGAGGGGCCCCTGCTACTTGCGAGGGGCGGTTCCCGGGACGCGGTGTGAAAAATGGCCCATAAAAATAGCTAAGAAACTTCTGAAGTCAGCTGGTTGCCTCCAAAGGACCGTGGCCAGCTTTGTTGAGCACGGGATCAGCTCCCTCCGGGTAGGTCCCTTTACCCAGGAAGACAAAGGATTTCCCTCCCCGTGGGCAAAATTATGGACGGATCTGGCCTCCATCTGTCTTCACGCCTGCTCTGAACTTCAGCTGTATCTTTGCGATAAAGGACCTGGAAGGATTGCTTGACCCATCTTGACATCGGACGTACTGCGGAGACATTGAAGCCGGCAGTGTGTTCCGGCTCGGTGAAGAGCCTGCATCAGGACCTTGGGGATCAATGTATATCACGAGCTCCCTTTAGCGACCCTACGCTCAACCTTTTCTTTCTTTTTAGTCAATAAACCCGTAGATGGTAGATTCTAGAGGACTGGCTCGGTGGGCTCCTTTGGGGCAGATCTGAGGCCTACGTTGACCGGGGTGGGCTAGTCCTTGGGGACCGGAAGAACCTGTTTGGATCGGGTGAGATGGGTTTTCAGACCGTCTTACCTGTGGAAACAGTGGGGCTGGTTGGGGTACAGGGAATGCTGGAGCGTCCAAGGGGATTTGGGGAGATTGTTCATAGCACACTAGAACGGGAAGGGACCGCGAGAGGTCATCAAGTCCCATCCCCTGCCCTCATGGGAGGACCAAGCACCCTCTAGATCATCTGTGGTGGATGGCTATAGAATCATAGAACACTAGAATGGGAAGGGACCTCAAGAGGTCATCAAGTCCCGTCCCCTGCCCTCATGGGAGGACCAAGCCCCATCTAGACCATCCCTGGTAGATGTCTATAGAATCCTAGAACACTAGAACAGGAAGGGACCTCAAGAGGTCATCAAGTCCTGTCCCCTGCCCTCATGGCAGGACCAAGCGCCATCTAGACCATCCCTGGTAGATGTCTACCCAACCTGATCTTCAATATCTCCAGTGACGGAGACTCCACAACCACCCTGGGCAATTTATTCCAGTGTTTCACTACTCGGCCAGATAGGAAGTTTTTCTTAATGTCCAACCTAAACCTCCCTTGCTGCAGTTTAAGCCCATTGCTTCTTGTCCTATCCTCAGAGGCCATGTAGAACAATTTCTCTCTCTCCTCCTTGTAAGGCTTGAAAGCTGCTATACTGTCCCTTCTCAGTCTACTCTTTTTGAAACTAACCAAACCCAATTCTTTCAGCTGTCCCTCATAGGTCTTGTCTTCTAGACCAGTGGTTCCCAATCTTTTCGAGCATACGGACCCCTTTTCAAATCGATTAAAATTTCACGGACTGCCCTCCTTTCCTGCATGAGGAAAAAAAAAAAAAAAAAAAAAAAAAGAGAGAGGGTATGTCTAGACTACAGGCTTTTGTCGACAGAAGTTTTGTCGACAGATACTGTCGACAAAACTTCTGTCGGCAAAGAGCGTCTAGACTGCATCCAGTTCTGTCGACAAAGCAAGCCACTTTGGCGACACGACAGTGTAGACGCAAAGGACAGTGTAGATGCAATAACGCCTTCTGTCGACAGAAGGAGTTATTCCTCATAGAATGAGGTTTACAGCCGTCGACAAAACTGCCGAGTTCTGTGGGCGATGTCGACAGAACTCAGCAGCAGTGTAGATGCAGGTATAGTTTTGTTGACAAAAGTCCATTTTTGTTGACAAAACCCTGTAGTCTAGACACACCCAGAGAGAGAGAGAAAGAAAAAACAAAACAAAACAGAGAAAGAGGAAAAAAGAGAGGAAACAAAAAAAGAGAAAAGAGATGAAAAAAGGGGAAAGAATAAATAAGAGAAAAGAGAAAAAGAAAGAAAAAAGGGATACAAGACAGAAAGAGTAAAAGGGAGAAAAAAGAAGAAAAAAAGAGAGAACTGGGCTATGTCTACAGTGCAGGCTTCATGTGCAAGAACCTTTTGGCGGAAGAGATCTTCCGCAAAAATTTCTTGTACAAGAGCGCCGTCCACACTGCGAAAGCGCCTTGAAAAAGCGATGCGCTTTTGCGCAAGAGCGCGTCCAGACTGCCTGGACACTCTCTTGAAAGGAAACTCCGATTTCTATATACAGAATGGCCACGAGGGCACCTGTGCTGTTTTCGATTGCCTCTTTTTGCGCAAAAAACCCCGTTCCCACCCCCCCACACCTTTGTGTGGGCCCCGATCTTGCGCAAAAAGGAGTTATTCCTCGTAGAAGGAGAAATACGAGAAGGAAATTCCCCTCTGTTCTTTCGTTTTACTTGCACAAAAACGCACTCAAAGTGTGGACGCTCCGCAAGTTTTTGGCGGAAAAACGGCCGTTTTTGCCCCAAAGGTCTGTAGTGTCGACCTAGCCTAAAAGAGAAAAAGAAGAGAGGGAAACGGGGAGGAAAGAGAGAAAAGGGAGAAAAATGTAAAGAAGAGAGAGGGAAACAAGAAGAGAGAAAAGAAAAGAAAAATACAAGAGAAAAAGGAGAGAGGGAAACAGGAAAAAAGAGAAGGGAGAGAAAAAGGAAAGACGAAAATACAAGAGAAAAAGGAGAGAGGGAAACAGGAAAAAAGAGAAGGGAGAGGAAAAAAGGAAAGACGAAAAAATACGAGAGGGGGAAAACAGGAAAAAAAAGAGAAGGGAGAGAAAAAAAGGAAAGACGAAAAAATACAAGAGAAAAAAGGAGAGAGGGAAACAGGAAAAAAAGAGAAGGGAGAGGAAAAAAAGGAAAGACGAAAAAATACGAGAGGGGGAAAACAGGAAAAAAAAGAGAAGGGAGAGAAAAAAAGGAAAGACGAAAAAATACAAGAGAAAAAGGAGAGAGGAAACAGGAAAAAAGAAGGGAGAGAAAAAAAGGAAAGACGAAAAAATACAAGAGAGGGAAACAGGAAAAAAAAGAGAAGGGAGAGAAAAAAAGGAGAGAGACGAAAAATACGAGAGGGGGAAAACAGGAAAAAGAGAAGGGAGAGAAAAAGGAAAGAGACGAAAAATACGAGAGAGGGAAAAAAAAAAGAGAAGGGAGAGAAAAAGGAAAGAGACGAAAAATACGAGAGAGGGAAACAGGAAAAAAGAGAAGGGAGAGAAAAAGGAAAGACGAAAAATACAAGAGAAAAAGGAGAGAGGGAAACAGGAAAAAGAGAAGGGAGAGAAAAAAAGGAAAGAGACGAAAAAATACAAGAGAAAAAAGGAGAGAGGGAAACAGGAAAAAAGAAGAGAAAAAAGAGAAAAGGAGGAAAAAAAATACAGGAAAAGAAAGGTGAGGGGGAAAGAGGAAAGAGAGAAAACAAGAAAAAGAAAGGATCGGGCCTGATCCTTATTTTTAAAGGTCCCCCATGCCCCTGGAGTACCGTCGTGGACCGCCAAGGGTCCGTGGACCACCGGTTGGGAACCGCTGCTCTAGACCTTTCATCCTGTGGTTTTCATAAGAACGGCCGTACCGGGTCAGACCAAAGGTCCATCCAGCCCAGTGTCCTCTCTGCTGACAGAGGCCAGCACCAGATGCCTCAGAGGGAGCGAATTGAACAGGAAACGATCATGCGATCTCTCTCCTGCCATCCATCTCCAAACAGAGGCCAGGGACACCAATCCTTACCCATCCTGGCTAATGCCATGAATAGACTTAACCTCCATGAATGTATCTAGTTCCCTGTTATAGTGCTAGCCTTCACAGCCTCTTCCGGCGAGGAGTTCCACAGGTTGACTATGCGCTGTGTGAAGAACTTCCTTTGATTTCTTTTAAACCTGCTGCCCATTCGTTTCATTTGGTGGCCCCGAGTTTTTATATGATGGGAACACGTCAATAACTTTTCCTTATTCACTTTCTCCACCCCACTCATGATTTTATAGCCCTCTCTCCTCTCCCCTTATCCACGCTGAAAAGTCCCCGTCTCTTTAATCTCTCTTCATACGGGACCCGTTCCAAACCCCGAATCATTTCATAACCTCTCACCTGCGGAAGATGCGGGGCGGGGTGCGGCCCAGGCACAACCGGAGCGTCGAAGGGGGTTGCTTGCGGGACTTCTTGCCGGCCAGAGGGGTGCGTGTGTGACTAGTTTGGTGCCTCACGGAGGGGCCGCAGGGAGCCCTGGTTCTAAGCCGTTTGCCCTGGTTCGATCCTCACAGCGGTGCCCCAGCCAACTGTTAAAAGGCGGGAGGCCAGGAACGCCCCCAGCCCAGTCCGGATTTCACCCTTGGGCCGCAGCGCTCAGCCAGGAAGTCGCCCTGCGGCTGGGCCAGCCTCAACGGCCCCTAAGACCCCCAGGGCCGGATCAGCTCTGAGGAGGCCAGAACGCCGGGGGGTGGGGTGGGGTGGTGGTGCCAGCGTGCAAACCCCAGGGCACTAGTCCGATGCCACGCCCGCCTGCTTCCCCTGCTGGGGCGTTGCCAACTGCACTCCAGCCGAGGGCGTCATCGGCTGGGCCGGCGAGGCAGTTAGCACCGAGGGCGTGGGGTGGGAACACCAGCTTAGCCGCATCTACTGCCAGCCCTGCGGTCCTCAAGTGGGGGGCGGGCTAGACACCTAGGCAGGAGCAGTGGCTGGTGGGGAATTACAGCTCCCTGGGTACCCCTTTGCCAGGAGTGCGGGTGCAGCGGATGTGCCAGCAGGGGGTGCTGTGGGAAGGCCGGGAGAGCCGTGTCTAAGAGCAGCCACCTTCCCAGCCAGGCCCCCGCCCCCATCACCCACTCCAACCCCTGCCTCCTTCGGATCCTGCCCCCCCCCATGCACAGGGGGACTGCTAAGTGCCCGGCCAGCGCGTTAAGTCAATTAGAAAGAGGCAGGGAGGTAATTGAGTGAGAGAAAGCTTGGAGGAGCCGAGCATAATCACATTTGCCGGCTCTTCCGCGTCTGCGGCAAAACCCAGCGCATTAGCAGCTTGCTCCTGCGACCTCTGGCGCCAGCCCCACCGGGAGACGCGGCAGGGGGCAGCTGGGAAGCCACAAGCTTTTGGCATCCTGGTTGCGGGCAGCTTGGTGTCACAAGCAAGGGGGTGGAGTCCTGCCATGTCCCCCCAAAATCCAAGGGCCGAGTCGGGGACGTCGCCGATCGGCTTGAGAAGGCGGCAGAAAGTTATTTCTGCTCTTAAGGGGATGCTGGGCCCCAATCCGCTGCGGGAAGAGGGGAAGGAGACCAGCTGCATTCGGCCAGGGCTGAGAGGAAGGTCCCAGGAACAGAAGATAGGAGCGGTGGCGGTCTCTCGCGCCCGATTTCGTCACGAGGCAACGGCGTTAAGGACAGAGCCAGAGCGCTAAGCCTGCTCACACCGGCACCCTCCTTCCGCTGGCGGCGGAAATAAGGCCCGTCCACCGAATCGTCACGTCACGCGTCTCGCACCGGCACACAAGCGTGCGAAAGCACCAGGTGCGATGGGAAGCGGGTTTAGGGTCCGTTGCTTATCAACGTGCTTCCAAACGGGCCGACTAGTTAATTCCGCTAGGAAAGCCCAGAAAACGGGACAGGGAAGAAAACGACAGCCCCGGTTCTGGCATCAAGGGCTGTCGCGTGTGGGGTCGGCTGCGGTGTAGGGTAGACACGCCACAAGTGGGCGCCTTCCCGGTGACTCACGTAGCTCAGACTCCGGGCCACGATTTCACTACACGCCAAAGCCCCCGGGGAAGAAACACTGGTGGGCAGGCACATACCATGACCTCCCACGCTGGAATTTTGCACACCCACCGGCCTACTGCAGGGATTGGCTGTGCCGTTCATCGACAGCTCTGATCGAGATTCGAGCTGGCTCGTGACAGCTTCCTGGAGGGTTATATTTAGTTCCCGGAGTCTCAAGAGATATCCTTGCTCTCCCTCAGAGCAGAGACCTGATCTACCTGCAGGGATCGCTACGGCTCACCCAGCCCCGTCCGCCTGCTGCGTGGGGCCTTCCCACGTCGGGCCGGGGGCTGCCCTGGGTGGCCACAGATCTAGAACCGCCTCACCCCAGCGTGGGAGTCCTGGGAGGGGAATTCACAGCCGACACGCACCGGCGGGAAGCGCTGCTTCCCAGAACGGTCGGCCGGCGCCTCCTCCAGCGCGATTTCCGACACAGGTCCATTAGGGTCGGGTTTCTCGGCCCCGGCCGGCCAGCTCCAGTTCCTAGTCCCGCTGGGGGAAGGGAAGGCGCAACCGCTGCATGGGCTGACTGTGCATCTGGCCCTAGCAAGAGAGTTCCCCTTCCCCCGTCTGGTCACCCCGTGGCCCACTGGTGGGGGCAGCGGTGGGATCATCCGGAGGATTTGCAGCAACAGGCTGCTGTTAAGTCTGACCCGGCGTGGCCGGGCTCTGCCTTAGAATGGATCACATGAGTTGGGGGGCAGGAGGCTATAGCGCTTAGGTGGAGGCAGCACTGGCAGGGAGGAAACACACATAGGTGTTTGGTTTAGCAGGACAGGGGCTTGGTTTTTCCACAGTAGGTCCGGGCTCTGCAGAGATGGGGCCCTGGTGGCTCCCCGCCTGCCCCCCTTCCCCCCCAGCACACGGGGGCGCAAGGAATCAGGGAGTGGGTACGGGGGGGAGAAAATCTCTGCAGACTATTTCCATAACAAAAAGGTGGGGCAGGGGTGGGTCTGTGTGATGCCAGCTAAAAAGGGTCGCAGGGGAGAGGGGGCAGAGTCCAGCAGCTCAAAGGAGCAGACCCACAGAGTTTACGGCTCAGGCAGGGTGGGACGTGCCCAGAGACCCCCGGGCCAGAAATCGACGCACCAGACCGTTCCCAGCTCCCCAGGCGGCCGCAAAAGCAGGCGACCTGCGCCCCCTGCTGGCCAATACCGGGAAACAGGCTCCTCTCCTCTCCGATCAGGGATGCGTGGGCACGTAAGATTTTCCCCAGCGCCAGCAGGCGGGCCCCCGGAGCGACCCGACAGAGAAAACGGTCAGGCCGCGGGCGAGCGGGGGCCCCGATCCGAATCAACCCGAACGAGTGTTCAAAGGATGCTACCGGCAGCCCCCGTGCCCGCCGCCGCCGCCGTGCCCCTGCTTCCGCAGCTGTTGAATCGCACCCCGTACGGCCCCCTGCCCGCCCGCCCCCCACAACGGGGGCAGCTCATTAGAGGCACTTTATTCCCAGCGTTATCAAACATCCCAATAAAAACCATCCCCACCTCCCCCACCCAAACCCCTTCAGGGTGGGTGGCTGATGGACGGGGGCACCAAAAGGAGAGCTGCCGGGTGCCAGCGGCCACAGTCAGTGCCAGCGTTGGGTGCCCCCCCCATCTGCCCGCCAGCCCCACCCATTTGTCCCTCTCCAGCCCCCTCGGCCGGGCACGGCGGAGCTGGGATTTCGGCTGTGGCGGGCAAGCCCAGGGGGCCAGGTGCCCCCCGCTGCCCGAGGCTGCTGGTAAAAGGGGGCGGCCCCCCTCCGTCATCGCCGGAGCTGGGGGTTCATCTGCAGCAGCCACTCGACGGTCTCCAGCAGGTGGGCCATGCTGTAGTGCTGGGCGATGCTGCGGAAAACGTGGATCTGGTCCACGAAGGCCTGCCGGCACAGAGGGAGCAATCAGGAACATCCGGAGGCCCTGCCCTGATGTGGGGGGGGGGGGGAGGTCCAGGGTGGGGGAAAGGGCCTACCTGGGTGGAGATCATCGGGGTGAAGTCCCCGGCGCAGCTGCAGTAGACGGGCATGTGGGCCTCCTTCACGCCTTTGCACTTGGGGCACACCTGGGAGTGGAGGAGATTTGCTGAGGGCGGCGATGTGCCACGCTCGCCTCGTGCGGCTCTGGTGCCGGCCACAGGGCGAGGAGCTGTCTCCCGTACCAATGCAGAGTCCTCCACGGCGGAAGGAACACTCCGTTTGGCACAGAATGGGAAGCGAGTCTGTTTTGCCAACCTGTGGAACTCCTCGCCAGAGGATGCGGGGAAGACTAGAACTCGAGCAGGGTTCAAAAAAAGAGCGAGCTAGCTAGATTCATGGAAGTGAGGTCGGCCAGGATGGGTAGGAATGGTGTCCCTCGCCTCGGTTTGTCTGGAAACGGGCGACAGGACAGGGATCACATGATGATTCCGTTTGTGTTCCCTCCCTCCGGGGCATCTGGGATTGGCCACTGTCGGCCGACAGGACACCGAGCTAGATGGACCTTTGGTTTGACCCAGTCTGGGCGCTCTTAGGAAGGAGTCCTAGAAAGGGATCAGAGTGGACCACAAGCTAAATACGAGCCAACACCGGGACACGGTTGCCAAAAACAGCCAACGTGATTCTGGGATGCACGCCCAGGAGTGGGGTGAGCAAGACACGAGAAGTCGTTCTTCCGCTCTTCTCTGATTAGGCCTCCGTTGGAGTCGTGTGTCCAGTTCTGGGCCCCACGTTTCAAGAAAGAGGTAGAGAAATTGGAGAAGGTCCATCGAAGAGCAACAAGAATGATGAAAGGTCTAGAGCAGTGTTTCTTATAATTTTTTTTTTAAGGGGTACTTGATTAAAAAAAAAAAGGTTAAGTACCCCCAATACCTACAGTTTTCAGACACACAACTTTTTTTCCCCACCATTACAACACATTTGTTTAAACAACTTCAGCGTAGCCAGGCGGGCGATGAAGTTTTGGAGTGTAAAAAGTACAAAAAGAATACGTTGCACAGCGCTTTAACACAAAAATTCTGTTTTCTCCAAATTTCAGTGGTGTTGACATACGGGCCCCCGCCCCAGACTTCTCTCGAGTCGGACCACTGGTTGAGAAACACTGCTCTAGAGAACCGGAGCGAGGAGGGAAGACGAAGAATTGGGCTTTAGTTTGGAAAGGAGAAGACTGAGAGGGGACGTGATCGCGGTTTTCAAGTATCTAAAAGGGTGTTATAAGGAGGAGGGAGAAAAATTGTTCTCCTTGGCCTCTGAGGATAGAACAAGAAGCAATGGGCTTAAACTGCAGCAAGGGAGGTTTAGGTTGGACATTAGGAAAAACTTCCTAGATGTCCGGGTGGTGAAACACTGGAATAAATTGCCCAGGGAGGTGGTGGAATCTCCATTTCTGGAGATATTGAAGAGCAGGTTGGATAGACATCGACCAGGGATGGTCTAGACGGGGCTTAATCCTGCCGTGAGGGCAGGGGATGGGACTCAATGACATTGCAAGGTCCCTTCCAGTTCTAGGATTCTATGGATATCTACCAGGGATGGTCTAACTCTAGACGGTGCTTGGTCCTGCCGGGAGGGCAGGGAACTGGATTCGATGACTTCGTGAAGTCCCTTCCAGTTCTAGGATTCTGTGATTCTATCGACATCTACCAGGCATGGTCTAGATGGGGCTTAGTCCTGCCGTGAGGGCAGAGGACTGGACTTGATGACCTCTCGAGGTCCCTTCCAGTTCTAGGATTCTGTAGACATCTACCAGGGATGGTCTAGATGGGGCTTGGTCCTGCCGTGAGGGCAGGGGACTCGACTTGATGACCTCTCAAGGTCCCTTCCTGTTCTAGGATTCTGTAGATATCTACCAAGGATGGTCTAGACGGGGCTTGGTCCTGCCATGAGGGCAGGGGACGGGACTCGATGCCCTCTCGAGGTCCCTTCCAGTTCTAGTGTTTTAGGATTCTATAGACATCTACCAGGGATGGTCTAGACGGGGCTTGGTCCTGCCATGAGGGCAGGGGACGGGACTCGATGACCTCTCGAGGTCCCTTCCTGTTCTAGGATTCTGTAGATATCTACCAAGGATGGTCTAGATGGGGCTTGGTCCTACCGTGAGGGCAGGGGACTGGACTTGATGACCTCTCGAGGTCCCTTCCAGTTCTATGATTCCATGGACATCTACCAGGGATGGTCTAGATGGGGCTTGGTTCTGCCATGAAGGCAGGGGACTGGATTTGATGACCTCTCGAGGTCCCTTCCCGTTCTAAGATTCTACGATTGTCTGATTCTCACCAAGTCCTGGAGCGTGAAGGCCATCAGCTTCTTCTGCAGGGCCTCCACCAGGGCCATTTCGATGCCGTTGCGGTCATACTCTGCCTGGCAGTTGGAGCACACCCACCCGGGCGGCACAGCGCTATCCTATGGGCAGAGACAGGGTGAGAGGGGCACCTGCCCAAATCCAGCCCAGCAAGGCCCCGGGCCAGGCGAGCCCCCAGTACCTGGGAGAGGCCTGGTTCTTTGCAGAGGTCCAGGTCCCTGCAGAAGTTGCAGTTGCGGCAGATGACTTCGGAGAGGATGTAGGAGCGGCAGGGGTCGCGGAACTGGGCCTCCTCCGAGAACTCGCCCACGTCCACCAGGCGGAGCAGGTCCCGCTTGAGCTTGTTCACCTGGTTGGTGATGTTGGCGTCCAGGGACAGCACCTACCGGAGGGGACATTATGAGCCACCTGCCGCAGACGGGTCCCGGGCGGGGGGAAGGAACTCCAGCCGGAAGGCCCACCTTGCAGACGTATTTGACGAACTCCAGCGCCGGGTTGTTGAGCGGCAGGTAGGAGCCGGGCAGGGCCGGGAACATGTCCGAGGGCAGCGTGGCATGGCGGGAGCCCGTCACCTTCTTCTGGATCTTCTGGGTGATGGTGAAGAAGCTCTGGGTGAGCTCGTTGGAGACGTAGTCCTGGGAGAAGGTGATCACGCCTGAAGGGGGGAGAGGCACTTTCAGCCCGACTGGGTGCACCGGGGTAGCTCGCTTCCTGGCGGGAAGGGTTCACTCACCGGGCAGGGCGCCCGCCTCGCCTGCGGGCTCCTGGGAGGCCTGGCTGCCGGCCCGCCTCCTGACCGGGGTGGCGCCGGGGGCGCTGCGCCGGAGCTCCGCCTTCATGCTGTGGTACACGGCGACGACGTAGGCTGGGGAAGAGCGGAGCAGATGGACACTTGCGCTAGGCTCCCCCCTACGGCGGGCACCCACCAGGCGAGCCCCCCCCGGGGGGCGCACTCACCCGACACGATCATGAGGAAGTAGTTCTGGCAGGAGGCCGCCTGGGGCAGGTACTGCACCACGTTCCAGTTGTTCTCCAGCAAGTCCTCCACGCTGGTCTCCTCTTGCTCTTTCTCCTCCTCTTCCTCCTCCTCCTCGGACTCCTCTTGCCTTCTGCTGGCCTCCACCTACAAAGGGCACCGGGCAGGACAGAGATCGGCCCCATGCCTGGCCCGGCGGCCCTCCTTCGGCCCTCCACCCCGCCCGGCCTCTTACCTCCCCCGAGGGGGCACTGGAGGGCACCCTGCCCTTGATGCCCCCATAGTTTGTCGGGTCCATCCACAGCAGGAACTCCCAGCAACGGGAGAAGGAGATGGTCAGGGAGTGGAAGATCTCCTTGGAGTGAATGCTGGAGGGGAAGAGACGACGGTCAGCCAGCTCTGCCTCCGGCCCCCGCTCCCCGAGAAGGGCAGTGGCCGGGGCTGTGCGCCGCACTGGGGGGCCACGCCCACCGCCATCCTGCTGGCTTTGAGGGACTAGGGGAGTCGGGCACCGGCTCTGTCCTGCAGAGGCCAGGGGAGGAAGGGGCAGCGTCCATGCCTCCATGGGCCCCGGGGCCTTAGCCCACCTGTTGGTGACATACTCCACGTAGGCCAGGGCGTCCTCGATGCGCCGCTTCTTGGTGCACAGGACAAGGCGGTTGAAGTTGGCGTAGACCACCATGGAGCCGAGGCGCTTGAACTCGGCCACCAGCCTGGGGAGAGGGAACACGTGAGGGGGGACCTGGCCGGGCGGGGGGGTCCTCCCGTTGGCGCACAGGGACCCGGTAGGCCAGCTCCTCCCCTCCCCTCCCCCCGCAGCCCTCACGCACTGCAGGAAGAGCTTCCTCATCATGGTGTGGAGGGTGCGGTGCAGGGCCGGGTCGTGCAGCAGGGAGGCCGGGGAGCGGAGCCAGCGGTAGAAGTGGATCACCTGGTGGTCGGCGTAGACGTTGTGGTACTGCGTGATCTCCTTCACCCAGCCCACCACCATGCTCTTCAGGATCCTGTCGGGAGAGAGGGAGACCAACGTCTTCTAGATGCCACCTACGTCCTCCAGATGCCACCAGAGGAACCCCACATGCCACCAACGTCCTCCAGATGCCACCAGAGGAACCCCACGTGCCACCAGAGGAACCCCACATGCCACCAACATCCTCCAGATGCCACCAGAGGAACCCCACAAGCCACCAACGTCCTCCAGATGCCACCAACATCCTCCAGATGCCACCAGAGGAACCCCACAAGCCACCAACGTCCTCCTGATGCCACCAGAGGAACCCCACAAGCCACCAACGTCCTCCAGATGCCACCAGAGGAACCCCACATGCCACCAGAGGAACCCCACAAGCCACCAACGTCCTCCAGATGCCACCAGAGGAACCCCAGAAGCCCCCCCACCCCCCCAAGACAGAGTCTGCGCTCTAGCGTCCCCTCCCCCCCAGAATGGCCAAAACTCTGGGGCGGGGAGATGCCTCCTGCTCCGCCAGCCCCCCAAGTCATGCTCCTGGCCAACGCACGGGCCAGAAAAGTCCCTTAGTGGCGCTCCCTGTGGAGCCGGCCCCCCCCCCGCCACACCTGAAGGCGTTGGAGCACAGGGCGGTCTCATCGTAGCTGGCCGGGAGGCCGGCCGCCTGGTTGCCCGTCACCATGTCCTCGAGGGAGGCCTGCGGGAGGACGTCAAAGCTGACGCTGACGCTGGCGGCGCCCTCCATGTCGTTGATGTGGTGGGACTGCAGGATGGTGTTCACGGCCAGGCTCTGGAGGTCCAGCTCCACGCACACTGGAGGAGAAGCCGCCCGTCAAGGAGGGCGAGAAGAGGCGGAACAGCAAGACCCCTTCCCCGCCGTGGCCACGCCGGACTCCCGCCTGGGCCCCCAAGGTTTGGGGGGCAGCGGAGGGAGTGCTGGGCCCAGCCCTGAAATGCAGCTGTGTCTGGGCTGGCACGCCGCACGCCGGCTGGGGCCACAGCAACGCCAGGAACCTGTTAGCACCAGAGGGCTCCTCGGCCGGCCGCAGGGGGCATGGGCGGAGCCAGAAACCCGCCACCACCCAGGGGGCTCCTTGGCCAGCCACAGGGGGCGTGGGCGGAGCCAGAAACCTCCTCAGTCGGCCCCAAGGGGCGTGGGCGGAGCCTGAAGCCCGCCACCAACCAGAGGGCTCCTCAGCCAGCTGCAGGGGGCGTGGGCGGAGCCTGAAGCTCGCCATCAACAAGAGGGCTCCTCGGCTGGCCACGGGGCGTGGGAGGAGCCAGAAACCCACCAGCTCCCAGGGGGCGTGGGCGGAGCCAGAAACCTCCTCAGCCAGCCGCAGGGGGTGTGGGCGGAGCCTGAAGCCCGCCACCAACTAGAGGGCTCCTTGGCTGGCCACAGGGCGTGTGGGCGGAGCCTGGGAGGGCCCCACCCCTCAGCCAGCGCTGAGCCCAGGAAACTAGCCAGGAACCCCCAGGCCAGACACTCGCCAACGTGTCACTAGGGCTGCCCCACGGCCTCGCGGAGAGGTGGCAGGGGTCGGCTGGCCTGTCGCTAGGGGCGGCCCAGCAGCCCCGGCCCCTCACCGGTGGAGTAGCAGCCCGGGTTGTTGATCTCCACCGAGGCTCGGTCGTCGAACTCCATCACCAGGCGGTTGTCGTCGGCCTCCTTGCCCCCCAAGTCCGGGCGGGCCGTGGGCGAGAGCCACAGCAGGTGGTTGTGCCGACGCAGGTGGCGGGCGAAGAAGACGTCGGACCCGAAGGTGGAGATGTCGTCGGGGAGGTTCCCGATGGGGATGTGGTAGTATCTACGGCGGGGGATCAGAGCGCGCTAGCACGGGAAGGGGCCTCGAGAGGGCGTCCAGTCCCGTCCCCGGCCCTCCTGCCAGGACCAAGCACCGTCTCGATCAGGGGTTCCCGATCTGTGGGCCGCGGACTCCTGGGGGGTCCGTGTTGGTACTGCCGGGGGTCCGTCGGGAGTTAAAAAATAAGGATCCGGCCCATCGCAATGAGCCCGATCCTTTCTCTTCTCTCTCTCTCTTTTCTCTCTCTGGCTATGTCTATGCTGCGGGGGTTTTCCGGGATACCTCCGGTATCCCAGAAACGCCCCCGCTGTATCCAGGGAATGCGTTTGCTTTTTCGCTTTTTTGGGTAGAAGAGCGAATGAGCTCTTTCGGGGAGCCCTGTCTTCCTCGTTCCACAAGGAATAAAGGGCTCCTCCGAAAGAGGCGGCTTCTCCGAAATTTGGCCCAGTGTAGACAGGCCGAATTTCAGAAAAGCCTCTTCCGAAAAAAAAAAAAAAAATCGGAAAAAAAGAGCATTTTGCATAGCTTTTTCCTGACAAAAACTACAGTCTAGATCTAGCCTTACTCTCTTTTCTCTCTCGTCCTCTTTCTCTCTCATTCTCTCTCCCTCGTTCTCTCTTTCTCTTGTCCTTTCTCATCCTCGTTCTCTCTCTGGTCCTCTCTTTTTCGCGCGCTCCCATCCTCGTTCTCTCCCTGGTCCTCTCTCTTTCGCGCTCTCATCCTCGTTCTCTCCCTGGTCCGCTCTCTTTCGCGCTCTCCCATCCTCGTTCTCTCCCTGGTCCTCTCTCTTTCGCGCTCTCCCATCCTCGTTCTCTCCCTGGTCCGCTCTCTTTCACGCTCTCATCCTCGTTCTCTCCCTGGTCCTCTCTCTTTCGCTCTCCCATCCTCGTTCTCTCCCTGGTCCTCTCTCTTTCGCTCTCCCATCCTCGTTCTCTCTCTGGTCCTCTCTCTTTCGCGCTCTCATCCTCGTTCTCTCTCTGGTCCACTCTCCTCTCTCTCATATCCTTGTTCTCATTCTCTCTCTCTCGTCCCCTCTTTCTGTGTCTCGTTCTCTCTCTCGTCCCCTCTTTCTGTGTCTCGTTCTCTCTCTCGTCCCCTCTTTCTGTGTCTCGTTCTCTCTCTCGTCCCCTCTTTCTGTGTCTCGTTCTCTCTCTCGTCCCCTCTCGTGTCCCCTTTCTGTCTCTCGTTCTCTCTTGTCCCCTCTCGTGTCCCCTCTTTCTGTCTCTCGTCCCCTCTCGTGTCCCCTCTTTCTGTCTCTCGTTCTGTCTCTCGTCCCCTCTCGTGTCCCCTCTTTCTGTCTCTCGTTCTCTCTCTCGTGTCCCCTCTCGTGTCCCCTCTTTCTGTCTCTCGTTCTCTCTCTCGTGTCCCCTCTCGTGTCCCCTCTTTCTGTCTCTCGTTCTCTCTCTCGTCCCCTCTCGTGTCCCCTTTCTGTCTCTCGCTCTCTCTCTTGTCCCCTCTCGTGTCCCCTCTTTCTGTCTCTCGTCCCTCTCGTGTCCCCTCTTTCTGTCTCTCGTTCTGTCTCTCGCCCTCTCGTGTCCCCTCTTTCTGTCTCTCGTCTCTCTCTCGTGTCCCCTCTCGTGTCCCCTCTTTCTGTCTCTCGTTCTCTCTCTCGTGTCCCCTCTTTCTGTCTCTCGTTCTCTCTCTCGCCCCTCTCGTGTCCCCTCTCGTGTCCCCTCTTTCTGTCTCTCGCTCTCTCTCGTGTCCCCTCTCGTGTCCCCTCTTTCTGTCTCTCGCTCTCTCTCTCTCGTGTCCCCTCTCGTGTCCCCTCTTTCTGTCTCTCGTTCTCTCTCTCGTGTCCCCTCTTTGTCTCTCGTTCTCTCTCTCGTCCCCTCTCGTGTCCCCTCTTTGTCTCTCGTTCTCTCTCTCGTCCCCTCTCGTGTCCCCTCTTTGTCTCTCGTTCTCTCTCTCGTCCCCTCTCGTGTCCCCTCTTTCTGTCTCTCGTTCTCTCTCTCGTCCCCTCTCCTCTTTCTCATCCTCTCTCCTCTTTCTCTTGTCCCCTCCCCTCTTTCTCTCTCTCATCCTCTCTCCTTTCTCGTCCTCTCATCCTCTCTCTTGTCCTCTCTCGCTCCTCGTTCTCTCATATCCTCTTTCGTCCTCTCTCCTCTCCCCCTTTTTTCTCTCTCTCCTCTCTTTTTTCTCTGTCGTTCCCTCTTCTTCTTCTCTCCTTTTCCCCCCCTTTTTCCCCTCTTTCTTTTTTCTCTCCCGCAGGCAGGGGCGGGTCCATGACATTTTAATAGATTGAAAAGGGGTCCGGATGCTCGAAAACGTTGGGAACCACCGGTCTAGACCATCCCTGGTCGAAATCTATCCGACCTGCTCTTCAATATCTCCAGAGATGGAGACTCCACCACCTCCCTGGGCAATTTATTCCAGTGTTTCACCACCCCGACAAGCAGGACATTTTTCCTAATGTCCAACCTAAACCTCCCTTGCTGCAGTTTAAGCCCATTGCTTCTTGTTCTATCCTCAGAGGCCAAGGAGAACAATTTTTCTCCCTCTTTGTGACACCCTTTTAGGTACTTGAAAACCGCTGTTGTGTCCCCTCTCGACCTTCTCCTTTCCAAACTAAATAAGCCCAATTCTTTCAGTCTTCCCTCATCGCTCATGTCTTCTAGACCTTTCATCGTTTTTTGTTGCTCTACTTTGGACCTTCTCCAAATCTTTCCTGCAATGTGGTGCCCAGAACTGGACACAAGACTCCAAGCGTTTCCAAGGAGGGACCTCCACCTGCCCCATCTGAGGGGCGCAGCCAGCCACAACTCCTCCCACTGGGCCACACAGCCCTGCCACCCCCGGACGCCCGACCTGCTCATCTCGAAGGCCTGCGACAGGCAGGTGTCCAGGCTGAGGTAGTGGCGAATCATGCGGCGGGCGGCGTGGCGCTGCCAATCCAGGACGGCATAGCTGATGTCGTCCGTCACCTGCACGGGCACCACGGGGAACTCTTCCAAGACGGGAATCCCGCTCGCCAGCCGCTTCACGGCCCAGTTGGACTGCACGGCGATCAGCGTGGGGCCTCTGCGCTCGTCCTGCACGGGGAAGAGGGGCAGGGGGCCGTGGAGAGGCAGTCGGAGGTGTGCCGCGGAGAACAGAGTCCAAAATGTCCGCCCTTAAAGGGGCAGGCAACTTTTTTTTTTTTTTTTGTTCAACAAAAAATCCTTGGTGTTGCTCATAAAAAAAAATTGTTTGGTGTTCCTCGGTCTTAAAAAAAAACACTGCAGGGTGGGGGGAGGGAGAAAACAGCTGTAGGGTCAACAAATGCCCACCACCTGCTCCGGAAGCAGGTCAGAGCCTCAGTGAGTAGGTCCTGGGCCTTCTGGGGCTCCGGAGGCCTTTTCCTCATGTCAGTCAGCGGCTGTGGGGACAGTTGGGGCCTGGCTACAATGCGGGCCTGCTCCGGGCACTGGTTAGTCAACACTGCCAGTGCCCAGAGTGAACATAAGAACGGCCGTACTGGGTCAGACCAAAGGTCCATCCAGCCCGGTATCCTGGCTGCCGACAGTGGCCAATGCCAGGTGCACCAGAGGGAGTGAACCGAACAGGTAACAACTAAGCGATCTCTCTCCTGCCATCCATCTCCACCCTCTGACAAGCAGAGGCTAGGGACACCATTCCTTACCCATCCTGGCTAATAGCCATTGATGGACTTAACCTCCATGAACGTATCTAGTTCTCTTTTCAACCCTGTTCTAGTCCTCGCCTTCACAACCTCCTCCGGCGAGGAGTTCCACAGACTGACTATGCGCTGTGTAACGAAGAACGTCCTTTGATTTGTTTGAAAGCTGCTGCCCATTCGTTTCATTTGGCGGCCCCGAGTTCTTATACGATGGGAACACGTCAATAACGTTTCCTTATTCGCTTTCTCCACACCACTCATGATTTTATCGTAATAGAGATGTAGCCGTTTTAGTCTGGTCTCGCTGAAACAAAAGACAGGACTATGAGCTGCATAGTCCTGTCTTTTGTTTCAGCATGATTTTACAGACCTCTCTCCTATCCCCCCTTAGTCTCCTCTTTTCCAAGCTGAAAAGTCCCCGTCTCTTTAATCTCTCCTCAGATGGGACCCGTTCCAAACCCCGAATCATTTTAGTTGCCCTTCTCTGAACCTTTTCTTATGCCACTATCTCTTTTTTGAGAGGAGACCACATCTGCATGCAGTATTCCAGATGTGGGCATACCATCGATTTATATAAGGGCAATATGATATTCTCCGTCTTATGCTAACATCCTGTTTGCTTTTTTGACGGCCGCTGCCCACGGCGTGGATGTCTTCCGAGAACGATCCATGATGACTCCAAGATCTCTTTCCTGATCAGTTGTAGCTAAATTAGCCCCCCATCTTATTATACGTCTAGTTGGGGTTATTTTTCCCAATGTGCATTATTTTACGTTTATCCACATTAAATTTCATTTGCCATTTCGTTGCCCAATCACTCAGTTTGGGGAGATCTTTTTGACGTTCTTCACAGTCTGCTTCGGTCTTAACTTCCTTGAGCCGTTTAGTATCGTCTGCAAATTTATCGTCCGCCCTCACCAGTTTGCTGCCACCCTCACTGCTTGGCACCTTACCTTGTAGGCCAGCAGCAGGCGCTGGATGGCCCGGGAGACCGTCTTGGGGTCGGTCTCGGCCCGCACCTCGAAGGAGTGCTTATCCGGCGGGAGCAGCTCTTCGCCCGTCTTCTCCGCCATGCTGCCGCGCTCCGCCGTGTACAGGTTGGCGAGGTTGGGCATCTGGTTACTGCGCACCTGGGCCAAGGGCAGGGGCGCGTCAGCGTGGGGGACCGGCCTGGGGAGCCCGCCGACGAGACCCCACCGGTTCCCGGCCTTACCGTGTCCAGCACGAAGATGGACGCCTTGCGCTGGGCTGGGACGAAGAGGCCGAAAAGCGCCTTGCTGCCTTGGGCGTGGTGGTAGAGGTAGATGTGACGGATGCTCCCTAAGGCGGCAAAACAGATAGGTTAGTGCTTGGGGCCGCCCGCCCGCCCTGTGGCGACCCCCCCGCCCGCGAGGCCTCACCTGGCTCCAGGTAGCTGAACTGGGCCAGCGAACGCATCTCCAGGTGCTCCAGAGCGAACGTGTCTGCCTCCCGGCCTGTGAGGTGCCGGACCAGCTGCCGGCTCACCATGCACACGCAGCCCAGGTGGATCACGGCCCGGAGAAGTAACGGCACCTGGGGAGGGGCAGAGCGCATTAGCCTCCTCGAGGACCTGGGCGGAGCTCCGACCCCAACTCTGCACGTGGGCAGGTTACGGGGTGCCGGGTCCCTCTGGGCGAGTCCCAGGAGAGCCTGCTGGACCCTAGGAGGGCGGGCAGGGTCCGGTCAGCGTGGCGGGGGCAGGGAGCACCGGGCGCCGTCACCTGAGTCTCGTACACCCCCTCGATGTCCGGGGCGGCCAGGCCGGCGTTGATCTCGTTGAGGTGCTCCTGGTAGAGGTCCTCGGGGACGGAGTACTCGTAGAGATGGTAGAGCAGGTTGGAGCGGGGCAGGACCCTGTTCACCTGCCGGGAAGCGTTGCCATCAGAGGGCGTCGCGGGCCAGGCTACAGAACCACCGCTGCTCCCGGAGCTAGCTGCGTGGGCCACCCGACTCGAGCCCGTGCCCCCAGGGAACCGGGCGTGGGGCATCGTCTCTTGCGCACATCCCCAAATTGCCGTAGCAGTGGTGGCCAGGGCGCGGGGGGCCACCGGGGCAGGAGCCAGGGTGCGGGGGGCCTGCCGGAGCTGTGGCCAGGGTGCAGGGGGCCCTGCCGGAAAGGTGGTCAGGGTGCCCACCAGAGCGGGGGCCCAGGCATGGGGGCCCGCCGGGCCGGGGGCCCGGGTGCAGGGGCCTGCCGGAGCGGTGGCCCGGGTGCAGGGGGCCTGCCGGAGCGGTGGCCCGGGTGCAGGGGGCCTGCCGGAGCGGTGGCCCGGGTGCAGGGAACCGCCGGAGGGGTGGGCAGGGGGCCCACCGGGCCGGGGGCCAGAGTGCAGGGGGCCCACCAGGGAGGGGCCTGGGGGGGGGCCTGCTGAGGCAGCGGCCAGGGGGGGCCTGCCGGGCTGGGGACCCCGTCAGGGCAGCGGCCAGGGGGGGCCTACCGGGGCTGGGGCAGGGGCCCTGTCGGGGGCAGGAGCCCAGCAGTGGGCCTACCGGGGCTGGGGCAGGGGGGCCCCGTCGGGGGCAGGAGCCCAGCAGTGGGGGCTGCAGGGAAGAGAGCTGGGAGGGCTGGCTGGGATAACGGGGGGGGGGGGAAGGTCTGAACCGAGGAGCATTTCCAGAGCTGAGGGGGAATTGGTTGGGATACCGGGGGGCTGTGGGTTGGAAGGCCCGTGGCAGAGCCGGGTACACATTCTCCACCAGGCCTCTAGCTGACAGGGTTTTGCCGCCCGGGGCAGGGGGCCGAGCGGGTGCTCGAGGGGGGCTCCCCCCACCTTGCGGTAGGCCACTCCGTCCTCCGGCTTGGCCACCCGCTGGTTGACGTAGAAGACGCGGGGGATGCTCAGCTTGAGGCAATGCAGGTCGCTCCCGATGACGGCCCACAGCCGGAACAGGCCCGGCTGGCTGGTCTCCGCCACCTGTGGGGGGGAAGGAAGGCTCGGTGGGGGAGAGCAGCACCGGAAGCACCCCTCTATGCTGCCCCCGTGGGCTTGGAAAACCCCGCCCTCCCCCCGTCTCAGGCCACGGATGTTCTCAACCTTCAGGCCCGACAGTGCTCCCCGCGTCGGGGACAGAGCCCTCCGCCGGGGCGGTCGGTACCTGCACAATCTGCCAGGGCAGGTCCAGGATGCTGCGGGCCGTCCTGCGCAGGTAGCTACCCAGCCCCGTGGCGGGCCCGTCCCGGACCGCCGCCCGGCACCGCCTGGCCGTCCGCCAGCCGCCGCTTCTTCCGGCGCGCCTGCCGCTGCCGGGCCTGCAGCTCCCACTTCTTCTTGTGGTAGCGGAGCCAGGCCTGGCGCTCCTCCTGGGGAAGAGAGAGCAGAAGGGGTGACCGGATCCTGGAGAGGTGACTGCTCCCTAGGGACCTCGCCTTACCTTGGTGGTGCCGGTAGGTGGGGGCGGGCCCAAGATCTCCCGCCACGACTGGGTCAGCTCCAGGCTCTCGGACATCTCCTGGCTCTCCCCGGCCACCGGGACCCTCTTGCGCTTGCTGGCGATGGGGACGGCCGGCTGCAGGGGCTTGGGCGCCCCAAAATCCTCCATGTCGGCCACCTGGGAGCAGGAGGGGCCCTCCTGGGGCTGGTTAGCAGTGACCTGGGTGGGAACAAGGGGTCTCAGCCGCAGTGGCCAGGGTGTAAGGGGCCGCCGGCCAGGGGGCTGCTGGGGCCGCCGGCCAGGATACCAGGCGGGGGGCTGCTGGGGGGGTGGTGGCCAGGGTGCAGGGGGTGGCCAGGGGCAGTGGCCAGGGGGGTTGTGGGCCGGGGCGGTGGCCGGGTGAGGGGCCGCCGCCAGCAGCCGCCAGGATACGGGGAGGTGGCCAGGTCTAGGGGCCGCTGGGGGTGGTGGCCGGGTGCAGGGGTTGCCGGCCAGGGTGCAGGGGCCGCTGGGGTGGTGGCCGGGTGCAGGGGGCCGCCGGCCAGAGTGCAGGGGGCCGCTGGGGGTGGTGGCCGGGGTGCAGGGGGCCGCCGGCCAGGGTGCAGGGGGCCGCTGGGGGTGGTGGCCGGGGTGCAGGGGGCCAGTGGCCAGGGGGCCACCAGCCAGGGTGCACAAACACAGGGCCCCACGCAGCCCAGCTAAAGCATCACCCATTACCTGTCTCTTGCCCTCACTAGTGAACAGCTCGTTGATTTTCTTCTGCTTGTAGATGTCATTCTTCTCCAGGAGCTTCTTGTGCAGCCAGTCGGGGTGCCGGATGCGGGGCACGGGGTTCTTCACCTGCAGGGACAGGGCCTGTGATGGCGGCCGCGGGGAGAGGGGCCCGGGGAACCAGCCCCTCCCGGCCCTGCCACCCCTCACCTGCTGCAGCGCGGCAGGGATGGTGATGATCTTCTGGATGGTGTTACCCAGTCGCTCGATGTAATAGTCCCAGTCCAGGATCTGGGGGAAGAGGAGGTGCCAGCCAGAGCGTGACCCCTTGCCCGCGTACTAGCTGGGCACCAGGGCCAGGCAGCTACCCAAGGGGAACACCTGGCTTGCGGGCACTCACCGTGCGAATGTTGAAGTCCTGCAGGAAGGGGCTCTTCAGCCATTTGCGGAGGTAGTGCTTCCGCACGCTCAGCTCGGCTTGGAAGATGGCCAACGGGATGGCCCTGGGAGAGGCAGGGAGCGCTGGTCACCCATGGGTGCTAGCAGCACAGCCCCCGACCCTGAGCCTGCAGGGGGGGCTAGAGTCTGGATAGCCCCCTCCCCACTAGGGCTCACTGCCCTCTTCAATCCTAGAATGGGAAGGGACCTCGAGAGGTCAGAGTCCAGTCCCCTGCCCTCACGGCAGGACCAAGCCCCATCTAGATCATCCCTGGTAGATGTCTACCCAACCTGCTCTTCAATATCTCCAGTGTCCATTGATGGTAGATGTCTATAGAATCATAGAATCATTGAATACTAGAACTGGAAGGGACCTTATGACGTCATCAAGTCCCGTTCCCTGCCCTCACGGCAGGATCAAGCACCGTCTAGACCATCCCTGGTAGATGTCTACAGAATCAGGATCCTAGAACTGGAAGGGACCTTGAGAGGTCATCTAGTCCAACCCCCTGCCCTCCCAGCAAGACCAAGCACCATCTAGACCATCCCTGGTAGATGTCTACCCAACCCGCTCTTCAATCTCGCCAACGTCCATCGATGGTAGATGTCTACAGAATCACTGAATACTAGAACTGGAAGGGACCTTGAGAGCTCATCGAGTCCAGTACCCTGCCCTCACAGGAGGGCCAAGACCATCTAGACCAGTGTTTCTTAAACTGTGTTCCGCAGCATACTGGTGTGCCATGGAGAATAACAGAGTCCAAAATGGCCACCCTTTAAGCGGCAGGTGACTTCCCCGGCCTTTTTTTTTTTTTGCTCAACAAAAAATCCTCATAAAACAAAATATTGTTTGGTGTTCCTCGGTCTAAAAAAGTTTAAGAAACACTGATCTAGACCATCCCTGGTGGATGTCTATAGAATCATAGAACACTAGAACTGGAAGGGACCTCATGAGGTCATCAAGTCCCGTTCCCTGCCCTCACGGCAGGATCAAGACCATCTACACCATCCCTGGTCGATGTCTATAGAATCATGGAACACTAGAACTGGAAGAAACCTTTGCGGGTCATTGAGTCCAGTCCCCTGCCCTCACGGCAGGACCAAGCCCCATCTAGACCATCCCTGGTAGATGTCTACCCAACCTGCTCTTCAATATCTCCAGCGATGGAGATTCCACAACCTCCCCCAGGCAATATATTCCGGTGGTTCACCACTCAGACAGGTAGGAAGTGTTTCCCAATGGCCAACCTCAACCTCCCTTGTTGCAATTTAAGCCCGTTGCTTCTCCGATCCTCAGAGGCCAAGGAGAACAATGTTAGATACTTGAAAACTGCAGTCTTCTCTCCCCCCCCCCATACCGTCTGTCGCCCCAGGAAGAGACTCCTACCCCAGCCCCTCAGCGGGAAGCTCCCGCGCTCCCCTGGGCGGATTTACCTCTCGGTGACCGGCGCCCCGTCCGGTTTCTTGGAGATGATGAACCGACAGCTCAGCCCGGCATCCTTCACCATCTGGTCCCCCAGGAACTCGGCCAGGCGCTTGGCCGTGCTGATGGAGGTGGATTTCTGCTCCCCGTAGTCCTCCAGCTTGCGGGACATGGAGCGGTTCTCGGAAATCAGCTCAAACAGCTCCGAGTCCGGCATGTTGGCAGCCTGGGGATGGGGAGGGGGAGAGAGGCCTGATGCTTACAAAGGCATTCTGGGAACAGATCGGTTGCAGCTTTCTTTGCCGGAGAGACGGGCTCTGGGGAGAACCTGGATTTACATTGGGGGCAGGAAATGACGGAACTGCCATGGTCGGGTAATTTAAGAACGGCCATATTGGGTCAGACCAAAGGTCCATCCAGGCCAGTGTCCTGTCTGCCGACAGAGGCCAATGCCAGGTGCCCCAGAGGGAGTGAATCGAACAGGTAACGATCAAGCGATCTCTCTCCTGCCATCCATCTCCACCCTCTGACAAAGGCTGGGGACACCATTCCTTACCCATCCTGGCTAATAACCATGAATGGACTTAACCGCCATGAATGTATCTAGTTCTCTTTTCAACCCTGTAACTGTCCTGGCCTTCACAACCTCCTGCAGCGAGGAGTTCCACAGATGGACGGTGCGCTGCGTGAAGAATACTTGTGAAGGAGGGGAGCATTACAAGATATAACGTGCCACCCCCACGGAGGTAGAAACATGCTCCTTTTGTCTTTCAGAACATCACAAAGAACTGCCACCAGCCGAGGGTACGTCTAGACTGCAGAGTTTTTTCCGGGATACTGGAAGTGTTTTTCGGAAGAGCCGACGCGTTTTTCGCCATCCCCGTAACCCTCGTGTTACGAGGATGAAGGGAGGTGCCGAAACAACTGCCAGCATGAATGGGATATACGTGAGTGACTATCACTTTACTCTTAAGAATCTGTACCAATCAACAACCCTAAAAACAATCCTGCACAAGACCACCTGTTGTCCAGGTTTGCTCCTTAGTAGGTGTGAGGAAGTGCAACAGACTTAACCTTCATGATCCAGCTCTTTTTTGAACCCTGTTGAAGTCCTAGCCTTCACTACATCCTCTGGCGAGGAGTTCCACAGGTTGACTGTGCGCGGCGTGAAGAAAAACTTCCTGTGGTTTGTTTTAAACCTGCTGCCTATTCATTTCATTTGGTGAACCCCTAGTTCTTATATTATGGGAACACGTAAATAACGTTTCCTTATTTGCTTTCTCCATACCACTCATGATTTTATAGACCTCTATCCTATCCCTCCTTAGTCTCCTCTTTTCCAAGCTGAAAAGTCCAAGTCTTTTTAATCTCTCCTCAGATGGGACCCGTTTCAAACCCTGAATCCTTTTCGTTGCCCTTCTCTGAACCGTTTCTAATGCCAGTATCTCTTTTTGGAGAGGAGGAGACCACATCCGTACGCAGTATTCCAGATGTGGGCATCCCATGGATGTATACAAGGGCAATAAGATATTCTCTGTCTTATTCTCGATCAATTTTTTAATGATTCCTCTCATCCGGCTTGCTTTTTTGACGGCCGCTGCCCACGGCGTGGACATCTTCCGAGAACGATCCACGAGGACTCCAAGATCTCCTTCCTGATGAGTTGTAGCTAAATTAGCCCCCATCATATTGTATGTCTAGTTGGGGTTATTTTTTCCAATGTGCATTAATTTGCATTTCACCACATTAAACGCCCCAAAACGACAAATGAAATTTATCACCCCGATCAGGCACGAGTGGCCGTTGGAGGCTCCCAAGTGTCCTCTGAGGATCTGCAGCCTTCCTTGGGTTACCCACGTCCTCCCAGTTTCTGGTCCTTGTCCATCAAGGGTCTCCCATTCTGAGTTGGGAACATGGACTCCATAAAACCCCACTCCCATGGGCCAGTGATGTGAACCCAGCCAGAGCTGGGCAGATGGGAGAACCAGAGAGGTCTACTTCACCACCCGATTCCACCCGTCAGGAACGTCCTACCGGGCTGGCGTCTTCACAGAAGATTAGGGTTGGAGAAGACCTCAAGAGGTCCTCAAGTCCAAAGCAGGACCAACCCCAACTCAATCATCCCAGCCAGGGCTTGGTCAAGTTGGGACTTCACAACCTCTACGGATAGAGATTCCACCCCCTCCCTAGGGAACCCATCCCAGTGCTTCCCCACCCTCCTCGGGAAATCGTTTTTCCTCATCTCCAACCTCGACCTCCCCCACTGCAGCTTGAGACCGTTGCTCCTTGTTCTGCCATCTGAGAACAGCCGCTCTCCGTCCTCTTTGGATCAGGGAGTCGAAGGCTGCTCTCAAATCCCCCCTCACTCTTCTCTTCTGTAGACTAAATCCAAATCCCTCAGCCTCTCCTCATAGGTCATGAGCTCCAGCTCTCGAATCATTTTGGTCGCCCTCCGTTGGACTCTCCCCATTTTCCAGATGTGACCTCCCCAGAGCCGAATAAAGGGGAATAATCACTTCTCTAGATCTGCTGGCAATGCTCCTCCTAATGCACCCTAATATGCCGTTAGCCTTCTTGGCTACAAGGACGCCTTGTTGACTCTCATCCAGCTTCTCCTCCACTGTAATCCCCAGGGCGTTTTCTGAAGAACTACTACTTAGCCAGTCGGTCCCCAGCCTGTAACAATGCTTGGGATTCTTCCGTCCCAAGTGAAGGACTCTGCGTTTGTCCTTGTTGAACCTCATCCGATTTCTTTTGGCCCAATCCTTCAATGTGTCTAGGTCACTCTGGACCCGATCCCTGCCCTCCAACGTATCTACCTCTCCCCCTAGCTTAGAGTCATCCGCAAACATGCCAAGAGTGCAATCCATCCCCTCATTCAAGTCATCAATAAAGATGTTGAACAAAACCGGCCCTAGAACCGATCTTTGGGGCAATGCGCTTGATACCGACCTCCAACTTAACATCGAGCCGTTGATCACGAGCCGTTGATCTCTGACCAGGGCTTCCCTCCTCCTCGGATGGCGGTCAGGCCACCAAATCTGACACCTCCGCATCCTTGTCTGACCTCCCCGCAGGATGGGAGAGGGGAATCCACTCTTGGGCTCCCTTCCTGGCTGTGTCTCGCAACGTGTCGGAGATGTACATCAGGTGCAGATGAGACCCACCAAGTGAGCCACCTCTGGGACAGGGTGCTACGCTCATCCCAGGATGGGAGTTGCTGGAGAGGGGCAAACATGAACCCAATACGGGCAACGGTTACTAAGGGAGTACTAGAAACACAGGTGCTATTCTAGTGTTCCGTACAGCACTCGGGGAAACGAGGGGACTTCACGCAGCGCCCAGTCAACCTGTGGAACTCCTCGCCAGAGGATGGGGTGAAGGCCAGGACTTCAGCAGGGCTCCAACAAGAGCTAGATCAATTCATGGAGAAGAGGTCCACCAAGACTTATAGCCAGCATGGTTAGGAATGGTGTCCCTAGCCTCTGTTTGTCTGGGAATGGGTAACGGGAGGGATCACTTGATGATTCCCTGTTGTGGTCACTCCTTCTGGCCACCTGGCACTGGCTGCTGTCGGCAGACAGGACACTGGGCTAGATGGACCTTTGGTCTCACCCAATATGGCCACTCTTACGACTTCCTACTCTCCCATAACTCCAGCAGCTGGGATGTGGTCCATCCTCTGTCGTCCGTTCCAGGGGACCGTGCCCAACTCCCGGAGGCACAAGAGGGTGGCCACTCACCTTGCTGTACAGCACGTCCAGCCAATAGTCGGCCACCTTGGCCACCGAGGCGTAGACCTCCTCCAGCGTGGTGCCCTTGAGGAAGGCCTCGAACACGGATGACTGGAAGATCTTCACCAGCTGCAGCTCCCCGCGCCGCTTCACCTCGAAGCCTTTCAGCTCCGCCAAGGACCCGTCCTCGTTGAACACGGCGTACCTGGGAGACAGCACCCATCAGAGGCGGGCCTGGAGTTGGAGGACATGGCCTTGCTAGGTTCTTCTCACCTAGGCCTCACCAAGTTCTTGGACTCCCCAGCGACTAAGGGATAAAGCCAGCGGTAGGCAATCATTTTTGCCCGGGGGCCACTTCAAAAATGCGTGAAGTAGCCCCGGGCCACACCGGAAGGGGCGGGGCCTAAACAGGAAGGGGGCGGGGCTGCCTTCAAAGCACCACATGCTGCTGGCAGGGCGGGAGGAGGGTTCGCGCCCTGCCCCGCCCCCAGGCCTTAATTGGTCTGGGGGTGGAGGAGCAGCAGGCCCCCCCGCTCCCTGGCCCGGATCCGGCCCCCCGCTCGCTGGCCCGGATCCGCCCCGCCGCTGGCCCGGATCCGGCCATCCCTGTGTTCAGCTCAGGTAGCTAGCAAAGCCACAGGCAAGAAGCCAGAGAACCAATGGGTATCCGGTGTTGAAATCCGAGTTGGATACAGGTTCCCTGCCTGCTTTCTTTGTGTGGGAGAGAGAAACCAAGGAGTTGAGAGAGACAGAATGATTTGAACCCAGACAGGACTACCGTGCCTCCAAGGAATTCGGGGCATGGAAGTGGACTGAACCAAGAGAAAATCAGAAATAAATAACGGGGAAAAGTGAATCCAGTCGCCTTCGTGGTAATTTTTCTTTATTTTGTGGTTTGGTCTGAACTTCTCTGTGTGTGATTCTACATCTCTCCTCCACAATCACCATCTAAGCCTTATGCCAGAGATTTTTCTCTGTTTTAATTGGTTTTCCTTAATTGCTCAGTAACATCTCGCAACCAAATCGGCTCTCTCAAATCTCTCTTTTGGTTTGGAATAAAATAAATCAATTGCTCTCTTTTAAGGTGAGGGTTTGCTTCTTGTGTCCTGGAAGGACGGACGGACGGACGGACGCACGTACGTGTGGGGAGAGATTGGCTACCAGAGACTGCAACTTGTTTTTCTCTTCTCTGTTTTCAAGCACGTTAGGGGCAAAAGAGATCGGAGTACCCCGGGGGTGACTTTAAAGTGTTTCTCGCCTCCCTGCTCCGGTTTTAGGGATAAAAAGCACTTGATAGGGGCAGCAAATTCTGAAGAGGAAGTTTTTAATAACCAGTGTCTGTAGAGGCAAAGTTTTTTTTTCCTCTTTTCGAGCCCCCATCTTCTCCATGCGGACGAGTGGGGAACGGCCCTGACTGGCCATGGTGCCCACCCGGGTCAGCAACCGCACCCACTTGCCCCCGTCCCGCAGCCATTTTCAGATCAAAGCAGAAGTCAATGTAACAGCGCCCATACTGAAAGCGGGAAGGAGAAAAACCCCACGCCCAGAAGAGGGGGACAGAAGGTTTCTCAGCAGAAACGAGCCGGCTGAGGGGAACCACAGAAGACCTCTGAAGCACAGGAGTTCGGGCGAGAAATAACGCCGTTATGAAAGAGTCAAGAAGGGGACGACGGTGGTTTGGAGGACGACGGTGGACACCTCAAGACAGAGGACGACGGTAGTTTGGAGGATGACGGTGGACACCTCAAGGCAGAGGACAACGGTGGACACCTCAAGGCAGAGGACAATGATGGTTTGGAGGACGACGGTGGACACCTCAAGACAGAGGACGATAGTGGACACCTCAAGACAGAGGATGACGGTTGTTTGGAGGACCACGGTGGACATCTCAAGACAGAGGACAACAACGGTGGACATCTCAAGACAGAGGACAACAACGGTGGTTTGGAGGACGATAATGGACACCTCAAGAAAAGCATTTTCCATGGTGATACCTACCAGAGGGCCAGGAACTAGGAAGAAAGGATGAGCAAGGAAACGTTGGATGAAGAAAGACGCAGAAGACTAACAAAGCCAGGAAGCTGGCATAAGACAGAGCGGTGGAAAGATTTCCCGAGTCCCGTGCAGCGCTGAGCAATGACCAGCCACGGCCCGGCTCGCCTCATGCTCCTGTCAACAAACAGCCAAGGTGCCTCCCTTGCGATCCCGCAGAGACACTCACCGTTTCTTCAGCTTCTTGCCCTCCTCCTTGGAGGCGGGGAGAATCATGGCCAGGTAGGGCCCATCCACTTCAAAGAAGATGCTGTTCTCGGAGCGGGTCACGTAGGTGAGCGTCGCCGGGTCAGCCAGCTCCTGGTACTGATCGTTCGTGAAGCCTTCCTGCCAACACAGCGCCATAGGCCCTCGTCACTGCAGACCCGGCCTGGCGAACCACCGGGCGCACGGTTCAGACCAGAGACGAGGGGAGCAGAGGACTTGTTAAAGCAAGGCCAAGATCATTCTCGGCTTTGGGAGAGCAGGTCCACTGGAGTCCTCCACTGGTCCTCCCCCGGCCATTCCTCCCTTACCTTCACCAGGATGTTCAGCATGGCGCCGGGATAGGAGATGGTCACCTTGGGCTTCTTGGCGTTGGTCGACTTGATGACGAAGTTTTCTGGGAAGGTGTTGGGGAGGACGCACCAGATTCCGTCCGTGTCCAGCTCCAGCGGTCTCCTAGGAAGGGAAAGCACATCGTGGAAGACACAACACGGGCCTGGCCGATCTGAAGAGCAGGCCCAGCCAACGTGGAGGCACCTACATGTGGTAGAACCTCTGTGCCCATCTGCCATCCACAAGCCCTCATGCCATGTGGCCTGCAGTCAAACCCGCCCTTCCGCAGCCCCCCGCCTGGGGGTCATAAATCCCCTCCGGCACTTACCCAATCTGCTCAATCAGCTCCCTGGCTTGTGTGATGATGTTTGCACCAGTGAAGCAGACGATGCCGGCCATCTCCATGGAATACCAACGGGCCCTGTCGGCGAGAGGGGCCAGGTTTGAACTGGGGCCAACCAAAGGGCATAGCCAGCAGCCCCAGAAGGGCAGGTCGAAGAGCAAGAGTGTGGCCCCTGGAAGGTCAAAACTCCTATCCCCTTCCCCGGGACCAGGCTGTGGGGCCTTCCTCTCAGTTGGCCTCTTGGTGCCACCACAGCAATGCCAACATGGCTCGTGGGGCCTTCTTCTCAGTTGGCCTCTTGGTGCCACCATAGCAACGCCAATACGGCCTTCCTCTCAGGTGGCCTCTTGGTGCCACCACAGCAATGCCAACATGGCCCGTGGGGCCTTCCTCTCAGTTGGCCTCTTGGGGCCACCATAGCAACACCAATACGGCCCATGAGGGCTTCCTCTCAGTTGGCCTCTTGGGGCCACCACAGCAATGCCAATACGGCGCGTGGGGACACCATAGCAACACCAATACGGCCCGTGGGGCCTTCCTCTCAGGTGGTCACTTGGTGCCACCATACCAACACCAGTATGGCTCCCTGGGACCAGGCCGTAAGGGCTTCCTCTCAGTTGGCCTCTCGGGGCCACCATAGCAACGCCTGACAGTGTGTGTGTGTGTGGGGTGCGCAGGGATCCCTCTGTCACCCACAGGCCCGGGGACCAGCTGGACGAAGGTGCAGAATCCCCGGGGCGACCCGTGTCCGGCACCCACCCTTTGCGCATGACGTAGCCGTAGAAAGAGTTGAGGATGCACTTGTGCGCCAGCTGCAGGGAGTCGTAGAGGATCTCCATGTTCTTGCAGCGCTTCACTTCCGAGGCATCTCCCGACTCAACGGCCGCGGCGAGCTTCTTCTTCCATACCTGGGAGGAGAGAGCGCCACACGGGTCGGCGTGGCATATCAACCCGCCTCCCTTCACCTAGGCCGAAGGAGCAAGACCTCACAGAACATCAGAACTGGGAGGGACCTCGGGAGGTCATCAAGTCCAGTCCCCTGCCCTCCCAGCAGGACCCAGCGACATCTAGACCATCCCTGATCGATGCCTATCCAGTATCTCCAGGGGTGGAGACTCCGCAACCTCCCTGGGCAATTTATTCCAGTGTTGAACCACCCAGAGAGTTAGGAAGCTTTTCCTAATGTCCTACCTAAACTTCGCTCGAAGCAATGGGCTTAAATTGCAGCTTGGCCTATCCTCAGAGGCCAAGGAGAACACTTTTTCTCCCTCCTTGTAACGTCTGCAAGTTTGCAGCTGACACTAAGCTAGGGGGAGAGGTAGATACACTGGAGGGCAGGGATCGGGTCCAGAGTGACTTAGGATGTGTCTAGACTAGAGGCTTTTGTCGACAAAAGTGGTCTTTTGTCGACAAAACTATACCTGCGTCTACATTACCACCGAGTTCTGTCGACATAACGTCAACAGAACTCGGCAGCTTTGTTGACGGCGGTAAACCTCATTCGACGAGGAATAACGCCTTTTGTCGACAGTTCTGTCGACGGAAGGCGTTATTGCATCTACACTGTCCTTTGCGTCTACACTCTCATGTCGACAAAGCGGCTTTGTCGACACAACTGGATGCAGTCTAGATGCTCTTTGTCGACAGTATCTGTCAAAGCCTCTGTCGACAAAAGCCTGTTGTCTACACGTACCCATAGACACGCCGGAGGATTGGGCCGAAAGAAATGGGATGAGGTTCAACAAGGACAAGCGCAGAGTCTTGCACTTGGGACGGAAGAATCCCAAGCGTTGTTACAGGCTGGGGACCGACTGGCTAAGTAGCAGTTGTGTAGAAAAGGACCTGGGGATTACAGTGGATGAGAAGCTGGATATGTGTCAACAGTGTGCCCTTGTAGCCAAGAAGGGTCATGGCAGATTAGGTTGCATTAGGTGGAGCATTGCCAGCAGATCCAGAGAAGTGATTATTCCCCTTTATTCGGCTCTGGGAGGCCACACCTGGAGTATTGTGTCCAGTTCTGGGCCCCCACTACAGAAAGGATGTGGACACATCGAAGAGGGTCCAGCGGAGGGTGACCAAAATGATTCGGGGGCTGGAGCACACGACCTACGACGAGAAGCTGAGGGATTTGGGCTTGTTTAGTCTATAGAAGAGAAGAGCGAGGGGGGATTTGAGAGCAGCCTTCAACTCCCTGAAGGGAGGTCCCAACAGGATGGAGAGAGGCTGTTCTAAGGGGTGGCAGAACAAGGGGCAACGTTGCAGTGGGGGAGGTTGAAGTTGGATCTTAGGAAAAACAATTTCTCTAGGCGGATGGTGAAGCACTGGAATGGGTTCCTTAGGGAGGAGGTGGAATCTCCATCCCTAGAGGTGTTTAAGTCCTGGTTTGACCAAGCCCTGGCTGGGAAGATTTAGTTGGGGCTGGTCTTGCTTTGGGCAGAGGGCTGGACTAGATGACACCTGAGGTCTCTTCCAGCCCTGGGATTCTATGATTCTTTCAGGTACTTGAAAGCTGCTATTCTGTCCCCTCGCCTTCTTCTCTTTTCCAACCTAAACAAGCCCAATTTCTTCCATTTTCCCTCATGTCGTCTAGACCAATGGTTCCCCAACTTTTCGGCATCACGCCCCCTTTTTGAGAAACCCTCAGGCCGCGCCCCCCCCCAAAATAGCAGCCAAACTTGAACAAAAAAACCAAAACACACAAAAAAAAGCAAGTGACTGGGGCCGAAAAACAGACCAGTGTTTAAAAAAAAAAAAAAAAAAAAAAAAAAAGTTGCCCTTTTAAGAGCAGAGCAGGCATTGCCCTTTTAAGGCAGCCATTTTTAAGTCTGCCTGGGATGCTCCATCCTCCCTCCGCCCCAGCCAGCCTGAGCTGCGTGTGTTCCGGCGGACATCCAAGCCAGGAAAAACAGAAAAAACAAACATTTCATATGGTATTTTCTGAATTTTTTTACCGGACAGATGGGGCTTTTTCTTGGGGGAGGGCTGGGTCACCTCACGCCCACCGTGGAATTTCTTCACGCCTTCCCCCCCACCCAGTTTGGGAACCTATGGTCTAGACCTTTCATCATTTTGATTGCTCTTCTCTTGACCTTCTCTAATTTCTCCACCTCGTCCGTGAAATGTGGGGCCCACAACTGGACACAAAACTCCAATTGAGGCCTAATCGGCGCAGAGCCGAGCGGAAGAATGACTTCTCGTGTCTTGCTCACCACACGCCTGCAAATGCCTCCCCGACTCATGTTTGTTTTCGCAACGGCATCGCCCTGTTGACTCATATTTAGCTTGTGGTCCGCTCTCCCCAGATCTCTTTCTGCAGGGCTCCTTCCTAGACAGTCGCTTCCCGTTCTGTAGGTGGGATGCGGATTGTCCCTTCCGAAGCGGAGAACTTTGCATTTGTCTAGGGTAGAGGGATCCAAGCGCCGTACCTTGTGCAGCCCTTTAAATTCGTAGCGCCGGTCCCGGAAGGCCCGCACCGTGTCCACGTAGAAGGAGTTCTCCCGCTGGCAGATGGTGGTGACGCGTTCCTCCACCTTGGTGACGTGCAGTTTCTTGTAAGCCTTGCGGCAGTAATCTGCGCCAGAGAGATACAGCTGTTCTACCCACACCCCCAGGCTCTGCCGGCAGCCCCAGCATGGGGGCTGCGTTGGCCCCACAGCGCCTCATAGGCAGTAAGAACACACACACGTTACTGGCCAACATTAGGTTTCAGAGTGAACGCCTAAATTAAAAACCATTTTTTTTTTAAATGGGGAACACCAAGGATTTTTTTTTTTTGGTCAACAAAAAGAGGCTTGTCCCTTTAAGGGGAGCCATTTCGAATTCTGTTCTCTCCGTGGCACACCTCCAACTGCCTCGTGGCACACCGGTGTGCCACAGAACACACTAAGAAACGCTGGCGTTAGGCCGACCCGCCCGCATTCTCCACCAATTAGAGCAGGGAGCTGTGCCTTGAGGGCGTGGTTCACAACGTAAAGGGGTTGAAACTCCGTGCCAAGCGCCCAAATGCTGGGGGGCCCCCCTGAAGACGCTGGCGCAACCATGCCCGTCTGTGCCCCGCGCCTTGAAGCGGGCTCTCACCTGCCAGGCGCTTCTTCTCAAACTTGGCCTGCTCTTCGCGGGACAGCTCGTGAAAGGCCCGGGGGCGGGCCGTCTGGGTAGAGCGGCGGCAGCTTCTCTGACTCCAGCTGCTGCTGGATGCGGTGGTACTCGCTGCGGCTGGCGGGCACTGCAAGGGAAGGGCAGCCGTGAGCGCGCCGGGGCAGGAGGCGGGGAATGACCGCTCGAGGCCGGCACGGCGACACTCACTGAATTCCCCTCGCCACTGCCAGGTCATCCGGCGCTGGCAATTGGCGCCCGGCTTGTTAAAATCGCAGGCAGCACACGTGGCCTCGTCCACCATCGCCGAAGGCTGGAGAGGGAGGGAGACAGAGAAAGATCAGAGAACCGGGCCTGCGTCTAACTTTGCAGCCTAGACCGCTAGCAGCTTCAGTCCTCTGTCCCCTTAGAGACATCTCTCCTTTTATAGCAACACCAAGACACTGTTGACATTAACATCCAACATTAGGTTTCAGAGTTAACGTCCATCCAGCCAACAATAGGTTTCAGAGTTAACACCCAATATGAGATATAGGCTGTTGACACTGTTTTATAGCAAGCCCTTCCAAACATCCGCCTCGACCTCAGGGCCCCGCCCTCCTGGCCCGCTACGCACCTGCAGCCTGTTTGTCAGGATGATATTGGGGTACATGGCCCCCACGTCTAGATGGTAGATGAGGGGACACTCAATCCGGTTTGGGATGTCCTTCAAGGAGCTCAGCTTGGCCTTGATTTCATCACACACCTACGGGGAGGGGAGAGAGGAAGAGGCCAGACAGGAGCGGAATGGGGTCACGCCACCTTCCCGTGACCACAGAGCACCCAAGGACCCGGCCTACGAGCCCATGGAAGAGGACGCTTAGAGTGAGCTTCAGTAGACGCGATACCCCCTCGCCTCCATCTCAGATGACCACTTCTGAGGTCGAGTGTGGGACACAACAGCAGCGGGGCCAGGACTCATAGACTTTAAGGTCAGAAGGGACCATTATGATCATCTAGTCTGACCCCCTGCACAATGCAGGCCACAGAATCTCACCCACCCTCTCCTAGAATAATCCTCTCACCTATATCTCAGATATTGAAGCCTTCAAATAGTTCGAAGACCCCAAGATGCAGAGAATCCTCCAGCTGTGATCTGTACCCCATGCTACAGAGGAAGGCGAAAAACCTCCAGGGCCTCTGCCAATCTACCCTGGAGGAAAATTCCTTCCCGACCCCAAATATGGCGATCAGCTAAACCCTGAGCATGTGGGCAAGACTCACCAGCCAGACACCCAGAAAGTTCTCTATAGCAACTCCTATCATCCCTCCATTGACCTATTTACCACTGATAATGAATGGTCAATTAGTTACCAAGATCATGTTATCTCATCAAACCATCCCCTTCATAAACCCATCTAGTTTAATCTTGAAGCCAGATAGATCTTTTGCCCCCACTACTTCCCTTGGAAGGCCGTTCCAGAACCTCACTCCTCTAATGGTTAGAAACCTTCGTCTGATCTCAAGTCTAAACTTCCTACTAGCCAGCTTATATCCATTTGTTCGTGTGTCCACATTGGTATTAAGCTTAAATAATTCCTCTCCCTCCTGGTATTTATCCTCTAAAATATTTAAAGAGTGCAATCATGTCCCCTCAGCCTTCTTTTGGTTAAGGTAAACAAGCCAAGCTCCTTGAGTCTCCTTTCATAAGACAGGTTTTCCATTCCTCGGATTATCCTAGTGGCCCTTCTTTGTACCTGTTCTAGTTTGAATTCATCCTTCTTAAACATGGGAGACCAGAACTGCACACAGTATTCCAAATGGGGGTCTCACCAATGCCTTGTATAACGGCACTAACACCTCCTTATCCCTACTGGAAATACCTGCCTAATACATCCCAAGACCGTATTAGCCTTTTCACGGCCATGTCACAATGGCGGCTCATAGTCATCCTATAATCAACCAGGACTCGAGGTCCTTCTCCTCCTCCGTTACTTCCAACTGATGTGTCCCCAGCTTATAACTAAAATTCTTGTTATTCATCCCTAAATGCATAACCTTACACTTCTCACTATTAAATTTCATCCTATTGCTATCACTCCAATTTACAAGGTCATCCAGATCTTCCTGTATAATATCCCGATCCTTTTCTGAATTGGCAATACCTCCCAACTTTGTGTCATCCATAAATTTTATCAGGACACTTCCACTTTTGGTGCCAAGGTCAGCAATAAAAGATTAAATAAAATTGGCCCCAAAACTGATCCCTGAGGAACTCCGCTAGTAACCTTCCTCCAACCTGACAGTTCACCTTTCAATATGACCCGCTGTAGTCTCCCCTTTAACCAGTTGCTTATCCACCTCTCAACTTTCATATTAATCCCTATTTTTCCAATTTAACCAATAATTCCCCATGTGGTACTGTATCAAATGCCTTACTAAAGTCGAGGTAGATTAGATCCACTGCATTTCCTTTATCTAAAAAATCTGATACTTTCTCAAAAAAGGAGATCAGGTTGGTTTGGCACGATCTACCTTTTGTAAAACCATGTTGTAATTTGTCCCAATTGCCTCAATGTCTCTAACTACTTTCTCCTTCAAAATTTTTTCCAAGATCTTGCATACTACAGATGTCAAACTAACAGGCCTGTAGTTACCCGGGTCGCTTTTTTCCCCCTTTCTTAAAAATAGGAACTATATTAGCAATTCTCCAGTCAAATGGTACAACCCGAGTTTAGAGATTTATTAAAAATTTTTGCTAATGGACTTGCAATTTCATGTGCCAGTTCCTTTAATATTCTTGGATGAAGATTATCTGGGCCTCCCGATTTACTCCCATTAAGCTGTTCAAGTTTGGCTTTTACCTCGGATATGGTAATATCTACCTCCATATCCTTCGTCCCATTTGTTATGTTACCATTATCCCTAAGCTCTTCATTAGCCTCATTAAAGACTGAAGCAAAGTATTTGTTTAGATATTGGGCCATTCCTAGATTATCCTTAACAATTAGCGGTCCTCCTACTTCTTTTTTGGTTTTTTTCCTATTTATATGGCTATAAAACCTTTTACTATTGGTTTTAATTCCCTTTGCAAGGTCCAACTCTACCTGACTTTTAGCCTCTCTCACTTTGTCCCTACATGCTCGAACCTCAATAAGGTAGCTTTCTTTACTGATCCCTCCCGTCTTCCACTCCTTGTATGCTTTCTGCTTTTTCTTAATCACCTCTCTGAGATGCTTGCTCATCCAGGACGGGAAGAGGCGAACTCAAGACCGAAAGGGGGAGCTAACACACCTCCTGAAGATGCGCTTGAGAGAGCAACTTCAAGCGCTACCTCCTATGGGGACCAAGCGGGGCCCCGCCCCACCCAGAAGCAAGGCTAGGCCCGAGTTACCTCCTGGAAGTTGGTGACCTGATCCAACGGCAAGCCCTCCTCCTCCTCGATAGCATGTCGCAGGGTCTTCTCCACGCGCTGCAGCAGGAAGTCGAAGGCAGCGGGATTCTGGGGGGTGTGTGGGAAGGGATAGGGTAACAATGAGGCCATCTCCACCTCTTCTCACCCAACCTCCTTCCTTGGTTGGTGTGGACGTGGCTATGGAGCTGTAGATGGGCCTAGAACATGAGAGGGCATCCCTACGACACGCCACTCTCCGTACTGACCTACAATTCACTCTACAAGGCATCTCCCTTCCTTGGCTAAGACATGCACTACCTATGAGGAGGAGAACAGAATCCTAGAACACTAGAACAGGAAGGAACCTTGAGAGGTTACCAAGTCCCGTCCCCTGCCCTCCTGGCAGGACCAAGCCCCATCTAGACCATCCCTGGTAGATGTCTACAGAATCAAAGAACTGGAAGGGACCTCAAGAGCGGTCATCAAGTCCCGTCCCCTGCCCTCCTGGCAGGACCAAGACCATCTAGACCATCCCTGGTAGATGTCTATGGAATCATAGAACTGGAAGGAACCTCAGGAGGTCATCAAGTCCAGTCCCCTGCTTAACAGCAGGACCAAGCACCATCTAGACCATCCCTGGTAGATGTCTATAGAATCATAGAACTGGAAGGGACGTTGAGAGGTCATCAAGTCCCGTCCCCTACACTCCTGGCAGGACAAAGACCATCTAGACCATCCCTGGTAGATGTCTATGGAATCATAGAACTGGAAGGGACCTCAGGTGGTCATCAAGTCCAGTCCCCTGCCCCTCACAGCAGGACTGAGCATCGTCTAGACCAGGGGTTCTCAAACTTGGTGATACCGCGACCCCACTAAGTTGCTTGCAACCTCCCAGGGGGGTTGGGACCCACAGTTTGAGAAACGCGGGTCTAGACCATCCCTGGTAGATGTCTGCAGAATCACAGGACACTAGAACTGGAAGGGACCTCGAGAGGTCAAGTCCAGTCCCCTGCCCTCCCGGCAGGACCAAGCACCATCTAGACTATCCCTGGTAGATGTCTACAGAATCATAGAACTGGAAAAGACCTCAAGAGGTCATCATGTCCAGTCCCCTGCCCTCACGGCAGGACTAAGCACCATCTAGACGAGTGTTTCTCAACTTTTTTTGAAAAAGGAGTACTTCATACAAAAAAAAAAAAAAAAAATTATAAGTACCCCTAGTACCTACAGTTTTCAGACACACAACATTTTTTTCTACCGTTGCAACACATTTGTTTAAACAACTTCATCGTAGCCGGGCGGGCGATGAAATTTTGAGGTGTAAAAAGTACTAAAATAATAAAACGTTGTAAAATGTAAAACAAAAAGTCAGTTTTCTCCAAATTTCAGTTGTGGTGACGTACCCCCCCAGACTTCTCTCGAGTACCCTTAAGGGTATTCGTACCACTGGTTGAGAAACACTGGTCTAGACCAACCCTGGTTGATGTCTATCCACCCTGCTCTTCAATATCTCCAGCAATGGAGTTTCCACAACCTCCCTCGGCAACTTACTCCCGTTTTTCACCACCCGGATAGATAGAAATTTCTTCCTAACGTCCAACCTAAATGTCCCTTGTTGCCATTTCAGCCCGATGCTTCTTGTCCTACCCTCAGAGGCCCAGAACAATTTTTCCTCCTTGTGAACCCTCGTAGGTACAGGTAGTCCCCGACTTACGAACGCATCGACGTTCGACCACCCGCACTTACGACCCACCTCCCACATAGCCGGTCCCTGACGTACGAACAGCGATCCGCACTTACGAACAGCGCGGTGTCCCATTTCAACGAATGGAGTCCGACTCACGAACAGACCGCGTTACGACCAAGCGTTTGGTACGCAACTCGTTCATCAGGCGGGGACTCTCTGTACTTGAAAACGGCTCTCACGTCCCAGCGTCTAGCTCAGTGTTTCTTAAACGTTTTAAGACCGAGGCACACCAAACAATTTTTTTTTTTTTACGCAGAACACCAAGGATTTTTTGCTGAGCCCCTCAAAAAAAAAAAAAAAAAAAAAAAAATCGCCTGCCCCTTTAAGGGCAGCCATTTTGAACTCTGTTCTCCGGGGAACACCTCCAACTGCCTCGCGGCACAGAACACAGTTTAAGAAACACTGATCTAGCTGCACCGAAGGGGATGGGGGCTTCTCTTCCCCCAACGAGGCCAGCTGGAAAGCCACACCCCCCCGGGGCACGCATTCGGGACTCCCGGTAGGGCGTGGAGGAGGACAGGAGGTTGTGTGGGGTGCTGAGGGGACAGGAAGACAGGCCCTGCCCAGAGTGGCCGACTGTAGGGCTCACTCCGATGCTGTGAGTTCCCCGAATCCTGACACTCCCTTTGGGTTGGTTCGGTCTCCGTTCCATTCCTAACACGGCTTTTCGGCTACGTCTGGATTCCGGCGCCCAGGTCCGCAAGATCCCAGCCCAACCGAAAATTAAGGAGAAAGGACCGACTACACCCCACCGCCCCCCGGAGACGGGGAGAGCACGTCCTGGCGCGCACCATTTTAAAGCGGCAGGGGATGTCGCTGCGGAAAACCCCCGACTCCAGCGCCTCCACGTGGCCGCCCACGTAGGTCTCCGAGTCCAGCACGTGCCCGTCCTCCGTGAGCTTGTTGAACTCCTGCTCCTGCTTGTTGGGGGAAGACGATGTTGGCGTGGTAGGCTTGCACCATGAGCAGCGCCTCGCACAGCGTCCCGGAGCCTTTCCGGAGCACCTTGCGGGGGGGGCAGAGAGACAGGCAAAATCGACACAGGGGCGGTGGCATGCGTGCGAACGTGCCTGCGCCGCGTTTCCCTGTGTCACCGGGGCTCGTGCGAGGGGGGAGACATCACAACTGCCTGCGTCACCAGTATTAGTGCAAGGGGGGGGAAAAACGTCCTCACAACTGGCAGCACAAGCAGCTTCCCTCGGGGTAAAGGGCAAAACCCTGCCAGCTGAAGACTGATCTCCAGGTCTCTTGGGCACCCCTCATCCCTCTCGTTTTGGCCATCCGCGCACGGAATAAATTTTGATGCGCGCACCACGGCGCACACGGACGTGCACCACCCATCGAAGCACAGCTACGGAAACTCTACCAATCAGCCGGGCGGCACCTGAATCTCTCCTGGGTGGCTGCCCTGCCAGCTGGAGACCAGTCAGCAGGTCTCCTGGATGCCCACAACCAATGTTCCCTCTCGTTTTTGCCATCCGCGTGCAGAATAAATTTTGTTGTGTGCACCAAGACGCCCACTGAAGTGCACCACCCATAGAAACACAGCTACCAATCAGCCGGGTGGCACCTGAATCTCTCCTGGGCGCCCACTACCAATGCCCCCACTCATTAGTGCTGTCTGTGTGCGGAATAAATTTTGTTGCATGCACCAAGGTGCAGGCAGAAGCGCACCACCCATAGAAACACAGCTGTAGGCACTCTCCTAATCAACCGCCCCGCCAGCTGGAGACCCTTCTGCAGGACTCCTGGGCGCCCACCATCAATGTGCCCTCTCGTTTTTGCCACCAGTGTGCAGAATAAATTTGGTTGCGTGCACCAACACATCCGTGGAAGTGCACCACCCATAGAAACAGCTGTGGGCATTCTACCAATCTCATCTTGGCGCCCAGCACCAATTACCCGTCTTTGCCATCTGTGTGCGGAATAAGTTTTGTTGTGTGCACAAGCTGCCTGCAGATGTGCACCACCCATAGAAATACAGCTATGGACACTATCAATGAGCCAGGGTGCACCTGAATCTCTCTTGGGGGGCTGCCCTGCCAGCTGGAGGCTGATCTGCAAGTCTCCTGGACGCCTACCACCAATGTGCCCTCTTGTTTTTGCCATCCATGTGCGGAATAAATGTTGGTGCGTGCACCACGGCGCACACGGAAGTGCACCACCCATAGAAACACAGCTATGGGCACTCTACCAATCAGCCGGGCAGCACCTGAATTTCTCCTGGGCGGCCACCCTGCCAGGTGGAGACCGATCTCCAGGTCTCTTGGGCACCCACCACCAATGTCCCCTTTTGTTTTTGGCCATCTGTGCACGGAATAAATTTTGTCGCGTGCACCAAGGCGCATGCAGAAGTGCACCACCATAGAAACACAGCTCTGGGCTCTCTACCAAACAGCCGGGCAGCACCTGAACCTCTCCTGGGCGGCCGCCCTAGCGCTCAGCAGAGCGGGAACGCCGCCCCCAACTCACCTCGTCGGGCTCCATGGGGATGATGGTGCACAGGGCGAAGATGAAGGGGTGCACATACTTCATGTACATGTAGTAGGTCGCGACAGCGTCCGACACCGAGTACGTGGCCAGGGTCTGCCGGGGGAACAGCCACCAGCCTGATTAATTCAGCGACGCTCCGGCCACGGAGCCTTCCCCGCCCCATCGGAGGTGGCCCCGTCGCCGCCGGAGGTGAACGACCGTGGAACTCGCCACGGCGCCCGGCCAGATCCCGCCCCGCTGGGTGAACTCAGCTCTCTTCCACGCCCCTTGCGTCAGCTGGTGGCGTTTATCCCGCCGAGCGACCGGCGATACCGCCCCGAGTCCCAGGCCTGTCTCCCGAGCCCGCCGAGCGTTACCTGGGGCTCTTCCGTCGCCATCCGGCACATCTCCTCGGGGTCCAGCTCCACCGGGTCGTAGCCCAGCTTGGCTTTGGCTGCCGCTTTGAGGTTGTGGCTTCCCACGGGCAGGTAGCTATCTCTCTTCACCCACCTGAGGAGAACAACCGTCAGGCCGGGCTGCGTTCGAAGCCACGAGCCGGCCCGGTCGCGGGAAACGGCGCGTCTGTCCCCAGCCCTCCGACTTTAAACCGCCCCCTCCTTTGCCCCAGAGCCAGGAGGGGGAGGGACGGGGCGCCCGGGTACCTCAGACAGTCCATGTGGATGCACTGCGAGGCTTTGTACTCCCCTTGGCTGTCCTTCTGGAACCCAATCTCGTTGTACATATTCAGCCCGTGCGCTGCTGCTCGGGTCTCCACAAATGGCCTGGGGAGGAAAGGGGAGATTAGTCGGGAGACACCACCGCCCCCCGGAGAAGGGCGCTCGGCGGGAGGAGACACCGGCCCCCGGAGAAGGGCGCTCGGCGGGAGGAGACACCGGCCCCCGGAGAAGGGCGCTCGGCGGGAGGAGACACCGGCCCCCGGAGAAGGGCGCTCGGCGGGAGGAGACACCGGCCCCCGGCCCCCGGCCCCCGGAGAAGGGCGCTCGGCGGGAAGAGACACCGGCCCCCGGCCCCCGGAGAAGGGCGCTCGGCGGGAAGAGACACTGACCCTCGGGAACAGGCACCGACCCCCGGAGAAGGGCGCTCGGCGGGAGGAGACACCGACCCTCGGGAACAGACACCAACCTTCGGCCCCGAGAAGGCACTCGGAGGGAGGAGACACCAACCCTCATCCCCTGGAGAACGGCTTTCAAACCTGGTGGGCTTTCCCGACACGGAAGTCAGAGCTCCTCCCAGTGCCCGCCCCTTCCCAGACATTGGGGCCTGGACTGCCCTCGGCACAGCGAGTCTCTGGGGGCAGGACTCCCCAGGGAAACGAAGGCAGGACACACAGCCATGTACCGGCTCCCGCCTGACTTCTGCCCTATGGCGTCCCCTTACCAGTCAAAGAAGTCCCCGTTGTACGTGACCATGATGGTGGGTTTGGTCTCCTGGACGTGCTCAAACCACCTCTGGATTAAGCGGGCCTGGATTTCGGAGAAAGGCAAGACCTGTGGCTACAACGTCACCTGCCCAATCCCGGCCCCGACCAGCTCGAGCACGACCACACGCCGGGAACAAAAGCGATTCAGGCGCCGTGATGACATTGTCCTGCCCAAAGGAAGCAGCCTGGTCCCTCCCGGCCGGCTTAGAGCCGGGAGGACGACAGGCAGCAAGATGGAGCTCGCCTGCCATCGAGAATCCGACTCACCTCGTCGGGCTCGTTAAAGACGCAAAAGGGCCCCTCGTACTCCGGCATGGGCGTAAACTCAAAATCTTCAATGTCCTCCGAGACGATCTCCCGGTTTGTGATCAGGTAGCCCTGGGAGGCGGCAAAGCAGAAGGGTTGGCGAACGGGTGCCGTGTCCTCAGAACAGCTCCGGCGCCCAGAGGTGGGGAGTCACCGGGGCCTGGATTTTGGGGAGTCACCGGGGTCTGGATCTTGGGGAGAGGAGGCCCAGAGACACGACAGGTTGGGAGGCAACATCTCCACCCTACCTGGCCATCAATCATGTAGGAGATCATCATGATCTGGTCCGTCTCCGCGTCGGGGAACTTCAGGGGCAGCTTGGTGGTTTCGATGTCAAAGGCCAGCACCACCGGGTCCTGAAAAAGACCCGAGCCGAGCAGATCAGCACGGGCGCCTGGCTCCGCGCAACACGGTTCCAGACGGGCCCATGTGGGCAGAGAAAACACGCGACGCGAATGACGTGAGGCAGAAAGACCGCTTGGCTCACGTCACCGCCTGGTCAAGCTAAGCAGCCTGTAGAAAGAGGAGGGTCTGAAACAGAAGTCCACGTAGCACAGGCCTGGTAGATGCGAGGCCTGAGGCCTAGATAGGTAGGTAGGAGGCGTAAGGGCTAGGTAGGAGGACTAGGGCCTTGGCAGGTAGGTAGGTAGGAGGCCTAGGTAGGTAGGTAGGACACCTGAGGCCTAGGTAGGAGGCCTTACACCTCAGGCCTAGGTAGGTGGGATGCCTGAGGTATAAGGCCTGAGGCATAAGACCTAGGTAGGTGGAAGGCTGGAGGCCTAGGTAGATAGGTAGGCTGGTAGGTAGGAGGCCTGAGGCCTAGGTAGGAAGGAGACCTGAGGCGTAAGGCCTAGGTGGGAGGCCTAGGTAGGTAGGCCTGAGTTAGGTAGATAGGTAGGAGGCATGAGGCCTAGGTAGGAGGCCTTACACCTCAGGCCTAGGTAGGAAGGAGGCCTAGGTAGGTAGACCTGAGGTCTTGGTTGGTAGGTAGGCTGGAGGCCTTGGTAGGTAGGTAGGCTGGTAGGTAGGAGGCCTGAGGCGTAAGGCCTAGGTAGGTAGGAGGCCTGAGGCGTAAGGCCTAGGTAGGAGGCCTAGGTAGGTAGGCCTGAGGTCTTGGTAGGTAGGTAGGCCGGCCTGAGGCCTAGGTAGGTGGGAGGCCTGAGGTGTGAGGCCTAGGTAGGTAACCTGAGGTCTTGGTTGGTAGGTAGGTAGGAGGCCTGAGGCCTACATAGGAGGCCTTACACCTCAGGCCTGGGTAGGTGGGAGGCCTGAGGTGTAAGGCCTAGGTAGGCCGGCCGGCAGGTAGACCTGAGGCATTGGTAGGTAGGTAGGCCCTGAGGTCTTGGTAGGTAGGTAGGAGGCCTGAGGCGTAAGGCCTAGGTAGGAGACCTTGGTAGGTAGGTAGGCTGGCCTGAGGCCTTGGTAGGTTTGTAGGTAGGCAGGTAGACCTGAGGCATTGGTAGGTAGGTAGGCCGGTAGGTAGGTAGGCCGGCCTGAGGCCTAGGTAGGTAGGTAGATAGGCAGGCAGGTAGGAGGCCTGAGGCGTAAGGCCTAGGTAGGAGGCCTAGGTAGGTAGGTAGGCAGGCCTGAGGCCCAGGGTAGGCAGGTAGGTGGGCGAAGGCCCAGGTAGGCAGGAGGCCTGGGTAGGTGAAGGCCAGCCTGAGGCCCAGGTAGGTAGGAGGCCTGAGGCGTAAGGCCTAGGTAGGAGGCCTAGGTAGGTAGGTAGGCAGGCTGAGGCCTAGGTAGGCCAGCCTGAGGCCTAGGTAGGTAGGTAGGAGGCCTGAGGCGTAAGGCCTAGGTAGGAGGCCTAGGTAGGTAGGAGGCCCAGCTACCAACACTCAAGACTTGGCTAATATGAAGCAAGCCGAGCTGCAAGCCGGAGGCAGGCCCTGCTCACGGAACCGGACACAAACAGGCCTGAGAGGGCAAACCCCGAATTGGCCACAGGCCCAGGTGTAGCCCAGTCACTGGTACTAGGTACCGGCTGGAAAACAGTCCTTGGGCATGGGTTGAAAGCACAGTCTGGAAGGATGGTACTACCCCCTCGTCAAAAAGGACCACCCGCTCCCTACAGGTAACAGGGACACACCGACCCACAATCAGGACGGGGTCTAACACAACAGCAGGCTGGACAGAGAGGGTGTAATCAAGTCACCAGGTGGTTTCTAGGCAACGTCAGAGGACGACACGGCAGGAGTAAGGTGTACCTTGTTTGTACCTGTACATAAGGTTGTATTTTGAAGGGGGTGTCTTTGTCCGGCTTAGTGGTAGGACCTCTGGTCCATTTTCGGGGGTGCATTCACATAGTGGTTCCGGGGTACATACACATAGTGGTTCGGTACAGTCTGACAGTTATCGTTGTACTTCGTTTGACAACACACCTGGCTGGGCGCCTTCGGTCCTGATTTGGTGGCCAATGGGGGGGCTCTCGGTGTCTGTCGCGTGGATGACTCCCACAAAGCCAACACAACACACAGGAGGAGCCCACCCACGCACAGCTGAACGGTTATCACCGACGGAGCAGGAGACCTGTCAGGTCTCCACAACGGTGACGACCGACTGCTCCAGAGCCCACCCCTGCACCATGGAGATTGTGAGCTGGTGGTAGGCGATGAGTCAGGGTTGGGAAAGGGCCACCATCTCCTGGGGGAAGCCAACTTCAAGCAGAGAATAACCAACCACACCCGGGCACCGAATAGCTTCCCTCCCCAATCGGGGTACTCACCGGTCGCTCCACCAGGTCATCTCGGCGGGTGATTTCCGGAGGGTACGTGATGCCCCGGTAGCGGACGTTGTACCAATGCGCCTGCCACAACGGGAGAGAATTAGGAGAAGCAAAATATCTCCATCGCCTCTACCCTCCTGGCCCGCCGGCTTCTTCACTCACCACATGGATCTTCAGGTCGATGGACAGACGGATGTGGTAGGGCACATCGTACTCCCGCATGTCCACTATGTTGTCCATCTGGTTGATGGTCTTCTTCGAGGGCCCCTCTTCATCCATGGTCAGGCTGCCACCGATCAGAGCGCTGAAAGGAGCGGGGAAAAGTATGGTCACAGGACAGGTCTTAGGCCCGGAAGAGAAGAAACAATGAAGCAGCAGCTCTAGGTAGCCGGTTGAAAAACGAAAGGACGTTTTTCTTCCTGCAGCGCATTGTTAACCTGCGGAACTCCTCGCCACAGGATGTGGGGAAGACCAGGGAAAGCATGGTCACAGGACAGGTCTTAGGCCCAGAAGAAACAATGAAGCAGCAGCTCTAGGAAGCCGGTTGAAAAACGAAAGGCCGTTTCCCCCCCCGCCTCAGCGCACCATTAACCTGTGGAGCTCCTCACCAGAGGATGTGGGGAAGACCAGGAAAAGCATGGTCACAGGACAGGTCTTAGGCCCGGAAGAGAAGAAACAATGAAGAAGCAGCTCTAGGAAGCAGGTTGAAAAACAAAAGGCCGTCCCCCCCTGCAGCGCACCGTTAACCTGAGGAACTCCTCGTCACAGGATGTGGGGAAGACCAGGGAAAGAGAAGAAACAGTTCCAGGGAGCAGGCTGAAAGGACAGGTCTTAGGCCCGGAAGAAACAATGAAGCAGCAGCTCTCGTAGCCGGTTGAAAAACGAAAGGCCGTCCCCGTCCCCAGCGCACCGTTAACCTGAGGAACTCCTCGTCACAGGATGTGGGGAAGACCAGGGAAAGCATGGTCACAGGACAGGTCTTAGGCCCGGAAGAAACAATGAAGCAGCAGCTCTAGGTAGCTGGTTGAAAAATGAAAGGCTGTTTTTCGTCCCACAGCGCACTGTTAACCTGCGGAACTCCTCGCCAGAGGACGTGGGGAAAACCAGATCTTTCACGGGGTTCAACCAAGAGCTAAATAGATTTGTGGCAGATTGGCCATGGATAGATCTTTCGCACCAACAGATGCGAGAGTAGGCACCGGTGACAACGCACCCCTCATAATCCAGGTTTTGAGGGTTCTTTGTGGTGCTCTCTCTCTGCGCATCCCCCCCGGCGCACACGTCTCACGCGCGAGAGATCTGCCACGCTGACCTTAGAGGGGGCTCTACATGGCCAAAGGAGAACTGGGAGGTTGACGGCGATCACCAGGGCCCGCGTCAGTCCCCGGTGTTCCCTCCCCGTGCGGGTAACTTTACAGAGGTCAGCTGAACTCTGGGCCAAGGAAACCCTTCCAGGGTTAGGTAGAGAAGCCTGGGTCACATGAAGAACATCTCACTAAGCACAGTAGAAGAACATCTACCTGGACAGCATGGTCGTGTAAGTGTCGCTCGCCTGGTCTCGTTCCCGGTTCTTCTTCACAGCAGGAGAGATCTCCCTCCGCACCTTCACCAGGTCATCCACCGTGTTGAAGGACAGTTTGATGTAGCTCCGCTTCAGGCCCACCAGATGATTGGGCTGCGAAGGGACAAGACCGACCAATGAGGAAAAAAAGAGCAGGACTAGGGGGGAGGGACCGTACCAGCGAGAAGCGACTGAGGAAGAACATAAGAACGGCCATACTGGGTCAGACCAAAGGTCCATCCAGCCCAGTACCCTGTCTGCCGACAGTGGCCAATGCCAGATGTCTCAGAGCGAGTGAATTCGAACAGGTAATGATCATGCGATCTCTCTCCTGCCATCCATCTCCACCCTCTGACGAATGGAGGCTACAGACACCGTTCCTTACCCATCCTAATAGCCATTCATGGACTTAACACCATGAATTTATCTAGCTCTTTTTAAAACCCTGTTCTAGCCTGAGCCTTCACAACCTCCTCTGGCAAGGAGTTCCACAGATTCATTTGAAGAACTTCCTTTTAATTCGTTTTAAACCTGCTGCCCGTTCGTTTCTTTTGGTGGCCCCGAGTTCTTATATGATGGGAATAAGTCAATAACTTTCTTTCTTCACCCTCTCCATATCACTCATGATTTTATAGACCTCTATCCTATCCCCTCTTCGTCTCCTCTTTTCCAAGCTGAAAAGTCCCGGTCTTTTTAATCTCTCCTCATATGGGACCCGTTCCAAACCCGAATCATTTTAGTTGCCCTTCTCTGAACCTTTTCCAATGCCACTCTCTCTTTGTGGCGATAAAACCCCATCTGTTCTTATATTCAAGATGTGGGTGAACCACGGATTTATATAACGGCAATAAGACATTCTCCGTCTTATTCTCGATCTCTTTTTTAATGATTCCTCACATCCTGTTTGCTTTTTGGATGGCCGCTGCACACTGCGTGGACGTCTTCAGAGAACGATCCACGATGACTCCAAGATCTCTTTCCTGATTAGCTGTAGCTAAATTAGCCCATCTTATTATACGTATAGTTGGGGTTCTTTTTTTCCCCAATGCGCATTACTTTACATTTATCCACATTAAAGGACTTGGACCAAGAAAGACCAGGAGATGGGGGCTAATTTAGCCACAACTCATCAGGAAAAAGATCTGGGCGTCATCATGGATAGTTCTCTGAAGACGTCCACGCCGTGGGCAGCGGCCGTCAAAAAAGCCAACAGGATGTGAGGAATCATTAACAAAGGGATCGAGAATAAGACAAAAGATCTTATTGCCTCTATCTAAAACCATTGGACGCCCACATCTTGAATCCGGCCTACAGATGTGGTTGCCTCATGTCCAAAAAGATATCCTGGCATTGGAAAAAGATTCAGACAAGGGCAACTAAAATAATTTGGGGTTTGGAACGGGTCCCATCTGAGGAGAGATTAAAGAGACGGGGACTTTTCAGCTTGGAAAAGAGGAAACTGAGGGGGGACAGGATAGAGGTCTATAAAATCATGAGTGGTGTGGACAAAGCGAATAAGGAAAAGTTATTGACTTGCTCCCATCATATAAGAACTCGGAGCCACCTAATGAAATTAATGGGCAGCAGGTTTAAAACAAATCATAGTGCATAGTCAACCTGTGGAACTCCTTGCCGGAGGATGTGGTGAAGGCTAAGACTTTACCAGGGTTCAAAGAAGAGCGAGATAGCCATTGATGGACCTCCGTGAATCTATTAGCCAGGATGGGCAGGAATGGTGTCCCTAGCTTCTGTTTGTCAGAGAATTGGTGGCAGCGGTGGGATTACTTGATGATTCCCTGGTTCCCTCTCTCTGGGGCATCTGACATTGGCCCCTGTCGGCAGACAGGACACTGGACTGGATGGACCTTTGGTCTGACCCAGTCTGGCCGTTCTTATGTGAGAAAGGACCACAGAGGAGGCTGAGACATTCGTGGCCAGGCTGAGGGGCAGGTGACTCACCAAGTCGAGATCCTCTTTGGGAACCGTTTCCAGCTTCGCAATTTTTCCTTGGTACTTCTTGGAGAGGAAGGAGGACACTTCTCGCTCGCAGCCCTGCCGAGAGACGGGCATGTCACTTTCCTTTAAGGCGCACGAGAAAGTAGGTACATTCAGAAGAGCGATTTCCCGGTCTCCTTTCAGCGGGACATACGCTCGCCCCGAACGAGGAGCCAGGCACCTGCACCGTAACTAGCGCCGCGGTGGATATTCTATCACGCCGATCAAAACGCTCCGCAGGGTCTTGAAGCATTTTTTAGCGACTAACGTTTTCGGATCTGCAGGAAGGTGGGCAGCCAATAATCTAAGGGCTGGAGCTGCTGAAATTCAAACAGTGCAAGCCTTCTGACGGTCAACATCCCACGTCAAACTATAGTAGGCCAATATCCCTCAATTTGGGTTTGGAAAGGGTCCCATATAAAGACGGGGACTTCTCAGCTTAAAAAAAGAGGAGACTAAGAGAGGATATGACAGAGGTCTATAAAATCAGGACTGATGCAGAAAAAGGGAATAATGGGAACAAGTAAATAACTTTCCCTAATATCAGACCTAAGGGTCCCCAAATGAAATCAATAGGCAGCAGGTTTCAAACCAACCAAAGAAAGTTCTCTCAGCGCACAACCTGTGGAACTCCTCGCCAGAGGATGTGCTGAAGGCTAGGACTTGGAAGAAGGTTCGAAAAAGAGCTAGATAGATTCATGGAGGTGAGGTCTATCAATGACTATTCGCCAGGACGGGTAGGAATGGGGTCCCTAGCCTCTGTCTGTCTGGAGGTGGGTGACAGGGGAGGGATCAAGTGTGGATTCCCTGTTCTGTTCCCTCCCTCTGGGGCACCTGGCATTGGCCGCTGTCGGCAGATAGGATCCTGGGCTGGATGGACCTTTAGTCTGACCCACTCTGGCCGTTCTTATGTTCTTAGCCTTCGCCGCATCCTCTGGCGAGGAGTTCCCCAGGTTGGCGGTGAGCTGCGTGAAGAAGAACACCCTTTGGTTTGTTTGCAACCTGCGGCCTATTCATTTCATTGGGTGACCCCTCGTTCTGATGTTATGGGAACAAGTCAATCACTTTTCCTTCTTCCCTTTCTCCACACTAGTCATGATTTTATAGACCTCGAGCCTATTCTCCCGGAGCCTCCTCTTTTCTAAGCCGAAAAGTCCCCGTCTCTTTACAATATAAGAACATACGAATGGCCGTATTGGTCCACTTAGCCCAGTATCCTGTCTTGCCGACAGTGGCCTAAGTGGACCTTTGGTCTGACCCAATACGGCCATTCGTTCTTCTTCACGCAGCGCACCGCCAACCTGGGGAACTCCTCGCCAGAGGATGCGGTGAAGGCTAAGAACATAAGAACGGCCAGAGCGGGTCAGACCAAAGGTCCATCCAGCCCAGGATCCTGGCTGCCGACAGCGGCCGATGCCAGGTGCCCCAGAGGGAGGGAACAGAACAGGGAATGATCACGTGATCTCTCTCCTGCCATCCAGCTGACAAACAAACAGAGGCTAAGGACACCATTCCTTACCCATCCATCCATCTCCACCCTCTGACAGACAGAGGCTAGGGACACCATCCCTTACCCATCCTGGCTAATAGCCTCCATGAATTCATCTAGTTCTCTCTTAAACCCTGTTATAGTCCGAGCCTTCACAACCTCCTCCGGCGAGGAGTTCCACAGGTTGACTGTGTGCCGTGTGAAGAACGTCCCTTTATTTGTTTGAAACCTGCTGCCCATTAGAGGCTAGGACTTGAACAGGGTTCAATAAAGAGCTAGATAGATTCATGGAGGTGAGGTCCATCAATGGCTATTCACCAGGGTGGGCAGGAACGGTGTCCCTTGCCTCTGTTGGTCTGGAGGTGGGTGACAGGAGAGGGATCACGTGAGGATTCCCTGTTGTGTTCCCTCCCTCTGGGGCACCTGGTATTTGCCACTGTTGGCAGACAAGGACCCTGGGCCGGATGGACCGTTGGTCTGACCCAGTCTGGCTGTTCTCAGCCTTCACCACATCCTCCGGCAAGGAGTTCCACAGGTTGGCTGTGCGCTGCGTGTCGAAAAACTTGTTCTGACGTTCAATCAAAATTCAAGTGATTTTGCCAGAAGGCCAAATAAGAAAACTGCTCTGAACTTTGATGATCATTGGTGGAAACCTTCTCCCCCCTCGTGCCCCCCCCCATTGGTTTGTGAGCATGTGGGAAAAATCAGCATTTTTTGAGAAAAATGTAAATTGGTGGACGTCCATCGCAACGCTGGATTTCTCTCTCCCGGCCAAGCTACTGTGCCCCAGCCTAATTCACACCCCTCCGCGTTGGCCGCCACATGCTCCCCCCAGCCCTGTGTGGGGCACCCCCGAAGTCCACACTCACCTTGCGGGTTGCGATGTAGAAGTACGGCTTATAGGGCAGCGCCACCTAGAAAAAAAAAAAAAGCAGAGACAGTCGGCACGCGGGGGTAGGACGGGAGACCTGTAGTTCAGCACAACCCCGCCCCCGGCTCCATGTTAGTGGGTGGGACGCACACCCATCTGCCCCCCCTCGACCTTCTCGTGCGCCGACGAGCAATCTCACCCCCTTTCCCGTGGAGAGCCGGCTCCGTAAAAGATTCCCCCTTGCCCATCTTGTCGTTCTGTTTGCTAGTGTTGCGAGGCAGGAAAGAGTCAGGCGAACCCCAAGCCAACGTGTGGGGTCTGTACCTAATTCCCTTTGGCCCCTGCCAAGGGGACTCAGGCACACGGCCGGATCAGCCCTGGGGGTTTCGTTCCCTCGCGGAGAGTCGGGAGGCGGTGCCCAGTCCGACTCACCTTAAACCGGCTCCCGTCGTCCTGGATGAAGTAGTAATCCACACAGCTGACCAGGCGTTTGTCGTCGTCCAGCATCTCGGTCTGAGGGGGAGAGAGCGCGTTGGACAGCACCCCACTCTGTCCCCCCCCCGGATCTTCTCATACCCCAGTGACCCCCTACCCCTGGAATCTCCTCACACCCCAGCGACCCGCCTCCCTCCCTGCCCCCAGATCTCCTTGCACCCCAGTTACCACCCTGCCCCCCAGAGCTCTTTCCACCCCAATGACTCGCCTGCCTTCCCCTTCCCCGGATCTCCTCGCACCCCAGCGATCCGCCCACAGATCTCCTCGCACCGCAGTGACTCCCCAACCCCGATCTCGCACCGGCGCGCCTACCGCTCGTGCATAAAGGAGCTCGTCCGCCCTGGGGCGAGGGAGCGCCTCGTCAGCCGCCGTGGGGGCCCAGCCGGGTGGTGGGTGGCCGCGCTGCTGCGGGTTCGGGTGGAGGGCGGAGCGACATCGTCCCTGCAGCAGGGATGCCAGCTGGGGGGGGCTGGGTGGGGACTTGGGTGGAAAGTGATGGTTCGGGTGCCGGGGGCTGCGGCTGGAAGGACAGTGGCTCAGGATGGGGGAGGGGCGTGGCTGGGGGACTTGGGAGGGGGTGTCCAGGGGCCACTGGAAGAGGCAAGGGGTGCAGCAGGGGCTGAACCATTGGGAGGGGGCGGCTGGGGGCAGCAGGAGGGCAGGTGGCTGGAAGAGGCATGGCTGCAGGATGGGGGGCTCTTGAGAGGCTGTGGGGGGGTGGAGAGGCGGGGCATGGCTGGGGCAGCCGGGGAGGATGGGGTCCTTGAGGGGCAGCCAGAGGATGGGGTCCTTGGGAGGGGGACATGGCTTGGGATGGGGGTGGCTGGAGGTGGCAGGGGGGGAGGGGGCAGGGTAGGGGACTGGAAGGGGGCGTGGAGGGGGATGAGGGGTGGGACGGAGAGGGCGTGGCTGGGTGATGGGGCCCCGGCTGGGAAGGGGGCGTGGCCGAGGATGCTGGCGGAGGGGCGTGGCTGGAAGAGTGGAAGAGGGGCGTGGCCGGAAGGGGGCTGGGGGGGCGTGGCGGAGGTGGCGGAGGGCGCGGGAGGGGCGTGGCCAGGTTATCGGGGGCGTTGCAAGGGGCGTGGCCGGGGGTCGAGGGCGGGGAGGGGGCCAGGGGGGCCAAGTTGGAAGGGGCGTGCCGGGGACCTGAGGGCCGGTGGGAGGGGCGGGCCAGGCATCGGGGGCCGTTGAGGGGCGTGGACGGGGACCTGAGGGCCGTTGGGAGGGGGCGTGGCCAGGTATCGGGGGCCGTTGGGAGGGGCGTGGCCGGGGCCTCGAGGGCCGTTGGGAGGGGGCGTGGCCAGGGTATCGGGGGGGCCGTTGGAAGGGGGCGTGGCCGGGGGCTCGAGGGCCGTTGAGGGGGCGTGGCCGGGGGGCCCGAGGCGCTCACCGCGGGGTGTCCGGGTCCCCGCCCGCGGGCTCGCCGCGCCGCCTCCCGCTGTTCCTCAGCACCATCCCGGCACCGCCGCCGCCCGCGAAATTTCCCGCGCTGCGCCCAACTCCCGCGAGATCCGCCTGGCCCCGCCCCTTACGGAACCGCCGCCAGTCCCGGTCTCCGCCCCCGGCGCTGCGCCAATCACAGGCCGCACTGGGCGCACGCCCTTCCCTCAGCCAATGGGCGAAAGGGCCCCGCCCCTACCGCAACCTACCGCCGAACCATACTGACCCCGCCCCGGAGCCGCCTGCCTGGACGCTCGCTCTCAGAGCCCCGCCCCTTGCCTCTCTGGCCCCGCCCAGATGGCCCCCCCGGCCCGGAGCCGCAAGGCGCATGCGCAGTAGCGCCCCCCGGGCAGCCGGTACCGCAGCGCGATGAGCCCGGCGCTCTCCAAGCCGCCGCTGCCCCGCCGGCTGCTCGCGCGCTACCTGCTGCTGCTGCGCATGCGCCCGCTGCTCACCAAGGCGGCCTCCAGGTGCGCGCGCGGCGAGGAGACCGGGACCCCCGCCAGAACCAGCCCCGTGGGAGACCGACTGGGACCCCCCTGCCAGGAACCCCACCAGGAACCAGCCCCTCCCCGTGGGAGACTGACCAGGGAACCAGCCCCGTGGGAGACTGGGACTGACCCCCTGCCAGGGAACCCCACCAGGGAACCAGCCCCCGTGGGAGACTGGGACTGACCCCCAGCCAGGGAACCCCCACCAGGGAACCAGCCCTCCCCGTGGGAGACTGATCCCCCTCCAGGGAACCAGCCCCTCCCCGTAGGAGACTGAACCCCCACCAGGGAACCAGCCCCGTGGGAGACTGGGACTCCCCCCGCCAGGGAACCCCACCAGAGAACTGACCCTCCCCGCCGCCAGGAAACCCTCCCCCCTGGGAGACTGGGACCGACCCTCCCCGCCAGGGGACTAGCCCCCTCCCCCCCCATGGGACACTGGGACTGACTCCCCCAGATGGAGAACCAGCCCCCCCACGTGGGAGATTGGGACTGACCCCTTCCCCCAGCCCGCCAGGGAACCAGTCCCCAGTAGATCAGGACAAACTCCTCACCAGCGATCCAGCCCTCCCCACCGTGGGAGATTGGGAACCAGCCCCTCCCTCGGTGGGAGACTGATACTGACTTCCCCCCCCCCCAGCCAGGGAACCAGCCCCTCTCCCCCGTGCTGTGACTTGTCCAGTTACCCCCATTCCCAGCCCTTAGCCGGGCCCAGCTGGCACCTCCCTGCCCGGCCTGCCCTAGGGCAGAGTCCTGTGAACACGCTGCCAGCTAACTGTGCCCCTCCCCTTCGCTCCCCCTCTTCCCCTCTCCCCGGCTTCCCCGTGTAGCCGGAGCCATGTAGTCTGTGTTCCTGGGCTAGCAGCCTGGCTCGCGGGGGCTTGGATCTCACCCCCTTGCTCTTAGGGGCCGCCCCGCTGCCTGCCAGCCCGCCCCAGTCTCCTTGGGCAGCCGCAGCCTTGAGCGGACTTGCTGACCTATGGGCGTTCTTCTCCCCGGGGTTCCCTTTTGCCCCGGCGGGCGTTTGCCTGACCGCCTCTCCGCCCCTCTGCCTGCAGTGCCGTGTTGTCCGCGCTTGGCAGCCTCTTGTCCCAGCTCATCGAGAGGAGCCGGCGAAAGCCGGGGACGTCCAAGAACCTCGAGCTCAGCGAGCCCCTGAGATTCGCCATCTATGGGTAAGTGCCGGCCCCGGGGGTCCCGAGCCGGCTGCATCCCTCCTCGCCGCCCCCAGCCGTCTGTTGGATTCGTGACACTCAGCTCTCGGCGGTTTAGGAGCTTAAAGTAACCAGCCCCGTTGGCCACAAGCACCACGGTGCCACGGTTTCGTTGCTCCACGGACCATGTGTTCCTTTTTCGTGTGTGTGTAGAAATACTCTCGCCGCCGCACGACTGACCGAGTGTCATTGTTGTATGCGGTCCGTAACGGAGGAAAAGCACTGGATTGGTTAATAACTTCGGGTGTGTCTAGACTACAGAGTTTTTTGGGGAAAAAAGGGGCCTTTTTTCGGAGGAAAAAAAAAACACCTCCTGCATCTAGACTGCTGTCGTGTTCTTTCGAAATGACATCGAAAGAACGCGGCAGTTTTTTCCGACATTGGGAAGCCTCCGTTTACGAGGAAGAACACCGTTTTTCAGAAGAGCGCTCTTGAAAGAAGCCGTTCTCCAACGCAAACAGGGCTTTTTCGAAAGAGAGCGTCCAGATTGCCTGGGTGGTCTCTTTCGAAAAAGGGGATCGCTTTTTCGAAAGTCTTGTGGCTGTCTAGACCAGTGGTTCCCAAACTTTTTGATTTTTGAAAAACCCTCGTACCTCCCCCCCCCCCCAAAAAAAATAGCAGCAAAACTTGTTGAGAAAAAAATAAACCTCACTGGGGCAGCAAAACTTGATGTCAGGGGTGGCTGGGTCGCTTCATGCCCCCCCTGGAATTTCTTCACACCCCCCAGTTTGGGAACCCATGGTCTAGACCAGGGGTTCCTAACCTTTTTCGGTCCCCGTACTACCCCTTTGGCTTTTAGTAAACCTTCCCGTACCCCCTAGTCAATATGAAAGGAAATAAATTCTAGACTCTAGAATCCACAACTTTTTTCATGAACACTACTACTTTTGGAATCTTTCAATTAGGATAATCTAGGTATTTACCAAGTATTCCCCGTACCCCCTTGACAAGCTTCTCGTGCCCCCTGGGCGTACGCGTGCCCCCAGGTTGGGAACCCCTGGTCTAGACGATCTCTTTGGAAAGAGACTTGTAGTCTAGACATACAGTCACATACGTCCACCCAATCCCATGCCATTTTCGTGCTGCAGGAGATTCACTAAAGAGCCATTTCCCGTTTCCGAGTGTTTCTCAACCTTTTTTTCCTAAAATAACCCCCTTTTTTAAAGAAAAATATAAGTACCCCCCAGTGCCTACGTTTTTAAGACGCACACAATTTTTCCCCCATCGTTGCAACGCATTTGTTTCAACAACTTGATCCTAGCTGGGCGTGCAATTAAATTTTGGGGATGGAAAAAGTACCAAAATAATAAAGTGCTGTAAAACTTAAAACAAACATTCCATTTTCTCCAAATTTCAGTTGTGTTGACGTACACCCTTCCCCCCCCAGATGACTCTTGGGTACCCCTAGCTGTGGTTCTCAACTAGTGCTCCAAGGTGACTTTCTCGGTGGTCCACAGGAACATTGTCCAAAGTCACACGGCGTGACTACCATAGAGAAATTTTGGGCCAGCATGACCGGGAGTTACCCAAATCTGTCAGCACACAGTCTCAAAAAAGAGGTGGTCCATGAAAATTTTTTGATTGGCCTGGTGGTCCGTGGACTGAAACGAGTTGAGAACCACCGCAGGGGACTCATACCACTGGTTGAGAAACACGGCATTAGACAACCTGGAAGAGGAGGGCTGTCCTCTTAGAGACGGGTCCTTTCCTTTAAAAAATTATTCAAGGTCTCGAAGACGCGAGCCATGAGGGGAGATTGGAAGAATTAGGCTTGTTTGATTTGGAAAAGAGAAGACCGAGAGGGGAAAAGGTTCAGTGAAGAGCAACCAAAATGATTAAAGGCCGAGGAGATGTGAGCTATGAAGGAAGACTGAAAGAATTGGGTTTAGTTTGGAAAAGAGAGACCGAGAGGGGAGAAGGTCCAGTGAAGAGCAACCAAAATGATTAAAGGCCGAGGAGACGTGAGCTATGAAGGAAGACTGGAAAGAATTGGGTTTAGTTTGGAAAAGAGAAGATCGAGAGGGACATGATAGTGGTTTTCAAGTATCTAAAACAGCGTTACAAGGAGGAGGGAGGAAAAATTGTTCTCCTTGGCCTCTGAGGATTGGCCGAGAAGCAAACGTCTTAAATCGCAGCAAGGTCGGACACGAGGAAAAACTTCCTAACTGTCCGGGTGGTTAAATGCTGAAATAAATTGCCATCGGAGGTTGTGGAGTCTCCATCGCTGGAGATATTCAAGAGCAGGTTGGATAGACATCGACCAGGGATGGTCTAGATGGTGCTTGGTCCTGCCGGGAGGGCAGGGGACTGGACTTGATGCCCTCTCGAGGTCCCTTCCAGTTCTAGGATTCTGCGGTGGCCACCGACCTCCGGTCACCAGCCAAGCGACCATTGGAGCGTCACTTTTGGGCTGGTTTGCAAGCCGGAGATCTCCAGGAACCGAGGTCATCTGACTTGGACGTGCTTGGAGAATTTCTCAGCCGCAAGGACCTTACCTGCTTTGCTGCGGGAGCCTGGGGAATGGCTACATGCCCCAATATGGACAGGGCCCGCGTCTGGTCTTTCGAGGACGCCAACCCCAGCTGTCAGGAAATTAAACTGCAGGTGGAGAAGCCACGCCCAGAAAGATCAGGAGACCCTCAGCGGTACAGGTGTGTTGGCCCACAGGACGTGCCTCCGCTGGATCGCTGCTGCGGCCGTCGATTGGTTGTGTCGGCTTAGCCACGACCGGTCGGCCTCCGAGCACTCTCCTGTCGACTCCTACAAGAAGAGGAGGCGGAAGCGGCCGGAGAGCTTCAGGTGCTACTTGTAGCCGACTCCGCCACCGACGTCCGTTGTGACCTTGGTCACGTCACTTTTCTTTTGGGCTCTCCATTCCGATCTGGCCAGTGGGGTAAAGCGCCCTGGATTTCAGCAGATGGGTGTTGTGTTCTTGTGGTCACGGGGTGGGTGGAAGCCGGGGGATGGTCGTTGCCGTCTGGTCACACCCTCTGGTTTGTCAGGTTTCTGTTCACAGGGCCGCTCAGTCACTATTTCTACCTGTACCTGGAGCAGCTGATCCCACCGGATGCCCCCTTTGCCGTGATCAAGAGGCTTCTCCTGGACCGTCTGCTTGTTGCCCCTCCTTTCCTGGTCCTCTTCTTCTTCGTCATGAACCTGCTGGAGGTAGGCGCCTCTCCCCGGGGGGCACAGAACAGGGACCCTCCGACGTGTGCCGGCCCATCACCGCTGTTCCTTGCCTTCCAGGGGAAGGACCTGTCGGCGTTCGCGGAGAAGATGCGGAGTAGCTACTGGGCGACGCTCAAAATGAACTGGAAAGTGTGGACGCCCGTCCAGTTTGTGAACGTCAATTACGTTCCTCTGCAGGTAAGTTGCACCTGCTCTGTGCCTCAGAGTTGTGATTGTTTTGGCAGCTCTATATTCCCGCTTTCAAGTCGGGCTCTTTCCCCCTCTGGTATGTGTCCGGCATCCTTTTTCCAACCCGCCCCCCCACCTCAAATCTCCTTCCTTTTTTATTTCTTTGGCATATTTCTGTGGTTCACCTTGGAAGGACTCTGACACGTTTGTGAGACACGGATTTTCAAGTGGGCGTTGGGTCCCCGTAGATCAGTGTTTCTTAAACTTTTTAAGACTGAGGAACACCAAACAATATTTTTTTTTATGGGGAAGACCGAGGATTTTTTTTGTTGGGGGGGAAGCACAGCCCCCTCCCGGACCCTGCACCCCAACCCCCTGGCCCAGGTCACGGCCCCCTCCCGGACCCTGCGCCCCAACCCCCGGCCCAGGTCACGGCCCCCTCCCGGACCCTGCGCCCCAACCCCCGGCCCAGGTCACGGCCCCTCCCGGACCCTGCGCCCCAACCCCGCCCAGGTCACGGCCCCTCCCGGACCCTGCGCCCCAACCCCGGCCCAGGTCACGGCCCCTCCCGGACCCTGCGCCCCAACCCCGCCCAGGTCACGGCCCCCTCCCGGACCCTGCGCCCCAACCCCGCCCCAGGTCACGGCCCCTCCCGGACCCGGCGCCCCAACCCGCCCCAGGTCACAGCCCCTTCCCGGACCCTCGCCCCACCCCTGGCCCAGGTCACGGCCCCCTCCCGGACCCTGCGCCCCAACCCCTGGCCCAGGTCACGGCCCCCTCCCGGACCCTGCGCCCCAACCTTCTGCCCCAAGTCACACCCTGCACCCCAACGCCCTGCCCCAGGTCACAGCCCCTTCCCGGACCCTATACCCCAACCCCCTACCCCAGGTCACAGCCCCCTCCCGGACCCTGGGGCAGACCTGGGAAAAGTTGTTGAGCAAAAAAAAAAAAAAAGGCTTCTCCCTTTAAGGGCAGCCATTTTGAATTCTGTTCTCTCTGCAGCATGCTGGTGTGCCGCGGAACACACTTTAAGAAATGCTGCCATATAGTAAGTCACCCAGGTCCCGTCGCTAGGGGATTGTCAGTCCCCGGCCAGCCTGTTTCTTGACCCTTCTCTCCATAGTTCCGGGTGCTGTTCGGAAATCTTGTGGCGCTCTTCTGGTTTGCCTACCTGGCCTCCATCAAGAAGCGGTAGCGTTGGAGGGGGGTTCTGGGAAGGTGGTACTTCCCCTGCGTCAATCCGAGCGGATCTGCAGGAATTGACACTATCGTAAATTCGCTGTGATTCTACGCTCTGCACGCTGCCTTAACGACCGACAGTGCCTAGCGCAAGAAGTGGGGGACCGATCCCTGACCAGGTGTGCTGGGTGCCCCTCGGAGCCAGATCACACGTTGATTCTTTTCCGATTAAAACCTGCGATAGCGGCTTTCTAATGGTGCTTCACAAAATCAACAGGTAGGGTAAGAAACCAGGGCAAAACTGGGGCTTGTACTCTCTGGATAATAAAAACCTGCTGTTTCATTCCTTTCCCGTGAAGTTTTATTTTGACTCTGAGTGGCTGGGGACATGGAAGCAGATCCGTGCAGAGGTGGGTGCTCTCGAGTTGCCGGAAGGAATAAGATACATCTCATATGTGAGAGGGAGAGCGAATCTGATATAAAAAAGGCCCATGTGCTTGATGTGGATTTTGCTTGGGTCTTTACTGACTATCGTGGCCAGCTACTCAACATGTGAATGTTAAGGGTACATCTACACGGCAGCGCGATTTGGAATAAGGCTACGTCTAGACCACTGTTTCTTAAACCGTGTTCCGTGGCACACCGGTGTGCCGCGAGGCATTTGGAGGTGTGCCACAGAGAACAACAGAGTTCAAAATGGACGCCCTTAACAAAAAATCCGTGGTGCTCCTCATAAACAAAATTGTGTGGTGTTCCTTGGTCTTAAAAAGTTTAAGAAACGCAGGTCTAGACTGCAGTGTTTTCCAGGATCCTGGAAAAGCAATGTGGCGTCCCAAGGAATGCATCCGCTTTCCCGAAAAAATTTCAGAAAAGCGGACACACTTTTCCACCATCCCTGTGAACCTCGTTCTACGAGGCATGAGGGATGTGTTCAAAGAGCAGATTCTTCCGAAATGTGGCGCCATGTAGATGCGCCACTTTTCGGAAAATCCTTTTTCGACCGAAAAGCGGGGAAAGATATGCAATTTGCGTATCTTTTTCCGACTTTCCTTTGTAGTCTGACTTTCCTTTGTATCTGACGCTTCGGGGGTAGCCGAGTTAGTCTGTACAGCAGCGTTTCTTCAAGTGTGTTCTGCGGCAGTCGGAGGTGTGCCACGGAGAGAACAGAATTAAAAATGGCCACCCTTAAAGGGGCAACAACTTTTCTGTGGGAAATGGCTGCCCTTAAAGGGGCAAGCCTCTTTTTTTTTTTTTTTTTTTTTGGCTCAACTTTTCCCATAAAAAATTATGGTTTGGTGTTCTTGGTCTTAAAAAGTTTAAGAAACGCTGCTGTACAGGATAAACTTTAAAAAGTCAACAAATGGTTTGCTAGCACTTTATAGACTAACAAAACATGTAGATGGTATCATGAGCTTTCGTGGGCACAGCCCACTTCTTCAGATGACTGGAGTTTTCCTTTGTATGACTTTCTTAGACGTAGTCTAACTGATGTTATTCCGAATAACAGGGCGTGTCTGCACAGCAGGTAGTTACTTCGACATAATGTCGAAATACTGTCGAGCAGGAGGACTTCTTATTCCGACTCCTGTGATTCTCATTTTACGGGGAGCAAGGGAAGTCAAAGGAAGAGTATACTGCCTTCGACTTCCTGCTGTGTAGACAGTGCCAAAAGCCGAAATAATCTATTTCGACTTCAGCTACGCAGTTGATGTTGCTGAAGTGGCGTAGCTTATTTCGGCTTTAGCCCTGCTGTGTAGACGTGTCCAAAGGGGGAAAGGAACGCAAGCCAAAGCAGGGAAAGAGCAGATTAAGCACATTTAGGCTACATCTAGACTGCAGGTTTCTTTCGGAAGAAGCTTTTCCGGAAGAGATCTTCTGAAAAATCTTTTTCCAAAAGAGCGCGCCCATGCTGCCAATCTGCTTTTGCGAAAGAGAGCGTCCTCACTGAATGGACGCTTTCTCACATTTATACTGTGAGTACTGTGGGTGGAGTGGCCACCAGGATACCTGTGCTCTTTCCTCTTCTTCGGAAAGAACTCCCCCTTCCCCGTCCACACATGCCTTTTTCCGATCGAGCTCTTTCGGAAAAAGGCTTCTTCCTCGTAGAAAGAGGATCATCCATGTCAGAAAACTCCCTCTGTTGTTTTGATTTTCTTTCAAAAGAACGTGAGTGCAGTGTGGACGGAATTGAAGTTTTTTCGGAAAAACAAATGTTTTTCCGAAAAAACTAATGTTTTTCCGAAAAAACTTGTAGTGTAGACATACCCTTAGATACATTAGATCAGCGGTTCCCAACCTTTTTGAGCCTATGTACCCCTTTTCAATTTATTAAATTTTCATGGACCCCTTCTCTCTTCCTGTCCCTGCAGGAGAGAGGAAAAGAAAAGAAAAGAGAGAGCGAGAGAAAAAACAAAGATAAAAAGAAAAGAGAGAGAGAGAAAAGAAGAGAGAGAGAAAAAGGGGGGAGAGAGAGAGAAAGAAAAAAGCAAGAGAAAAAAAGAGAGAGGGAAGCAAGAATAAAGAAAGAGAGAGAAAGAGAAATTTATTCCAGTGCTTAACCACCTGGACAGGTAGGAAGTGTTTCCTGATGTCCAACCTAAACCTCCCTTGCTGCAGTTTAAGCCCATTGCTTCTTGTCTGATCCTCAGAGGTCAAGAACAATTTTTCTCCATCCTTCTTGTAACACCCTTTTAGGTACTTGAAAACCGCTATCGTATCCCCCCTCAGTCTCTTCTTTTCTAAACTAAACCCAATTCTTTCCGTCTTCTCTCATAGCTCACGTCTCATAGGCCTTTAATCATTTTGGTTGCTCTTCTCTGCACCTTCTCCAATTTCTCTCTCGCTTTCCTAAAATGCGGTGCCCAGAATGGGGGACAGAATCGTTAGCTGTTAGCGTTAAGACCTCCTGGAGGATGAGTGAGGCGCGGGAGGACTGGAGAAGGCCCTACAACATAGTACAGATGGAACCTCTTTAATCCGGCACACTCTGGTCTGGCAACCTCCGTGGTCCGGCATGATTTGAGTTAGCCGGATGTCCACTTACTGTGGGTGTGGCCAAGTTTCCTGGGGTCCCGCAAAGTTTGTGCGCAGCCTTCAGTCCTGGCTCTTTGTGTTCTGTGTTGTTTTTTAGCTCAAATTTCCCCGTAAATGTCTTCTAAGAACCTTCCGGAACTAGGGCAGGAGGAAGGCTGCCTTAACCATGGGCACTCGTGCTCCTGAACTGGACTTATAATAGTCTAGTCTTCAGTGCCAAGGTCCCTCCTCATCCAGGCTCTCCAGTCGAAAACCGGACGCCTGGTAATAGGTCGTCTCCTTTCATCTTCTCAGGGCCTCCCTACAGAAAGTTGCCGGTAAGTACCGACCCCCACGTCTCTTGGGGTGCCCAAGGCGATGGAGGGGCTGTGGACCTTCCTTGAGACACCCTGAGCAGGACTGGAGAGGAGACACGCCCCATCTATGGCCCCGAGGCTGGACCGGGCCCCCCGTTGCTGTTTGCTGAGCCTTTTCCCACCAGCTCCACGTCCTGAGGCTGGAAAATAGCCAGCCGTCGTCTCCAGCGGCTGCCGCGGTCACCCTGCCCTAAAGCCCTGGTATTGTTCTCAGTGTCTCCTGCCGGTTGCCATGCCACCAGGGCCCTGCCGCGGCCGAAGAAGCTGTGGAAGAACAAGCCGGGCCTAGTTCTTCCCGGCTCCCCCTCAGCCTCCATTCCGGAAGGTTCCTCAGACTGCCCACTTCCCCATTCAGCCTGGGGCCACTGGGGCGGTCTCGCCCGCCGCTCGGAGGTTCTCCCCGGTCGGGCAGCCGCCTCCAACAGCTGAGGCCGCCTCAGCCCCCGTCCTTTGGGCACGGAAACTTCCGGCGGCGTCCAGCCAACCCGTCAGAGCTGCGAGCCGGCCCCAGCGGGTCAGGGCTGGGTTGTCCACCTCATGGCTGATTCTCCACCCAGGCTGATTCACACAGGCCCAGAGGGCCGCCGTGGGTCCCAGCCCCGTTGCAGGAGCCTCCTCTTGGTGACTCAGCCGCCGGCCCGGTCGCTAGTCACGCGGTCCCCTTCTGTGGTGTCCTCCGCCCCTGGCGTAGGCCTATGGGTCTAGCCCAGAGACCCTCCAACACACAGTCCCCTCTCTAGTTGCTCCCGACTCTGAGTCCCATGGGTGCTGTTCTCTGCCCTGCTCTGTTCGGGTTCCCCCCGTCCCTCCAGGCTAGGCCTGTTCATTCCCTGGGCTCCTTCCTTGGCTCTCTGTCCCGCAGAGGGGGGCCAGAAACCTCCTCCCGGCTACCAGCTCCAGCCCAGTTCTGCTCGGGTCTAATCAAGGCTCCTCGTTGCTGCTTAATTGGCGGACTAGGCCTGTTTCTGCCCTCTCAGAGCCGGGGGGGGAGGGGCGGGCGCAGACCCCCCACCATATGCTCCCATTTTACAGATGGGTGGTATGGAGAACGGAGGCTCTTCTGGGTTAGCTCTATGCCGAGGTGGAAGTGGGTTGGTGAGAACTGGCCACCGGCCTGGCCCACCCGTGGCCAAATTTGCTGCCCCTGTTGGTGGCCCTGTTGAGGACATCAGCAACACCTCGGCTGGACCCTACCGGCAGGGGGGGAGCAAAAGGGGCAGCTACCATTGATGGTGGAGCGGGGGGTGATTTAAAAGGGTCCCAGACGCTTGGCTACCACCACTGCCACCCTGGGCTCCTGGCCGTCGGCCTAGAAGAACTGTTCGGTGAGTATGTCTCCCCTGCCCTTCTGGGGTCCCAAAGCCGGCCCCCCTATTGTTAAGGACATCAGGCAGAACACACAGGTAAGTCCTGGCGTCTACTTTCCGCCCTGGTTTTATGGCTAACATCTGTCACTCCGGTTTAAAACAGAAGGAGGTGTATTTCTTCAACCTGTGGAACTCCTTGCCACAGGATGTTGTGAAGACTAGGTCTTTCAAAGAAGAGCTAGATACATTCATGGAGGTTTGGTCCATCAATGGCTGTTTCCATTCCTACCCATCCTGGCTGTCCCTAGCCTCTGTTTGTCTGGAAATGGATGACAGGAGAGGAGTCACGTGAGGATTCCCTGTTGTGTTCCCTCCCTCTGGGGCATCTGGCATTGGCCACTGTTGGCAGACAGGACACTGGGTTAGATGGACCTTTGGCCTGGCCGCTCTGATGTTCTTTTCTCCCACCGGCGGCAAAGGGTTAATTGCTTTTTGGAGACATTACCACTCCCCCAGTTTGTGTCGTCTGCAAATTTCATCGGGATTCCCCGGTGGGATTTTTCCACGTTGACTGGTGTTCATTTTACAACCTTCCTTTAATTCTGCCTTGATCAAGTCCTGGATCGGCTGCTGCATTTTCTTGCCGAGGGTCAAAGTCAAACGGACAGGTCTTGAATGACCCAGCGCGTTCGGTTGACCCTGTTGACTAGGGCTGTCAAGAATTAAAATAATTAATCCCGATTAATCACGCTGTTAAACATTACTGTCATTCCTATAAATAATTAGTGGGTGTTTTCTACATCGTTAAATCCACTGATTTCAGTTACACCGCCGTGAAAGTGTTCAATTTCTGTTTGGTTTTTTTATGCCCCACGTTTGCCCTGTAAAAAGAAACTCACGTAAGCACGGCAGGGCAATCTCTGGATCGTGCTAGTTGAACTTACAGATGTTCAGCGCCGGCCGGGGGAAGAGAGTCCTCGTCCGTTAATATCATGGAAGAGTGCAGCCAAATTCTTGGAGTGTCCTTCCCCCTTACAAATTCTTGCCCACCCAGGTGTTGGATGGAAGTGAGTTCGACCTGATGATTGAAAACTAGCTGTCTAGTCATCTCCCAGGATAGGAGCGGGATGGAGGAAGTGTTATTGTCTGACATGACCCCAGCTTCTGGTCTTCCCAAATACAGGGCAGAATATTTACTGGACGCTTCTGTATTATTATTGATTCAGCGTGTGTCTAGATTACAGGGTTTTTTCGACAAAAGTAGCCTTTCTTTTTTAAAAACTTCACCTGCCTCTAGACTGCTGCCGGTGTCTTTCGAAATCAAAAGAACACAGCCGTTTTTTCGACGGTGGAAAACCTCGTTTGACAAGGAAGAACGCCTTTTTTCGAAAGTGCTCTTTCAAAAAAAAGTCATTCTTGACCGCAAACAGGGCTTTTTCAAAAGAGAGCATCCAGACTGCCTGGGTGATCTTTCGAAAAAGCGTGTCTCTCTCGAAAATACTGGTTGCTGTCTAGATACTCTCTTTTTTGAAAAAGGCTTTTTGGAAAGATTATTTTGAAATAGCCTCTTTCGAAAGAGGCTTATAGTCTAGACGTACCCTCAATGCACAGTCAACCTGTGGAACTCCTCGCCGGAGGATGTGGTGAAGGCTAGGACTTGAACAGGGGTTCAAATAACAGCTAGACACGTTCATGGAGGTTAGGTCCATCAATGGCTATTCACCAGGATGGGTAGGAATGGTGTCCCTAGCCTCTGTTTGGAGGTGGGTGACAGGAGAGGGATCACGTGAGGATTACCTTTTGTGCTCCCTCCCTCTGGGGCATCTGGTATTGGCCTCTGTCAGCAGACAGGATACTGGGCTAGATCGACCTTTGGTCTCACCTGGCCTGGCCGTTCTGGCGTTCTTATTATTGATCATTAATTTGGCTAGTTCCTTCTCGTTCTGTACAAGAAACGAACATAAAGGGTTCTTTTTTGGACCTGATATGGTCCTCTGCTGGCCGGACATCTCTCTGTGATCACATGATGATTCCCTGTTCTCTCCCTCTGGGGCATCGGCAGACAGCATGCTTGGGCTTAGACGGACCGTCTGATTCAGTCTGGCCGGCCTTCTGTTTTTGTGTCGGTTTGCTTCCATATCCATTTTAGCTTCAGATTGATATTCATTACCATCAACCACCCCCTTTCTTTTGCTTGTTACATTTTGTAGGATAGCTGCTGTCCCTTTCCTTCTAAACCAGGTTGGAGTTTTTAACCAATCTGGCTGTCTCTCGCGATTGTCTCGAAGGATGTCCGTAACTCCCATGCCCATTTTTCTGAGCAATTTCTTCCCCCCATGTGATTTGGCTCAGCCTTGTTTTCAGCTTCATCAGAACGGCCAGACTGGGTCAGTCCAGTGTCCTGTCAGCTGGAAGTGGCCAATGCCAGATGCCTCAGAGGGAGGGAACAGAACAGGGAATCGGCAAGAGATCCCACCGCTGACACCAATTCCCAGACAAACAGAGGCTAGGGACACCATTCCTACCCAGCCTGGCTAATAGCCATTGATAGACCTTGTAACCAGTTGGACACGATCCCCCTTCCTCCTTTTCGCTGGTGTCTAACTGACCAGACATACTCCTCTGCTTCTTCCTCTTCCCTGACCTTGGCTTTCTTAATTATACTTCGTTGAGCATTTTATCATGCCTTTGGTATGTCATCTGTAGTACAATGCAATTTCTCATACCCAAGGCCACGAGCCCTATTTAGCTTAGAATCCATATTGTTCATCAACAGTGGTTTTTTTGTGACGGTACACCGCAGAGGCAGATAACTAGTGCTGCTTGTCTTTTGGTATTCAGCTTTTAATCCTTAACGTACTTCAATGCTTTATAAGGTTCAGTATCTTGTGATAGGCCAGGTTGTGGCCGGTCCTTGGGGCAGCCAAACCCAAGAAAATGAGATTGGGTTCTGGATTTCTTATTTTTTGGGTAGCAAAAACCAGACTGGAAGCTTCAGGGGGTAGCCAAGTTAGTCTCTACCGGATACACTTAAAAAACAACAAATAGTCTGGTAGCACTTCATAGACTAACAAAACATGTAGCTGTTATCATGAGTTTTTGTGGGCACAGCCCACTTCTTCAGATGACCAGAGCTTTGAGTTTAGGAAGTGCAGACCCAAAATAAATAGGGGAGAAGGAAGAGGGGGGAAGGGGATGGGAAACATGGAGCAGAGGGTATGAAAATATCAAAGGGAAAAACAAGTAAGCAGAACTGGTAATCTATAAGCACCTAACGATCGGATAGTTAAAAGAAGCAGATAAGGATCATAGGATAGAAATTAGATAGGAAAGGTACGTGCTTTGATGAGGGTACATAAAATCTGACACACACCACATGGATTCCAGCAAGAAGCCACAAGGGGTTGTGTGTTTGCTGTGTGCTTTGGAAGCAGGACTTGAATGTGAAGAGTAATCAGAACTCTGGACGTTCACCGTGTCTCTTTTCAAGACTAGGTCTCTGGTTGCTGATAACTTTGGATCTGAAAGCAAGCCAGAAAGTATGTGTGTGTGAATGCAAGCTGCCTGGCTGTTATGGGCAGTTCTAATCCTCTGTAGGGGTATGACTAAACTACGGGGGGTGGTTTTTTGAAAGAGGATATGCAAATTCCCACGGATCTCGCTTTCGAAAGAGGATATTTCGCAAGTGAAAGTAGTCTGGGTGCAGTTTTTTTGGAAAAATTTTTTCGAAAAAACCGCATAAACCTAATTTTTTAAGGATGAGTGTTTGTTTTTGAAAAAGGAGTCCCCCCCCCCCAAAAAAGAGTCCCAGCTACTTTTGCTTTTGAAAGATCCTCTTTCGAAAGTGAGATTGGAAGAAGATCTGTGGGAATTTGCATATCCTCTTTCGAAAAAAACCCGTAGCCTAGACAGATCCTAAGTGACCATACAAGGACAGAAGCAGTCTGCTATTCAAAGATTTCAAGAGGGTATAACACACACTGTCCTCAGGAGTAAATTGTCGAAATAAAAGGCATGGTATATAACAAGGTATTTATAAACACCCACTTGTTCAGAAAGGTGATGCTAATGTTACTGTTTAACGTGGGAGTAAATATAGCGTTAATGAGTAACCCTGCAACATTGGAAATGATTCTCTTTTGGGAAGAGAAAGCCTTTTGGGCTTGCGGGAATGATAACTGGCAAACACCTAGCGCCAAGGAAAATTGCTATAGCAGTAACACTTCTTTCTTACTGTGAATAAATGTAGGGGATGCCAAAAAATTGCATCTGCTTTTCTGAAAAAAAAAAATTAGAGCTTCACAATAGATAGGCTATTAAAAACTTGGTCTGCTGTATAAAACGGAAACTGAGGCACACTACCCCGTTAATTTAATAATGAGCAGTGGGGATACTTTACCCGGAACCCACGGAGGGAGGAAGTTACTAAGGTTTGGCTGGTTTACAGAGCAACATAGGTAATTATTGGGTAACAGCAGGCAGATAAAGAAATCAGCAAGAATACTTGTAAAAGTGAACCCTGTTATAGTCCTAGCATTCACAACCTCCTCAGGCAAGGAGTTCCACAGGTTGACCATGTTCTGTGTGAAGAATACTTGTAAAGGAGGGGAGTATTTATAAGATATAATGTGCCCCCCAGGCACATATCCCTTTATCTCACCTCTCCCCATGGGCAGGTTTTGAACCTATCACTCTCTCCACCTAGATGAATGTCTGATTCCCCTAGGCCACCCGGGAACCCTTTCACTTGCCTTGCTTTCAGGGCGCCCTTTATATCACCTCTTCCCAGGGGCGGGACTTGAACCCACCACCCTGCCCTCCCCAGAAAATGTTCTTTTTGTTTTTCAGAACATCCGAAAGAGCTGGTGCCAGCCAAGGGAATGTCTAGACTGCAGAGTTTTTCTGGGATACTGGAAATGTTTTTCGGAAGAGCCGACATGTTTTTTCAGCATCCCTGTAACCCTCGTTTTAAGAGGATGAAAGGATTTTCCAAAAAAACTGCCAGCATGAATGTGATGTATGTGAGTATCACTTTACTCTTAAGAATCTGTACCAATAAACAACACTAAAAGCAATACTGCTCCAGCCCCCCCATCCAGGTTTGTTCCTCAGTAGGTGTGAGGAAGTGCAACAGACCTTAACCTCCATAATCTAACTCTTTTTTGAACTCTGTTAAAGTCCTAGCCACCACCGGATCCTCTGGCGAGGAGTTCCACAGGTTAACTGCCCTATGTGAAGAAAAACTTCCTTTGGTCTGTTTTAAACCTGCTGCCTATTCATTTCATTGGTTGAAATTTTGTGGGAGCAAGTAAATAACTTTTTCTTATTCACTTTTTCCACCCCAGTCATGATTTTGTAGACCTCTCTCCTATCCCCCCATCTCTCCTCTTTTCTAACCTAAAAAGTCCCAGTCTTTTTAATTTCTCTTCATCTGGGACCTGTTCCAAACCCTGAATCAATTTTGTTGCCCTTTTCTGAACCTTTTCCAATGCCAATATAACTTTTTGGAGATGAGGAGACCACATCTGTACGCCATATTCGTGATGTGGCCATCCCATGATTTTATGTAGAGGCAATAAATTCTCTGTCTTATAGTCTATCCCTTTTTTAATGATTCCGCACATTCTGTTGGCTTTTTTGCCAGCCGCTGCCCACTGAGTGGAAGTTTTCAAAGAACGACCCACAACGACTGCAAGATCTCTCTCTCGAGTAGTCTTCTGAAGTGGACCCTTCAGAAGTACCATCCTGTTGGCAAAGGATCAATGCGATAAAGTCACGATTGCTTGGATATCAGCGGCCGTTCGGTTTTAGTTTGGTGAGGAGTCCCTCTGCCTGCCGCGATGAGGGCTTAACACGGAATCCCCCGATGCTGAATGGATCACGTTCTGAGTCCCACGGGGGAGTGACTGTCCTGAGAGAGGAAGAGTTTAGCCTGGTCTCTAAAAGCGAGGCTGTGGTGGAAGATGAGCGAAGGAGGTACTTCTTGGGATAAGACATGGCTCTCCTGAAAAGTTCTTACACGTGTCATGGACTCCTAGGGGTGGAAGAGACCTCAGGAGTCATCGAGTCCAACCCCCTGCCCAAAGCAGGACCAACCCCAACTCAATCAACCCAGCCAGGGCTTGGTCAAGCAGGGCCTTCAAAACCTCTAGGGATGGAGAGTCCACGCTATTTTCATGGTTCCTGTTGCCAGGGAGACATTTCCACGGCAACAGCCATCATGCCGTTGGGCATGGTGGTAGCCCTGTTTCGGCCCCAACAGCCCATTACCCCGCCTTTCACGCTAACTCATCTCAGCCAGGGCTTGGTCAACTTGGGCCTTCAAAATCTCTAGGGATGGAGATTCCACCCATTCCAGGCCTTCCCCACCCTCCTCGGGAAATTTTTTCCTCATCTCCAACCTAGACCTCCTCCGCTGCAACGTGAGACCGTTGCTCCTCATTCTGCCATCCATCCCCAGCCTCTCTCCATCCTCTTTGCCCAGATCCCTCCACCTCTCCTCATTTTGGTTGCCCTCCGCTGGACGTTCTCCAGAGCATCCACAGCAGCGCCTGTGCTAGGAAGGGAGGCTTAACGGTGAAGGCACTGGACGAGGAGTCAGGGCTGCTCTCGGTGAGGCCTGGTGGCCGCATGTCAGATGGTCCGCTCTGCAGGGGAATCCCAACCTTGAGTGGTCAGACAGCTTTCCAACTCCTCGTGGTGGTGGTCCAGCAGTGTGGCTTGAAACGCTCCTCAAACATATTTCTCCGTGACGATTGGCCACGGCAGTAGCCCTCAGTGCTTGTGGCCAAGAGGAGGTTCTCCTGAACCTACTGGGATGCCTCCAAGTCCTGTACGAGGTATGGGTCTGTCTCCCGGAGGATCTGGTACAGCTTCTCTTGGGCCTGAGTCCCCTTCCTCTCCACCAGCTGCAGTAAGGCATTGTTCCGTTGCTTGCTGGTCTGGTGGCTTTTCACCTCTTCCTCTTCCTCGCTGTTGAGTAGTTGGGCGTCCTGGAAGTGGGCCAGCATGGACTCGAGCTGCCCCATTCGATTGCGAAGCTGGAGCCGGTGCTTCACCATAAAGGCCGCCCCTAATGGAGACACCGGCCCTGCGTTATGCTGCTGCACGTGAGAGACCCAACCTCTTCCTCCCCCGCTCCCTACCCTCCGCGAGGCTCTGCTAGGCCAAAGCACGGGGCACGTTTCTGGTAGGTAAAAATGTCCGACATCAGCAGAGGGCTGCTGAGCTGAGCCAACCTTGATGGTCTAGGGCACCCCTGCTAATGGTTCAGGCCATCCCATAGTGGGGCAGAGTTAAGGGGATCACCATGTGGGAGAAGGTTTGAGATGGGAACCGGGAAACCAGTTCTTAGCAGTGGCATTGATTAGAGTGTAGAACAGTGTTTCTTAAAGGATATTCCGCGGAGGAGAACAGAATTCAAAATGGCTGCCCTGAAAGGGATAAGCCTCCTTTTTTTGTCAACAAATGGTTGCCCTTAAAGGGATAAGCCTCCTTTTTTTTTTTTTTTTTTTTTTTTTTTTTTTTTTTGTCTGGGGAATGGCCGCCCTTAAAGGGAGATATGGAAGAGCAGGTTGGCTAGACATCTACCAGGGATGGTCTAGATCAGTGTTTCTTAAAGTGAGTTCCATGGTACACCGGTGTGCTGTGGAGAGAACAGAATTCAAAATGGCTGCCCTTAAAGGGACAAGCCTCTTTTTTTTCCCCTCTGGGGGCTTTTTTTTTTTTCCTACAAAAAAACCCTTGGTGTTCCCCATAAAAAAAATTGGTGTTCCTCGGTCTTAAAAAGTTTACGAAACACTGCTCTAGAGTAGCATCCCTGGCAGAGGAGCGATTGGGCAGAGGTTCGGGCACCACTTTGAGCCCAGGGGTCAAGTCCATGGTCTGCCACCGACTTCTGGTGTGGCCTCAGGCAAGTCACTCAGCCTCTCCATGTCTCGGCTCCCAGCTGGGCAACAGCTCTGCCCTCCCACACCAGGTGGGTGAGAATAAACACAACAAAGACTGAAGATCAGAGGTGTAATGTAGCTAGCCAGCACGGGGAGGGGAGAAATTTCACAGCTCAGCATTGCAGGACAGGTGTAGAAGCATCCCTACCCCACCCAGAGCAAATTTTACTGTGTGCAGAGGGCAAACAGCATAAGAAACGTTTAACCTCGGTGCCAATGTACATTTTGTGCCCAGGGCAGGGGCTGGTGGCACAAAGGGCAGAGTTAAGGTTAAGGTTGTTTGGGGCATTATCAAAAACTCTGAACACTTCATGTTTTTTTAATCCTCTTAAAACTTTAACTTCGCATTTCTTGGCTTTCAAAGGTTTTGGCTGTTGCAAACTCTCGGCATTCTGCTCCGATTTCGGCAGCACAGTGGGAACGGATGCCTCTTTGCAACCTTAACAAGGGTTTTGTGGTCACGGGGATGGAGACGGCGCCCTCGTGTCTATGCTTCAAGCCGGAGGACAGGAATGGGCACAGACTATGGAAACTCCAAAGCACGGTTTAAAAAAAAAAAAAAAAAAAATCACACTGACCTGGGTGCCCGAGGGAGAGCGAAGCAGGAAGTCTAACATCTCCTGGAAGAAAGAAGTGAGGAATTAGGCCGGTTGATTCGTTCGTGGGGGACTGTCGGAGGCTGAGGGCAGTGTCTGATTTCTAGAGTTCCTTGGCTCGCCCCGCTGTCCGACCTGTCCTTAAAGCTAGACTGGGGGAGCTTCCTTCGCACACGTAACCATCAAAGAGTTGGTCGATCTTCTAAAGATGGTTTCTGGAATCTCCATTGCTTCTCTGGGATCTCCTGCCCCCTATTCAACCCCTCTGCTCCCTGACAGACCCCCTACAACCTTCACCTCCTAGCCAACCCCCACTGCTCCTCCTGCCCCCTATCCAATGCCCCTGCTCCCTGACCATTCCCTGGCAGCTCCTGCCCCTCTTCTCCGGACCCCCATGGCTGGTGGGCCTCTTAGGCTGCAGGGGAGGATAACGAAAGAAAGGGAGAGGCCGGGGACTGTGGCAGACTCATTCATCTCTACTGCTACTAGCGTCCAGGGGACAAGCCACAGGCGTTGGGAGGTTGTGGAATCTCCATCACGAGATATCGAAGAGCAGGTTGGAGAGATATCTATCAGGGATGGTCTAGACGGGGCTTGGTCCTGCCGTGAGGACAGGAGACATGAGGTTGTGGAATCTCCATC